>VDFB02168118.1:36252295-36401337 GCA_007258455.2 Sequoia sempervirens | reverse complement strand
TGAGAGAGGGAGAGAGAGAGGGGGAGGGAGAGAGTGGGAGAGAGAGAGGGAGAGACCTGAGAGAGAGATAGATTAGGGTTTAGGGTTTAAGGTTCAAGGGATTAGGGTTTAAGGCATATTGTCTAGGCTTAAGGGTTTAGGGATAGGTGAGATACCTAGATGTCTAAGGGGGGTGGATTGCTAAGGATAGAGAGAGAGAGAGAGAAAAGAAACCTATAAAAAATTAGCATTCTCCTAACGCGAGCACATTTTGAAGAAATTGAGATGTTGTTTGTTTAGCAAGACATAACACACTCACGTTATAATGCAAGCATGTTATAACATGGGCATGTTTTGTCTTGCTCTAAAAATGATAAAAATATCAATATACCTATGATCTCTATGCCCACATTTTGTATATTCTCTTGGTTATGTGTGTGTTGCGACAAAAATAATCTTTTTGATGCTTTTATGAAGTGTGCATGCAAGTTTTTCACATTCCACCACCTTTTTATGATCTTTCCACCACCTTTGCATGAAATAGCATAGTTTTTACATTGAGAGGAATATAATTTCAATTCAAGCCTCAACTCCATTCAAGAGTGATATACAATTGAAGTTTGGAGGGAAACAAGCTTTTGAAAAACTCAAATTGTTGAGGAGTTTGAAGAAAGAAGAAGCAAAGGCTACATAATTGGGTAGAACTCCTCCATTCGAATCTCAATTTTTTAGGTATGTGAAGTCTTTATACGTTTTCTTTATATTCATTACATTCTATTTTGGATTTCTTTCATTTTGTTATTTTTCATATTCCATGTTCATCATTGTTTTTTTGTCATTATAACCTTAGCTTGTCAATCAACATTTTAAATTACACAATTAGTTACACTTTCCAATTACATTTTTAAACCACATCTCTTTGAGGTGTTTTGTTAAACAATTCACTTACCTTGTGTATGCTTCCATATTTTGTATACACATATATATGATAGAAGTTATAAGTATGTACAATAATACATCATTTCTTAATCCTTATCTATGGATGTGCGTACCCCTCTCCAAAGCTTTACTTTTGGTATAGGCATGGGGAATGTTGGAAAATGTAGTGGAATTTGGTTTTACACCTAGAAATTGCATATGCTTGAAATTTTATAAAGCTTTTAAACAAATCCATTTTGTGCATATCTTGCAATCATTCTAGTCCACGAGGACATATCTCATTGAGGTATTTTGTCAAATATTTCTACCAAGTAGTTGATTGCCTTGTCTATGCTACCAAATTTTCCATACATGTCTACCAAATAATTTTATCAAATAGCATAGACAAGGCAATTAGTCATTTAAAGAAATGCCTCAAAGAAATGGGGTCTCATGGTGATGTGTATTTTTTCAAATAGTTGATTGCATTTTCTATGCTACCAAATTTTCCATACATGTCTCTACAGAATTGGAATATACTCTTCCCACATTGATAGATCTTTGAATCTATTTTGGCTTTCATCTCTATTTCTAAATTTACCTCATCACTAATGTTGTGATATATTTTAAATGTTTCCTTGATTAGTCTACCTACAAAGGATTGTAACCCTTCTCTCCACTATTTCAAGACTTTATTCAAGGCTAAGTTAGCAACACGGTGAAAGGTGTAGCCTATATTGCAATCATGGTAGGCCATAAGACCACATTTCTTTAAGGAATTGGATCCAAAAATTCATGTGAGCATTGACAAGCTAGTGAGCTCACTAGCTTGTTAAAGGTACCACATTTTTCATATATGTCTACCAAAACATTATTGTCAAAAAATTCACATGCCTTGTCCATGCTTCCATTTTTAGCCTAACTTATAATCATGGCATGCCACAAGACCACATTTATTTAAGGAATTGGATCCAAAAATTCATGTGAGCATTGATAAGGTAGGGGTAGTTTAAAAAAATGCTTCATAGAAATGGGTAGTTTGAAAAAATACCTCATAGAAATGGGGTCTCATGGTGATGTACATCATCGTGAGACTCCATTTCTATGAGGAATTTTTTAAGCAGCCCCTACCTTGTCAACCCTACCGCATTGACAAGATAGTGAGCTCACTAGCTTCTCAATGCTCACATGAATTTTTGGATCCAATGCCTTAAATAAATGTGGTCTTGTGGCATGCCATGATCACAAATCTTGTGATCATGGCATGCCACAAGACCACATTTATTTAAGGCATTGGATCCAAAAATTCATGTGAGCATTGAGAAGCTAGTGAGCTCACTATCTTGTCAATGCGGTAGGGTTGACAAGATAGGGGCAGCTTAAAAAAATCACCGTGAGACCCCATTTCTATGAGGAATTTTTTCAAGTTGCCCCTACCTTTTCAACCCTACCATATTGACAAGCAAGTGAGTTGTCAAACCCAATTTCTATGAGGCATATTTTCAAGCAGCCCCTACCTTGTCAACCCTACTGCATTGACAAGCTAGTGAGATCACTAACTTTTCAATGTGGTAGGGTTGACAAGGTAAGGGCTGCATGAAAAAATTCCTCGTAGAAATAGGGTCTCACGGTGATGTACATCACCGTGAGACCCTATTTCTACGAGGAATTTTTTCATGCAGCCCTTACCTTGTCAACCCTACCAATTAATAAGTATACACGTGAATAAGTCAAGCATACATATGAATAAGTGAAGAACAAGTACTCAAATACACATAAGCCTTGAAGTATACACATGAATACATAGTATACACATTAATACAAAGTATATGCATGAATATAAGGTATACACATGAAAACATGTAACTCACAAAGTATACAAGAAAGTTGTAAAGTATACACTTAAATACACATAACTCATATCTATTGAACCGTGGATTTATAATGCAAATATGAAAACCATCAATAAAAAATATTTGTATTAACCAAAAATCCATGTAGGCATACATCAATATATGTCGATATAAGTATAAAATATATAAAAAATAGCCATATAGGCTTACAAGAATTCCATATAGGCATACAATTTCAAATATGTGCAATACAAAATATATCAAAAAATGCCATATAGGCATACAACAAAGAGCCCTAGAATCAAAACTCATTGCCCTTCATGCTCTCGAAATAAACTCTTGCACTTTGCTTGTTGTCTAGATGGTGATAAGTTTTCCACTCATTTATTATGAGGTTGAGATGTGCTCCTGCTCCTCCTAAGGTTTAGTTCTCGATCAAGCCTTATATGTTACAATAACAAGCAAAAGACATTAATATATAGAAATTACATTATAAAAAATGATATATTTAACAAAATAATCACTTACCGCCTATAGACAATCATTCTCCTCAAGGGAAATATTAGCATGCCCATGTTGTGGCATGTTGAAGCCCTATAGAAACCATCCAAAGAGAAATTAAACTACAAATCAATAATGGTTTGATTTTTCACTAACTAACAACTATAACAACAAATTGAAATTGAAATTTAGTAATCTACCACATACCCTCGTGAGAGGCATCGAGGAGTCTATAGTAGTAGAAACACCAAGCTCCATTTCTCTATGAACATCTAGAGGTGTTTCCACTTGCAACATCTGAAAATAAAACAAAAAATTATTCAATCACGAAAACTACAATAGTGATGAACATCATGGCTTGTAATGTATGAGATAATGAAAAAAAAATTGAGTAATTATTGAACTATATATTTCTTACTACCATGCTTACTATTTTCCCTATCCATAGCTTGTTCAAAAACCTATTTTAGGCTTTTATCCATAACAACAAGGCTGTGAATCATTTGATCAAATGCTTTGGTAGACATGTATGAAAACTGTGGTAGCGTAGAAAAGGTAGTGAACTTTTTGAAAACATGCCTCAAAGAAATGCAGTCTCATCGTATTGGAATTCCATTATTAAAAAATGTGTCATGGTATTCCATCACCATGAAAACCACATTTATTTGAGGAACTTTTTCAAACAATTCATTCCCTTCTCTATGGTATTATGTTGGGATGGGGTGGATGGTATAGTGTGGTTTTGGTTATGAGATGGAGGGTGATCATGACATGAAGAGGGATGGGTGGGGATATGAACAAGTGGAATAAAAGTTGGAAGGTTCCATGGATTGGTAAATTGAGGATGAGGATGAGGATGAGGATGAGGACCTTGAAAATAATTTCAAGGGGAATTTTGGCTAAAGGCTTGGTTTCTACTCTTAAGATAGTGAGTATTTTGAAAAAATGCCTCAAAGAAATGTGATCTCATGGTGATGGAATGGAATTCCATCACCATGAGACCACATTTCTTTGAGGAATTTTTTCAAACTACTCATTGCCATGTCTATGTTATTTCTTACTATTATGCTTTGATATATTTTTTCCAAGCATCCATAGTTTGTTAGAAAACACTTTTTTTAGGCTTTTAGCCATAGAAAAGGTAGTGAGTTGTTTGAAAAAATTCCTCGAAGGAATATGGTCTCATGTTGATAGAATGGCATTCCATCACCATGAAACCACATCTTCAATGCAATTTTTCAAACTACTCACTACCTTGTCTAAGCTATTGCTTACTATTATTCTTTTATTGATTTTTTCCAAGCATCCATAGTTTGCTAAAAAGCACCTATTTTAGGATTTTAGCCATAGCAACAAGGAAGTGAACTATTTGATAAAATGCTTTGGTAGACATGTATGGAAAATGTGGTAGCATAGACAAGGAGGTGAGCTATTTGAAAAACTATCTCAAAGAAATGTGGTCTCATGGTGATGGAATGGCATTCCATCACCATGAGACCACATTTCTTTGAGGCATTATTTCAAACTACTCATTGCCTTGTCTATGTTATTTCTTACTATTATGCTTTGATATATTTTTTCCAAGCATCCATATTTTGTTGGAAAGCACCTCTTTTAGGCTTTTAGCCATAACAACAAGGAAATGAAGTATTTGATAAAATGCTTTGGTAGACGTGTATGGAAAATGTGGTAGCATAGAAAAGCGATGAGCTGTTTGAAAAAATGCTCAAATAGGTATCATGGTGATGGAATGGCATTCCACTCATGCTAACCACATTTCTTCAAGGAATTTTTCAAACTACTCACTTTGTCTATGTTATTGCTTACTATTATGATTTGATAGATTTTTTCCAAGCATCCATAGTTTGTTGGAAAGCACCCTTTTATGCTTTTAGTCATAGCAACAAGGAAGTGAACTGCTTGATAAAATACTTTGGTAGACATGTATGGAATGGGTAGCATAGAAAAGGCAGTGAGTTGTTTAAAAAAATGCCTCGAAGAAATGCGGTCTCATGGTTATGGAACGGTATTCCATCACCATGAGACCACATTTCTTTGAGGCATTTTTTTAAATTACTCACTACCTTGTCTATGCTATTTCTTACTATTATACTTTGATATATTTTTTCCAAGCATCCATAGTTTGTTGGAAAGCACCTTTTTTAGGCTTTTAGCCATAGCAGCAAGGAAGTGAACTGTTTGATAAAATGCTTTGGTAGACATGTATGGAAAATATGGTAGCATAGAAAAGGCGATGAGCTATTTGAAAAAAATGCCTCAAAGAAATTTGGTCTCATGGTGATGGAATGGCATTCCATCACCATGAGACCACATTTCTTCAAGGCATTTTCTCAAATTACTCACTGCCTTGTCTATGCTATTGCTTATTATTATGCTTTGATAGATTTTTTCCAAGCATCAATAGTTTGTTGGAAAGCACCTTTTTTAGGATTTTATCCATAGTAGCAAGGAAGTGAACTATTTGATAAAATGCTTTGGTAGACATGTATGGAAAATGTGGTAGCATAGAAAAGGCGGTGAGTTATTTGAAAAAATGCCTCAAACAAATGTGGTCTCAAGGTGATGGAATGACATTCCATCACCATGAGACCACATTTATTTGAGGAATTTTTTCAAACTTCTCACTTGCTTGTCTATGTTATTTCTTACTATTATGCTTTGATAGATTTTTTTCCAAGAATCCATAGTTTGTTGAAAGCACCTTCTTTAGGCTTTTAGCCATAGCAGCAAGGAAGTGAACTGTTTGATAAAATTATTTGGTAGACATATGGAAAATGTGGTAGCATAGAAAAGGTAGTGAGCTATTTGAAAAAATGCCTCAAATAAATTCGATCTCATGGTGATGGACACAATTCTTTTAGGCATTTTTCAAACAAATCATTGCCTTGTCTATGTTATTACTTACTATTATTCTTTCATAGATTTCTTCCAAGCATCCATAGCATAGACAAGGTAGTGAACTGTTTGAAAAAATGCCTCAATAAAAAGTGGTCTCATCAAATTCCATGACAAGAAAATGCAATTGGCAGCTGCTCCTAGTCATTACTTATGCTATGTGAAGTAATTGCATCACTACTTATGTTAACTTTCTAAACAACTATATTGCAATTGAAATTTTGTCATCTCTTAACATCTAGTTATTAGTTAGGAAATATGAAGTAATGCTTTGAGTTTGAAAGATGTGCAAGCCAATGTAATCAACAATATGAATATAAACTACACAAATCTATTAAGTACAATTAATCAATTAAACTCTTTATTCTATTACATGTGTGAAGGTTTTTCCAACTCCACTAGCACTAGGAGGTGTTCCTATGAAGCCTCCGATATTAGCCTATTCAACATCCAAAATCAAATATTAGAATACCATTCATATAACAATTCTATTCACATGTAATAAATTTATAATTGTTTACTAGTTACATACCTCAGCAATACATGCAGTGGAGTAATAAATAGGTGGAGGGCTGGTGCATCTAGTATCAATAGTATGACCCTAAAGTTTTTGTATACCTTGGAATTTATTCTATTCTAGTGCATAAATAACTCAAAATACGAATGATAAAATAACCAAGGACACCTCAAGATTAGCCAAAAAAGAGTGACAAAACAATAAGGAAAATAGATAGCACAAGACAAATGGTTTTACCTTCCTTGTTGTTGATATCCCTTTGATTGGCCCTTGCTTAGAATGATATGTGTGCTCCTTGATGGCTCTTGATGTGGCTAAAATGGAGGATTTTACTATGTGCTTGGATGTGAATGCAAGTGGATGTAATTGTAGGCTAGATGAATGCACAAAATGGCAGCATGTAGTTACAAAATGACTTAGTGTTTTTTTTAAATGCCCTTGAGGAGGGGGTATTTATAGAGGAACTTGAATTCTCTAGAGAATTCAATGGTTGGGATTAATCCAACAAGGTCAAGATGAAGGGCTATGGTGGGTTGAGAACCCACAAGCCCTCACATCTTGACATGTGGAGGGTGAAGTGGCTAAGGGGATATGAGATGGAGGTGAGTTGTCAAAAGGGTACATGAGGTGGAGGAAGGACAAGTACTTTCCAAGTACATTGGGAGATGGGAAGAATCTTGGGAGAATAAAAGTGAATTAAAAATTCACAATGATTGGAAGAATATGGTGGATAAGACAATGTTCCCAAAAGGTGGGAGTTTGTCACATGTGACTTGATGTGACAAGTCAAATATTCTAGAAGGTGCATGGGAAAAGGGGATTCTAGAAGGAATAAAATGTGAATTAAAAATTCACATGGGGAAGAGGGGAACCTAGGGTGAATAAAAAGGAATTAAAAATTCCTTGGGGATGGGGAGAGTTGACCAAGGTACTAATTAGGTTTAACTAATTAGTAATTAGAGGATAATTAGGGGTTAATGTGGATTAAAAGCCAACTTGCAAAAGTTGGAGGATGTGACACATCCTAATCAAGGATTAGGTATGTGCACATCCTTAATGAAAGATTAGGAGATGGATTAGGATTAGATGAAAATGATGTGAGGAATTAAATAAATGTAATATTTATTTAATTCATTTGGATGAAAAGGGATTATGAGGGTAAGGTATTTAATTAATTAAATACCTTAAATGATTTTACAGACATGATATTAATTAAATAATAGCAATATTACTCTAATTAACCTCGCATAAGAGGATGTTTAGATGAAAAGTGATAAATGGATAAATTAAGTGTCCAAATTTGATGTCTACATTTCTATTCCCCTTGAGATGGTGTTACAAAGTAGCATCATTTCAAAGAATATTAAAATATAGAACCCAGAAGGAGATGGTTAGATTGGAAAAGATGCCCCAGTCATCAAAGGGATGACTAGGAAGAAAGATGATGGGGGTCAAGATGAAGAGTAGGGATTGAGGATGCCCCCTCGAGAGGATATGCAGGTTGAAGAGAACACGTGTGTGCTCTTGAAATGGGTGAGATGAGGAAGAGGATGCAAAGGGATGGATATGAAAGAATGAAAAGGTGATAAGAGGTTGGGAAACAAAAACAGATGCAGAGACGAAGATGATGTTGCCCCAGTCAAGGTACAAGCCAAAAGGGGGTTGAGGATGGATGGAGTGGTGTCAATGAGGGAATGAAGGATCCCGAAACAACACGAGGATAGGGAAGGATACATCCCACTGAGTGGTATTGATGAGGGAAGGATACATCCCAAAACACCACTAAAGGATAGGGAAGAATACCTCCCGATGATGATGATGAAAGTGTTGTTGATGAGGGAAGGATACATCCCAAAATAACACCAAAGGGATAGGAAAGGATACTAATGGATTATGATGATGATGGGTCAAGGCTGGTAACAAGACTAAGAACAAGACCAAGGATATGATTAGATGATTCGGGCTAAATGGAATGGATGGGGATTGGATAGAGATGTGAGAGAAGGATGAAGGATGAAGGATGAATGGATGGGGGGATACATGCAAGATGATAGAATGGAAAATGAAATGCAATCCTAATGCAATTTGCCATCTTCAGAGCACTGATTTTTGCTATAGCATAAGACACCAAGTGCTAGGGTATGTGAAACCAAGGCGTAATAGTGTCAAATGCATGAAATAAACACAACAGACAAGAAGGCTATCCCAACACCCCAAGGTCAGAAAGATCTTGGTTGGGCCAGGTATTGAGATAACCACAAGAACAAAAGGATGCCCCGGCATAACACAAGACCTCAGGGATCTTGGTGGGTAATACGTGGGACAACCAAGAAGACACAAATAGACATAAAAAGATCAAGATATGCCCCTATGTTAACCAATCAAAACACACCATAATATGATGGATTATGGCGGTCTTGACAAGTGATGATAGAGAGCTCAAATGATAAAAAAAAAGCCAAAAGCATCAAAAGATCACAATCAATTTCAAATGTCCTTTGCCATAGGATCAAGGGGATGGATGGGATTGATGAGGTATGTTAGGAAGGATGCATCCTGTTGAGACCGATGATGGATACTCATCTAAAAGATCGATATGATGTAGGATACTCAAAACTGATTGGATTTATTGATACAAGTGGGTTTTATTTGTTAAGAACCAGCTAGATAAGGGCATAGCTTGATGACGCGACTCGAGAGACATGACACAAGATAGGAGACTAACACATCCTAGCGACCTAGGGGCTCGGGGGCTGATCAAAGATTAGTCTTGCCTACGTGGAAGCGCAGAGCCCTCGTAGTTTGATAAAAGGCTGATGACTGACCATGATGGAGATTTCAATGGATGACCAAGATAGGATGGAGAATAGGAGAAAAGTGGACAATATAGATCGATGATGGATGGAACCCCGGGGGTGGATCAAATGATCGACCTTGCCTACGTGAAAGCGTAGGGGCGACGTAGTTCGACAAAAGGCCATAGACAAGTGATGGATGAAAGATGATGAGATAACCCTAGATAAGGGGTTAAAATGATGGAACTGACATGACGGAACAAGATAGACCTGTTGGATTGGATTG
Organism: Sequoia sempervirens; assembly: GCA_007258455.2. NCBI lineage: Eukaryota > Viridiplantae > Streptophyta > Pinopsida > Cupressales > Cupressaceae > Sequoia > Sequoia sempervirens. Next base: position 36,391,572 of record VDFB02168118.1, on the reverse strand, counting down.
GAGGATAGTGACTATATAAAGCTCAGGGATGGTATATTTATCCAAATCATTAAAGATGAAGTGGGCGAATGATATGCCATATAGATAAATGATGAAATAGAAAAGATGTGAAAAAGAAGCAGAAGTGATGATGATAAGATAGATGATATTGGATTGTGTGGGGAAAAGCCTATAGCTAGATACCAATGACAAGGGATTATGAGATGGGATGAGGGGAGAGGATGGGGGGAGAAAAAGGATTGTTTGGATAGATTGGATAGAGGGATAAGGATTTGGATGAGGAAAAGGTGACCAAATGGATAGATGACTGATTCTTGGAACTAGAAGGTGAAGGGTGGGAACAGGTGGAAGATTACTCAGAATGAGTAAACGATTGATCAAGATTATAGAGTGAGAGTTTGAAATGATAGGAGGTTTGATGAATGTTTGAGATGATAGGAGGTTTGATGAAGTGTTGAGATGATAGATGAAGGTTCAAAGTAGATGAATGGTTACATGGAATGAGTGAATGGATTTATTAGAATGGATGAATAGGACAAAATTGAAGAAGATGGAGGGAGGGATCTTAAGACTTTGTTCGGTATCCAAAGACATTGATTGCCGATGGATGAAAGCTCAAATTAGGATAAGATTAAAGCTCAGATGAGGATTGGATTGAAGACTAGAATGATTGAAGGATATGATTGGATTGATTCTACACCGAGTTCTGGGGCTTAAGGGATGTAAGGTGTTGACAAGCAGATTTTTCCAAATTTGGCAATTGTCAAAAATTGTCAAATTTTTCCATGTTAGGAAACTTCACGGATATACTTTCGAGAGTCCAAATTTTTTCCAAGAAATACCCAATATTGAGATAGGATGAATTTCCAACTAACATCCCAAATTTGAGATATGCATTTCGAGTTATGAGCAAAAACAATTTTTCAAAATGTTGGAAAAAAACACTAAATTGGGATTTTGAGGGCCTATATGAAAGTTTGAGGCCCCAAAAATGGGTCAAAATGGGTTCCAACGGATTTCAAAAAAATTAGCTAGAAATCCACTCGTTATCTCATAACGCAACCACCCATCAAATTTCAACTCAAATGGACACCCGAGTCAAAAGTTATGGCCTCCGGAAGTGTCGGTGTAAAAATCAAAAATCAATTTAAAAAATTTCAAAACATGGGTTTTATTCGGGAGCAAAATTAAACAACTAGGTCAAGATCAATTTTCTGAAAAAGACAATAAAAATGTGAATTTTTGGCAGGGATAGGGGCGCGCCACAGTGGGGCGTATGTGCCCTGAGCCACAAGGCAGACATGCCCCGGCGGGGGTGGAGCCGCCCTGGTGGGGCGCACACGCCCTGGGAGGGCAGAAACACTCCGGGAGGGAGGGCGCACATGCCCCGACGGGGTGCACACGCCCCAGGAGGGAGGAGACGCCCTGGGAGGGAGGGCGCACACGCCCCGACAGGGCGCACACATCCCCGGAGGGCGGAGACACCCTGGGAGGGAGGGCGCACACACCCCCGAAGGGCGAAGACGCCCCGGGAGGGAGGGTGCACACGCCCCGACGAGGCGCACACACCCTCAAAGGGCGGAGACGCCCCGAGAGGGAGGGCGCACACGCCCCGGGAGGGCAAAGATGCCTCGGCGGGGTGGACACGCCCCAATGGAGGAGCGGAGCCACCGCGGCAAAAAAGAGAGACGGGGTGATGAACACGGAGAAAAGATGTAAGAGAAGCAAAAGTTAGGGCGATGAGATAAAGGGCATTGGGTTGCATGGAAGGAGGCCTATAGCCAAATACCGATGACAAGGGATTGTGAGATGGGATGAGGATAAAGATGAAAGAATGGATAAGAATATAAGGATTGAGAGATGAAAGGGATGCTAGTATAAATGGATATGAAGATAAGGATGGGGAGATGGAAGGGATGCTGTGATAAATGGATAGGGATATAAGGATTGAGAGATGAAAGAGATGCTAGGATAGAGGGATACGAATGAGGAGATGGAAGGGAGGAGATGAAGGGATGTTATGATAGGTGGATAGAGAGATGAAGGGATGTTATGATAGATGATATCTCCAAGGACTATGTCACAAAGGAAGTGGATGCCCCCACTCTAGATATGTCATATATGATAAGGCATGAGGGATGGGAGACGAGTGGATGGGAAGAGAAGATAACTAGAGGAGGATAGGATGGGTGACCAAGGAATACAACAGAGCATGGAGGAAGGGAATGTATACCAAGAGGTGTCCAAAGCCTGCATAGATAGGTTCCCCTATTTTGATCAAGATCACAAGAAGGATGGAGGGATGGGAGATAAATGGGATATGATGGTAGGATGCAGAAGATAGGTGGGATGGAGGGGTTTTATGAAGAGGACGGGTGCATAGTGGGAAGCATATGGGGAATACATATCAAGAAGTTGCCCCCAAGTACAGATGGGGATTTACACATGATGCCTGTTTACCAGGTTTTCATCATGGTACTTATCCAAGGCACTTGTTTGCCAAGTTTTCACCATTGGACGAATTATTTCTCTTTACTATTTATTATTTTTAACGTTTTTTTGATTTTTTGATTTGTTGGATTTTTGGATAGTAAGGGGATGAAAATGGATAAGGATATGGATATGGATGAAGGCCTCAAGCATCAAGTTCTATATGAGGTATTAAGAGCCCATGTTCAAATCGACTGTTGTATGTTGGTACAACCTTATTGGGATAAATAGATTATGCATGAGGATGAATTAGAGGGATTTGATGGGGGAGATATGTGGGGTAATGGGTGGGATATTGAAAATGGTATGGATGGAATGATGGGGTGGATATGTGATGGGGAGATGTGTTCAGGACCAACGTTGGCACATGTGGTGGTGGATGTGGAAAGATAATAGGATTAAGGGATGGAGAATGTGGGGATAATGGAGGAGATGGAATGGTGAATTTTGGGACATAAGGACCCAAAACAGACTTAGGAGATGAAAGGGGTGTATGATTAGCCTTGGGATTAGCGACTTTGGATGTTCTTATGGAGGCTTCATTTAATTGTGTTGCATATTTTTTCTTTGGGATCCACATGGTTTTGATCTTTACTTTGGTGGGTCTTTGTGGCCTATGGATTTGATTTAGATTTAAATTTTTTTCTCTTCACCATGTCTTTTGGAGGAGACATGGGGAGCCTTAGATTCATGTGGATGTGTGGATTTATGCATTTTTTCTTTAACAACCAAAGTGCTTTTAGTAGCAATGGAATGGGTGTGAGGAGATGGATGATGTGGAGCAACAAAGGTAGGAGTATGGGGATTATGTGTAGATGGAGGATGTGCGGGTATGTGCCTTTGTTGATCCTGATTAGGGGACATGTGAGAGGGATGTTTATGATGGATGAAATGGATAGGTGATGAATGGATGAAAGGATGAGATGGAGGAGGTGATCTTGGGATATATGGACCCAAGATGGATGGAGTGAATGAAGGATGGGATATGGTGGATGGAGGGATGTAAGGTCCCAAAATGGATGGAGCAGATGAAGGAGGGATATGGATGGTGGTTTTGGGGCGATATGATAGAGGAGGAGGGATGGCAACATATGATTTAGTGGGGCGATGGGAAGAGCTGACATTTCTTTTGGGAAAGGCTCGTTGAGGACATCTAGAGGTTGTACCAACATCTTTAGATTGCGAGTCATGAGTAGTACATCCAAGACCTTGTAGATACAAATGTTCTTTAGCTTGGATGGGCTCTATAATACCTTGCTCATGAAGGCCTAAACCTTTTCCTTGATAGTTCATTCTCTTGAGAATTCGATCTAGGACAAGATTTTTGTTATTTTGGAAGAAAGATGCGATTTCATTATGAGGTGGAAGAGGAGGGTCGGTGTATATGCTTTGTTTTTCTTCTGCGAGGAGACCACCATGGAGGAATGTGAAAGTACCAAGGGGATATGCAAGCGGTGTAGGGATAGTAGTTTTAGGTGATGATGGGGGATCACAAGAGGGAGATGATGGGATAACAACATGTGGATGGGTGATATCAGGAGAGGGATTAGGGGATATGATAGGAGTTGGATTTGTGGTAGTGGGATCATGCAATGGAGGTGGAGATGGAGTAGTGGAAGCTTGAATGACAAGGGGATCATGGGATGGAATGGATGGTGGACTATGATCTTGAGGTGGACTAGATGGGATGGTAGGATCTTGATCTGGAGAAGGGGATATGTTGGCATGCTTTGGATTAGACTCTTCACGTGACTCATTATGTGCGGGAGGCATGGTAATGGAGTCCTTTTGGGACTCTTCAAGTGGGGAAGATGGGAGTATGGAAGATTCATGAGGTTCATTGGAATGGGTTTTGGTGCTACTAGGAGTGGGAGGAGTGGATTGGATTTGGGTGGATCTAAGAGTAGAGGGAGTGGATTGGAATTGGGTGTCTTCGATGGATTCAGTGGTTCTTGGAGTAGGAGATGGGGGTTCAATAGATTTAGTGGGTTCAATGGTTTCAATGGTTTGAGCAGTACTAGGGGTGGTAACGTCAATAATAGGTGTGGTATGGAGAAGGGTCTCATCACTAGTGACCGTGGATGATGGATCTAAATGGCATGGTTCCATGACTTCAAGATGTGGAGTTGGGGATGGCTTCTTTGTCAATGAGTCCTTGGAGAACTTCTGAAATGAGAGACTTGCATGTGGTTGACTTGGCTAGGGTGGTAGAAATGGATGAGGGATTATGGATTGGTGGACTAGGGTTAGATGGAAGAATGGGATTGAATGTAGGACTATGAGTAGATGGGGGATTAGGAGTGGATGGAGGACTAGGAGTAGATGGGAGGATTGGATGGAGGTAGGTAAGGATATTGGAGTGGTGAATTAAGATAGGGGGACATGGATTGTGGATTAGGACAAGAGGATATAGGTGGTGTAGTGGGACAAGAGGATGTGGGGGATGGATTATATAAGGGTATTGGGATGGTGGATTAGGATGAGGATGGGATGGATTAAGGTGGGTGTGGATGTAGACAAGATAGGGAAGGTAATGAGGATAGATGGGATGGGAAGATTAGGGTAGTGGGTATATGCGGATGAAGGATTTAGATAGGAGGGTGTGGATGGGGGATTAGGATAGGAGTATTGAGATGGTAGACTAGGATAAGAGGATGCGGGTGTTGGATAAGAGGATGATGTAGATGAAGGGTATGATGGATATGACGGATATCCCTTGTCAAAGGTAGCAGAAGGAATGTGATTAGGCATGGATGAAGACATAACGGGATAACTCGAGGGGGTGATTGGATTTTGGAAAGTGGATGGAGAAAGCTTACTAGCAATGATAGTGTCAAGGGGGTCTATGTCATATTCCTCTTGATCAACAAGACTTTCGTTGTCGTTGTCAATGTAATTAGGGTTTCCCTTGACCACTATTGATGGAGGATAAGGATTCATAATGGTGAAAGGATAAAGAGGATGGATAAAAGATTTTGGATGGGAACAGATTAAAGCTTAAATCAAGATTTTGGTCAAGCTCATATTAGGATTGGACTAAAGCTCAGATTAGGATGATGTGATGGGATTGATTATGACAATAAGATTTGATTATCAAAAGATGATTGTGACACCGAATCTACTTCGAGATGGAAGTAGATTGATTGGGTCGAAGGTGATGTGATTGGATTGGATTGGATTTGGATAAGATTGGATTAGATTGGATTGGATTGGATTGGATTTGGATAAGATTGGATTAGATTGGATTGGATTGGATTGGATTGGATTGGATTTGGATAAGATTGGATTAGATTGGATTGGATTGGATTGGATTCGGATTAGATTGGATTAGATTAGATTGGATTGGATTGGATTGGATTTGGATAAGATTGGATTAGATTGGATTGGATTTGGATTAGATTGGATTAGAATTTGGATCAGATTGTTCGCTTGATTGGACAATTTGATCGAATAATTGGTCTTGATAGATTTGAATGATTGGATGGGTATGATTGGATGATAAAAGATGAGAGGGAGACCTTGAATTTAATCAAAGGAAGTTACCCGTAGCAACCAAGAGCTTTAATTGATTAAGAGGGTGATTACGACACCGAATGCACCTTAAGATAGGAATGGATTGATTAGGTCGAAAGTGATAACTTACGCCACCGAATTCACCTCAAGATGGAGGCAAATTGATTAGGGTTGAAGTTAAAGACTAATAATCAAGTTCAAGTGCTATGGTCAATTTGGGTAACTGCTTTGTAATACAAGGTTAGAGCGGTTTGGTTATGGGTGGTGTTTGGAGATGCAAATGGTAAGAAATTATTGGTGGATTAGGGAGGAATTAGGATGAATGGGGGATTAAGGATAATTGTGGAGAATGTATGGGGATTTAGAATGGTTGAACGAAAGTTTGGAATAATGAGACGGGGGTTTAAAATGGTCAAATGGAGGTTTTTGGACGTTTAGAGTGACAAAATAGAGGCTTGGAATGATAAGATAATGGTTGGAAATGGTTAAATGATGGTTTAGAGGCTAGATGGGTCCAAATGGGGTGATTTCGGGTGTTCAGGAAGGCAGATTCACCCTTTTGCAGCAAACCAGAGGCGTATTTGCACTTTTGCAATAAAAACAAGGGCGTAATTGCACTTCTATAGTAAAACAGGGGCATAATTACACTTTTGTAGTAAAACAGGGGCGTAATTGCACTTTTGTAGTAAAACAGGGGCGTAATTGCACTTCTGCAGTAAAATAGAGGCTTGGTTTGATGCAAGTGACTATGGCAAGGACTTTAAAATGATAATGATAAGGCCAAATTTTCAAAAGTTCACTGGTTTCTCACAAGAAAACACTCTCAAGCAAATACAACCCTACGATTAGTGCCAAGGGTATGGCCAAAGTGGTCTTAATCTAGGATGCACAAGGTATCTAGGGAGTCCTCGATATACTTTCGGTATGTGAGGCACAATCGTGAACACCAGCCCGTCACAAGCGTGAGTCGGGAACCCTAGCGAGATACTGAAGGACTTGGACCAACTCTTCACATCTATCTAGGTATCACCCTAGCTTCGACGCTCTGCCAATTATGACGTGACTGGATTGGGGTATAGCTTTCTCTCTCCCCCCTTTGTATACCCCGCTGGTACGCATGGTTGGAATCATCCCCTGGGGTGATGAAATCTCCAAGCAGGTCCCACTATGAAGAAAGCACTAACCGCTTCCAACTACTCCCCAGGCTCACACGAAGTGCAAGGGGAAAGTGGAAACAAGCTAATGCTCCCTTTGGGTAGCACAAAAAGACAAGAACAACAAGCAATAAATATTACTCCCTCTAATTAAGCTATGTTCTTAGATTAATGCAGACAGCAAGGATAATTTCAAAAAAGATTGAGCAAATGGATAGCCCTGCAAGCAAATATTAGATATTTTATCCCGCTTTCTCCATCAACTTCACAAGAATATGCTGCAAAAAGTTAGCAAAAAACACATATATTTCTACAAGAACAATGTTAATGAGAGAAAAAGCAACTAAATCCGAAACCAAAATAATAATTTTACCTTCCAGGGGGCGTAGTCGCCCTTCTGCAGTGAACAGGAGGGTGCAATTGCACTTCTGCAGTGACCAGGAGGGCGCAATTGCACTTCTGCAATGAATAGGAGGGCGCAATTGCACTTTTGCAGTGAACAGGAGGGTGCAATTACACTTCTACAGTGACCAGGAGGGCACAATTGCAATTCTACAGAAAAGTGTTAGTAAAAGTTAAAATTTCAGCCCAGGTGGGCGCACACGCCCTTCTGCAAAAAAGTGTTAGTAAAAAGTGAAATTTCAGCCAACGTGGGCGCACACGCCCTTCTGCAAAAAAGTGTTAGTAAAAAGAAAAGCAAGTTTCAGCCCAGGTGGGCGCACACACACTTCTGCAGAAAAAAGTGTTAGTAAAAAGAAAAGCAAGTTTCAGCCCAGGTGGGCGCACATGCACTTCTGCAGAAAAATGTTAGTAAAAATTGAAATTTCAGCCCAGGTGGGCGTACATGCCCTTCTGTAGAAAAGTGTTAGTAAAAATTGAAATTTTAGCCCAGGTGGGCGCACATGCACTTCTGCAGAAAAGTGTTAGTAAAAACTAAAATTTCAGCCAAGGTGGGCGCACACACACTTTTGCAAAAAAGTGTTAGTAAAAATTAAAATTTCAGCCTAGGTGGGCACACACGCCCTTCTACAGAAAAGTGTTAGTAAAAATTGAAATTTCAGCCCAGGTGGGTGCACACGCCCTTCTACAGAAAAGTGTTAGTAAAAATTGAAATTTCAGCCCAGGTGGGTGCACACGCCCTTCTGCAGTAAAACAGGGGCGTAGTCGCCCTTCTGCGACGTGTTCCTATAAAAACCTCAACAATAGCAAACGTAAAGTATGGGAAGCCATTTGTGGGTCCCACCGGGCGTGCCAAAAATGTATACCTTGGAATTTATCCTATTCTAGTGCATAAATAACTCAAAATATGAATGATAAAATAACCAAGGACACCTCAAGATTAGTCAAAAGAGAGTGACAAAACAATAAAGAAAATAGATAGCACAAGACAAATAGTTTTACCTTGTTGTTGATATCCCTTTGATTGGCCCTTGCTTAGAATGATATGTGTGCTCCTTGATGGCTCTTGATGTGGCTAAAATGGAGGATTTTACTATGTGCTTGGATGTAAATGCAAGTGGATGTAATTGTAGGCTAGATGAATGCACAAAATGGCAGCATGTAGTTACAAAATGACTTAGTGTTTTTTTAAAATGTCCTTGAGGAGGGGGTATTTATAGAGGAACTTGAATTCTCTAGAGAATTCAATGGTTGGGATTGATCCAACAAGGTCAAGATGAAGGGCTATGGTGGGTTGAGAACCCACAAGCCCTCACATCTTGACATATGGAGGGTGAAGTGGCTAAGGGGATATGAGATGGAGGTGAGTTGTCAAAAGGGTACATGAGGTGGAGGAAGGACAAGTACCTTCCAAGTACATTGGGAGATGGAAAGAATCTTGGGTGAATAAAAGTGAATTAAAAATTCACAATGATTGGAAGAATCTGGTGGATAAGACAATGTTCCCAAAAGGTGGGAGTTTGTCACATGTGACTTGATGTGACAAGTCAAATATTCTAGAAGGTGCATGGGAAAAGGGGATTCTAGAAGGAATAAAATGTGAATTAAAAATTTACATGGGGAAGAGGGGAACCTAGGGTGAATAAAAATGAATTAAAAATTCCTTGGGGGATGGGGAGAGTTGACCAAGGTACTAATTAGGTTTAACTAATTAATAATTAGAGGATAATTAGGGGTTAATGTGGATTAAAAGCCAACTTGCAAAAGTTGGAGGATGTGACACATCCTAATCAAAGATTAGGCATGTGCACATCCTTAATGAAGAGATTAAGAGATGGATTAGGATTAGATGAAAATGACATATGAGGAATTAAATAAATGTAATATTTATTTAATTCAGTTGATGAAAAGGGGATTAAGGAGGGTAAGGTATTTAATTATTAATTAAATACCTTACGGATTTGGCAGAATTAAGGATATTAATTAAATAATAGTAATATTACTTAATTAACTTAGATAAGAGGATGTTTAGATGAAAAGTGATAAATTTGGATAAATTAAGTGTCCAAATTTGGATGTCTACATTTTTATTACAATCATTAAAATAAATTAGTTAATCTTGCATTTCAAAAATGAAATTTAATAAATTAAATTCAATGAACATGCTAAAATCTACCTGAGTATCGATGCCAAAATCCTCATTCAAAATGTCAATTACCATCACCATCTTTGTAGCTACAGATGTATCCTATGCACCAACCTCCTAATTGTTTGTGGGGTTATATGTACAAGTTGACCTACAAACCTGACAAGAATGGGGTGGAAGCCTACCCCTTGAAGACTCCCCTAGATGGCACTATACTACAAGATTGGCATGCTAGATGATACTTTGGGTCAAAGAGATGATAGATTACAAAGTGTCCACCTCAACACTCTCCTTCACGACAAAAGGGATAATGACTTGCTCATGATCTAGCCTAGTGATAGCTTGTCTCCCTTGCCACTAAGGATCCTATCATACACTAGGTCTATCCTATGCTGACCCTCCACCTCTCCCTTGAAATTCCCTCATATCAAAATTGTTGGGGATTTTGCTGAGGATGAACTCATAGTAGATTTTCCTCAAGAAATATTGGGGGACTTTGTAATTGTTGCATGGTGGATAGTCAAAAACCATGTACCAACTATCCCAAAAATTGTTCCAAATCCCTTGGTGGTGGAATCAATGGATAGGAAACCTCTTCGCATTAAGGTCAAGATTTTGATTTATGCGTGGGCCAATGAATAGTGAGCACAAATCATATTTTGTATTTTTTTTCATCTTTTTCATCTTTATTTGATAATTTATCTACATAAAAATTCCTCCATGCCTGCCCCCTATCTACCCAACCACTTAATTGTTTGTTGATTGCATATAAATGTTTTAACATGTCTTGAAGTGAACTCGTAAGTGTTCTTTTCATAGTTGAGCTTATAGGATCGCTCAACCTCATGATTAACTCCTCAATCTATTTTTTATTGTTTTCAATTACCCCCATTAAATATTGTTGAGTGCTAGGAGGATGTTGAGGATTTGGTGGAGTTTGTTGTTGTGGTTGTTGAGGATTTTGTTCATATGCTTGTTGTTGTGGTTGTTCAAGACTTTGAGGAGGGTTTTCAAGGTTTATTAACATTTCCTACAAATTAAATAAATAAATATAAAAAAACCTAAAATTACCTATTTAACAAAAAATTCACAAAAAAAGAACACACAATGCTTACTTGTTTGACCTCCCCTTCGATGTGGCGGCATCTTGGTGACAAAATTGCAACAAATTGATGAATAAATTGCAATTTTACCTCCTAGAATGCAAGTGTGCAAATGAAGGGTGCAGACAACAAAAAACATAGAGAAAATGAAATGTTGTCATTTGATTTTTTTTTGTTTTAATAAGCTATAATGTGCTTGCATTATAATGTGAGCATGTTATAGGATCAATGTGACCAAGCCTTTGGATTTGTCACACCAAGCCATAATGCAAGCGCATTATAAGACACTCACATTATAGCATATCAAATTATTTTTTAAATTTTGGCCATAATTTGACCCCCCATCTTTTTGCACCCACCCCACACTTCAAAGAGAAATTACTCTATGCATCTTTCAATTTGGAGCATTAAAAGTAATCTATTTTTTTTTCTAGACTGCAGAAATTAGTTAGGTATCCATCCCCCTATTAACTATAGTGTGCTTGGTAAAAAAATTCATGTGACCAATGATGTTGGCGTGAGACACCCTCCGATACCATAGGGATGGTGGGGAGACTAAACCTCGTGACCTCTTTCCTACAACAAGATGCTTTAGTCAATCGAGCTAGGCCCACTACCCCATTAAAAATAATCTAACTTAACATTATTATTCTAGAACATTTCCATGACATAAAACTATTGTCTTTGAGTTCACTTCTATGATAATAGTTTCAATCTAATCAAGAAGATTGATTTAGAAGAACATGAACCTTATGATCCAATGGTCTCCCTAGGATATTTTTAAATATTATCAATCATTGGTAGTTAACATGGAGTAGAGTTCAAAGCAACATAGGTTGCAAAAGTCCATGGTATGTGGAATTATTTCTAGACATTATTGATCACCTTCACATGCTAGATTAGATCCACACAATGCAAGATCAATTTCATAGGTGTCAATTCAACTCAAAGTAAAATTTATGGACTATTATAATCCCAAGATAAGGTACAAACAAAGAGTAGACATTTCTAGACATGAGACAAGCAAAATTAGTGAATATCAAATTTATTCTCCACCATTGTTCCTAGAGACAAGTGAATTTATCCTTTTACATTAAATTTCCTAAATTAGTATTCAATTTACATGCTTTATTATACCCAACTATTAATATAAATATTCTAGGTTGATTTATGCCAATATGCATGCATTTATTTAATTAACCTAAATTAATATTTATGGAAAAGACTATGTTTCTCTAATTTTTTGGTGAACTTGTCTAATCTTACACCACCCAAAGGTTTCACCTTAGGATTTATATCTTCATTGTTTGAGGTATTTATATTTAAAATTTATAATTGCATGATCATTTTTTAGATCTTGCTATAGCTTTATTCTTATACATTGCTATATTTTTCTCCAAAGGTTTGTTCTTTATTGTGTGATATCACTTTTTCCTAGCCTACCCACCCTTGGCTACCATTTAGGGACTTATCCCAAATCATAATTTTGATTGGTATTTTGAATTATAGCAGATTGCAAATCATTCATCTTCTACCTTTGGATTTTGGCCTTTTCTTGTGTAGTTTTGTTAACCATATACCCCACCCTTGAATAGATCCCTATTGCTATTTTTCTATTTATTCATTTGTTGTTGATTCTAACATATTTTTATGATTTATGACATGTAATTGATTTCTCCTTGACTAACTTCTAACATTTTAAAACAAAAATGGTATCTCATTATCTATGGAAGCATTGTATCATCACACACATTGCTTAACTTATTTTAGAGATCTATTTATTGCTTTCCCTTCTATATTCGATACCATCTTTTCATCCATCAATAATTCTCACATGTTGCATACTTCTTCTAATGATAGTGATAGTCATGTGCTTAATATTAATTATATTCTATAGTTAAGCACTCCTATTCACATGATTTGATTCAAATACGTCTATTGTGAACTTGATACTAATATAGCTACACTTTTTATGCCTATTCAAATGATGCTTAACATAATGAATATACTTCTATCTTACTCATCCTTGACATTGTCAAACCTTATGATGATGTTATTTCTACATGTTATGATGATTATACTATCCATATAGATTATGATTCTTTATGTTTTATATCTCATATTAAGCTTAATTTTGTTCCTAATTTCCATGCCTTTGCTATACCACCAAATCACTCTACAACTGGACATAAATATGGGGTACAATGCACATAATACCAAAATGACTCTTTGGTATTTTATTTGTTCCTTGGAAATAAATAGAAACATATTGAAAGAGGTATTAGCATGCATCATTTTGCAATCTACTATCACCCCCAATGGATTATTTTTAATGTTGCAACTTATGCTTCATGATAAAACTAAGATTTCATTCACACTATATGAGTTTCCACCTCTACATCTGAATTATGGTTAAGTATGGGGACAATAAAATTTAAAGAGTATTCTTAGTGGTTAATGGATTGGGATAAACATTTGTAGTAAGAATTTTCTATATGTGGTCCAATCTTATTGCTCTAATCTCCTTAAATTTGAATTAAATATGAAAGGATTTTATAATGTGATATGAGAATATATTGGTTATTTCATTTTTCTTATCACCTTAGTACCTATTACTCTTAACACAACCTTTCATGTGATTCCCAAAAAAATAGTGTACAACATTATTTTAGGGTGCCCATGGATCCACACAATGAGTGTTGTCTCATCTAAACTTCATCATAATACTAATATTTTTATAATAGCATGAGATGTGCCATGATAGAAAAAGAAAACTCATACCAATTTCAATAAGTAATAGAAAAAGACAACAATTTTATCTCTAACCTAATTAATTACACCCATGATACATTTGAAACTCCCCTGACACGCTTGCACATCACACTAATCAAGAGGATGATTTTGGTTCTCTAGATTTTGAATAATCAAGTCATATGGGAGATAAAAACAAAGATGAAATCCAAAATCTTTCTTGTTTGACAAGACTAGACTTCATTTTGAATGTTGTTTATCCTCATCTAAACTTGCTAGTCAATACAACATAGAAGATGATGTAATTCCTCTTGTGTTTATATTTTGATAGTATTTTTTGGACTTGGATTAGTATATTGACACTTGGTTATTTTGATTTGAGATGTTCTCATCATATTATTTTGTATTGGCACTAGGATCTTGGTGCATATTGCAAGATACTTGTGTTATCATTATGTTTATGCTTGGATTATATTATTACTCATTCTATTGTATATATACATACATACATACATACATATATATTGGTTGTATGAAATTTTTGATTTTTTGCTTACATGATGTATGATATTCTACCTCATTGATAAGTTATATTTTTATTTGACTATCATATACATGTTGTAGGTACAATTGGCATGGGAATTGAGTGTGTGAGTATAGGGTTTTTTTTTTCCTAATTATGTTGGTCTAAGTTATCCCTAACGGTGGTTATTTTGGATATATCACATTAGGTCATCCCATTGTTATACCCAATCATACTTGAGTTGAGTACAATATGTATTGTGTTTGACTTGTGCTAACTTAAACTTGAATCAAAATAAATTCCAAAATATGTTATTGTTGTGAAATACTAGTGTATGCATGAGTTAAATGAGTTTAACTTTCTAGTTATCCATAAATAGAGTTTGACAAGCTAAAAGATTGTATTTTTACTTAATTCTTTATTTCTATGAATTTGGGAATAATTTATTAGATGTGATTTCATATTGTGATTTAATCATTGTTTAAATTGTGGAAATTAAATAAAGGTTGAATGTCCATTTGAATTAAATTGTTAAAAGAAAAAAAATTAGGTAAATTAAATTAATAAGGAATGAAAGAAATGAAAAAAGGAAAAAGGAAAAATTTGAATAAAAGGAAAAAGAAAACTTTTTGGGGATTATTCATATTTTGGAAGGATTTTATCTCACAAACCCTCTCCAAGACAAAATTAAAAAATTGAAAATTTGGCTCATTTGAATTGGAAAGGAGTGGGATTTGGACTGCTTGGGATATGAAAGGAAGTGTGATTTCTCGTGGTGTTCTCTCCATCTCTCTCATTTGGAAAATTGTAAACTCTTCTTGTTTTGTTGTGTCTACAAAACTAAGGTAATCCTCTTATTTCTCCTCCTTTTGTTTTGTGTTTTTTATTTGGATTTCATGTGCTCACCATTAAGGGAGCATACAACTTCCTCAATAGAATTTTAATTTTATAATTAGAATAGGATTAATTTATATTTAAATTTTTATAAATTGAGCCAGTTTGTGCACTCATAATGCTCATTTTTTCCAAAATTCCTAGAAAATAAATTGTACTTAATATAATAGATGATGTTCACATTTAGAGTCAAAGGGCACTATTTGTTTTTAGGAAATTTCAAAATTTATAAAATAAATATTTAAGCTATCTTTGATAGAGTTCCTTCAATTTTTTTGGTTTTTGTGTTGAAAAAATTATATAAAAATTTGAATTTTTAGTATGATTTAGGATTTCAGGATGGGGCAAATGAGGTCCCCTCCATGATTTTTTGAGATAAAATATTTAAGATTGTTGAAATTTTCATTGAGCCAAAATTATTGCCTTGTTTTCCATGCCACATTCAATTTGGTGAATGTGATGAGACTAGGACGTAGGTGTTAGAGAATGGTATGGAAGTGGCTTTTGACATTTTTTGAGGTCCAAAGTGCCTCAAGGATATCTTTTGCATAAGCATCTTAACAAATGATAGCTAAAGAAACACATGGGAAATTAAAAATAACCAAGATAGTGGTGCCTACAACATACTCGAAATGCTTGTATAAGCTCAATATGAATGTGGAAGACATGTCCACTCAGGGAGCATTGGGTTTTGTATATTGAGTAAACTTGTCTCTTGTGAGAGGTGTAGTTGGTTCTACTTAGATGGTACTATAGGCTATTGCAATGCCACTACCTACTCCATCTCTAGGATCTAGTCCTTATGTCCATTGAATTGTACCTGAAAATATATTGTGCCTCATCCCTTATATTTTCATTGAGTGATTTTGCATGCCATGTATGTTATGTGTATTCTTTGTGTTTGGGGTGAGTGTAAGCATACCCCCTTATTTATTGTGTGAGTGTTTTCATGGTATTTGTGACTATCTCCTAGCATGTTCGGGTGGACCGAAGGGTGCCACATTGTTGGGTGGCATAGAAACCACTATTAGGGATTAAAGGTTTGTGGAAGGAGCTTGAGGTTTGGAAAAAGTTGGGTAAAGGCTTCACCAATCTTTCATCTCATTAGCTCAATTGATAAAGAAAATTTATTGAAGAAAATTTGAGTCCTTGTATTGTATTGTAATGAAATTATTGGACCTCCCTAGTATATAGATTGTAAATAGACCACATAAGTGGTATTGATGTTATATTTACATTTGTGTGCCTCAATGTTGGACTTGATCATGCATGTTATCTTGGATGCTCTTTAAAATTTTCATGTTGCTCGTCAAAATAAAATTAGAACATCTTTATTGTGGTTTTAAAATGAACATCTTGTTTAGGGAATGGAAACTTAAGCATTAAAAAATATAGTAGAATGTGAAACCTTAAGGGTGTTCATTCTTAGGGTTTTTGTTTTAGGGATTGTTTAGTGTCCCTTAAGCATTCTTTGAGTGGATAGAAGGCATTAAACACTCTTTTTCTTTGTCCCTCCTTTTTTTAACCTTGTGTTGGATCCTTGAAGGTTCCCAAACCCCCCTTGAGAGTCATCTCCTTTGTAGTTCAAGGTGTCTTGTGATAGGGGGTCTAGGATCACTAGGAACCCTAATTCATTATGAAATTTCAAAGTTTGATTATTATTATATGCTTTCCTAAGTAGTTCTTGAGTGTTTGGCATGTACTAGGGACCAAAAAAATTCTCATTGGCTAGAACTCTAATGTTGGAATCAAGAATATAGTGTTAGGGAGGACTATAACATTGAACAAAGACTCTAGCGATAAAACATGAAACTTGTGCTAGTCTAGGACACCTATGCCTAGGTTCTAGTGTCCCACCTAGGCACTATAGTCCTCTAGGAACACTAGAGTTCTTTTAGTACTATAGAGAAGGGGGATTCACTGCTCACAATTCTCTTTGTTTTCAAGAGATTCCCAGGGAGTGAACTACCCTAAACTACCTCAAGGAATAAATATTAAGTGATGGAATAAGAGGAAAGAGTTTGAGAATCAGAGAGAGTAGATAAAAGAGGTTTTTTGGATAGAATAATGGGCTCTCAGCCAAAGGATGACAGCACAACACGTTGGAGTCCTAGAGGCATGTTGGCATCTCCTATGAATTGAAACCTGAGATTATAATAGAAAACAACTAAATGACTACTTCTACTCTGATTGCTCAAGACTCTCAGCATGCAAGAAGGTAATAGAGAACAATAGAATTAAAGTAAAGTAAACTAAGTAAAACATAAATGATAAAGGGATAGAAAGAGAAAGCTTACAACAACCTAAGCAATAGAGCCTCCAACAAATAAATATCTTCAATACCTACACATAAGATCAAGGAAAAATGTTGGGGTTCTTCAGGGGCTTTCCACAGTCAAACCCCTATTTCAGTGTTCTCACCTCCATGAAAAACTAGATAGATAGATAAATAGATAGATAAATATAAACACAAGGGGTGATAAAAGAAAACCCCACTCAAGGAGGAGAATTTGTATCATGAGATAGATAAATAGAAAGATAAATAAAAAAGATAGTAAAATGCATAGAAAGGGGATGTGAAAATTTTGAAGATTCTCAAAGACACAAGACAAGAGAGATATCACCTACAAGGCTTGAGGAAGCCAAGGAGAGAGATAAAGGAGGAAGTGATGTGAGAGCCAAGAGACTTGCAAAGATTTTTGTAAGAATGTGAGAGTGTTGTAGTTGCAAGCTGTAGAGAGTCGTACAAGAAAGATAGCAAGAACTAGACAAGAGAATGTCCAAGAGAGAAGCCAAGAAGAAGACCAAATGAATTGAAAAGATAGCATTTAAAGAGAGAATAGGATGGAAAAGAAGGTTACCAGGCTGTTACAAGGCATCTTAGGCCATTACCATTGACAAAAGGAAGTGAAAAGTGGTAAGTCACTCAAAAATAATCATTTAAACATCAAAATGTCATGTGACACTAACACAATGCTTGGAAATCCACATGGTGTGCTAGTGTCCAAACAAATCACACAACAAAATGATGAGAACAAAAAAAGCACAAGGTTTGACACAAAGTTGATGCACAAGGGTAGCTATTGAAAAGGGGTCCTAAGCATCTTGAGAGGGAAAAAGGCTAATGCAAGGGGCTAAAATAAGGAGTAGACACTAAAGTGGATAAAAAAAATGTATGTGAAATTGCAAGGGATGCAATTTTACAACATTACATTTTCCCCCCACTTTAGTGGGCATATGAATCTACACAAATATGCTCATTAAAAGAAATCTACTAAACATAAATAACATCATGATGCCAAAAGGATATTGTAGAGGAAGAAAATAACCCTTCAAACTGAGGAAACATGCCCCCAGGCCAAAGACTTACAAAACAAATGCATTAGACAAGAAATACCTACACATGACAACAATGTTAGAAAATAAAAGTTATCGCATCATGAGGTTAGAACATATGAATATTTAGGAATACAAACATGAATAACACATACACAAAAGAACATAACAAACTAAAGGATTTGAGTCAGCAAAGTAAAAGAGACCTCAATGTAGGAGGTTGTCTCAGTACTATAAATCGTCCCCAAATTATGAAATAACACATAGAAGAATTCTTAAACAAATAGAAGAATGTATGGATTGATTGCTTCAAGAGAAGAATTCATACAAAATATGGGGAAGCAATCAATGTCGAAGAGAGAAAGAAGTATATACTCAAGATGAAGAAGATCTAGGTCTTTGATCTAGTATATAAAATTGTAAGTAGGAAGAGATTGAAGAGAATATACTAGAGTCATCGAGGAGGCAGATCTTCGATCTAGTATACCTAGATGTGCAAGAGGTAGCTCTATAGGTTCTTGGTCTTGCAAGGAAACCTTGACATGAAAGAGAGAGAGATGGTTCCATAGGTACTCGGTCCTATGAAATTGGATCCATGAGTTCTCAGTCTCGCAGAAGTTGAATAAAGGTTGTATAGGTTCTTATTCCTACAGATAGAAGGAGCTTCATAGGTTCTTGATTCTACGAAGAGAGCACCACAGGTTCTCATTCCTATGGGGATTGACATGAAATGACTTTGATGGTGCTCAGTCTTGAAGAGTTTGATGTGAAAGGTCCTTACACGTTCTTGATCCCGCAAGTCAAGCTTGAAAAGGTTATCAATCCTTCTAGGAAATCTTGATGCAAAGCAACTCTATAGGCTCTTAGTCTTGTAAAGTAGGACTAATTAGATATTCATGTGGCTACTACAAGCTACATTTTAGGATGGTCACAAAAAATACAGGTCTAGTTATACTACCCCCAAGCTAGACACAAAGATAGAAGATAGGTCTAGTTGGGCTGCCCCCAAGCTAGATTCCAAGATATAAGATGTTTAGAACCAAGGCACAACAACATCAAATATTAGATATTACAAGACACTCGAGAATTTTTTTGAGAAGGCTTTCAAAGGGGGTTCTTTCGATCAAGAACCCTTCAAGACACCAAGGCTCCCATTCAAAGGAATGATCCAATTGAAAGATAGAGAGAAGAGAGGGTCCTTAAGAAGGATGCACATCTCTATAACAAGTTATCACTACCCCCAGCATATAGGGGAGGAGAACCATGCAATATACTATTTTTTCACTACTACAGAAAGAGTATGGTTGCATACAATAGTGTATGACCATGAATGGAAATGAGCAAGGAAAAATCTGAATACCACATAGTGGGCCTCAACATAATAGAAGGGAGGTGTAAGAACATCACGAGAAGATGCTTATAATGGAAAGGATAGAGGTAGACCTCAATATCATTTGTCATGCGAAGAAGAGAAAGGTACATCAAAAAATGAAAGAGTGATGGCACCAAAATCATGAAGTTTTTGTATTTTATCCTTCAAGGCCTTACATTCACTAGTGAAATTTCCAAGAACTTGATGGTACACACAAAAAGAATTCTTTTCTTTATCATGTTTATGAAAAAATTTATATGTAGGAGGAGGAAGAGTGATTAAGTGGGCTTTGAGAAGCCTCAATAAAACATGCTCTTTCTTAGATAAAGAATGTGGAGCAAGAAGAAATCCTTTCTCTTGTGGAGAAAATTTTGACTGCTCACAAGAAGAAGACACAAAGACAAAAAAAATGGAGGGTGAATCACTTCAAGAGAACAAGGTTGAGCGGAAATCATGTCAACATTCAATTATGGTTTTCATTTAGATTGTTCATTTGAGCAACCAAGCCCCAAATTACGCTTATGAGGTGTACATTCTATAGGGACCTGAATTCCTTGTTCGTTATACCCACAACCTTTATGACCATAACCATATTTAGAGGAAAGTTTAAAACCAGGGCCATAACGTGTCTATAAATCTTGAGGAGGATCTACATAGAGAGTATTATTCAAACAATGTGGATCATACTCATCTATGGGATCGGCATTAACCTTCTTGAAAAGATTTCCAACATTAGCCTCTTTAATAGAGGTGTGATCATCTTCCTCAAAAGGGGGAGGATCAACACTAAGGACATTGCAATTGTTGTTCAAAATTCTTCCATGATATAGAAGAATAACCTTCCTCAATAGTAGGTTTGGATGATATTATTGGGAGGTATAAGTGGATTAGGTCAACTTTATATTCCCCAATGAAATATTTTTAAAGTCTAAAGAACCCAATATTCTTGAGAAGAAGTAGGAGTAGACTCAGGATCTTGTGCTTCAAAAGGATCTTCTTTAGGGACATTTGTCTCAAGAGTATCCTTTGTAATGGGTAATACTAGAGTGGACATCATCACATTCGAAGACACTAAAGGGATAATATTTTTAAGAGTAGGCACAACCCAAGCCCGACCAGTAGCTGCCATCTCACATAAGTGTACAACATAAAGGTCATCCCTAAGTGTGACTACTTGATTAGTATGAATAAATTTGATATATTTATGCAAGGTAGACGAGACTACATTCATAGTGTGAATCCACGATTTATCGAGAAGTAGATTATATGGTAAATTTTTTGACATAACATATACAAGGGTGGGTACAATAATAGGCTCCAACCTCAAAGGAAAGACTATCATGCCTAGGGAAGCTTGTTGACTGACATTATCAAACCCATGAATGCATAAGGAAGAAGCAACAAGAGAAGATGAATCAATTTTAATTTTAGGCAATAGATCAATGCTACATTTGTTGAGTGTCGAACCAATGTCAATGAGAGTACGTCTAATGCCAATGTTATTAATGTTCACTATAATCATTAGAGGATCTACTTCTATACTTTTGGGGATGGGAGTTCTTGCAAATAGAACGTAATATTTGGAAAATCCACATGAATAAGAGCCATCAACAAATTAGCATCCACCTTCCTAGCATAAGAAGGCAAGAGGATCTTTTGCAAGGCTTCCTAAAGCATACCTTGATAAATCGACATAGATTGAAGCAATTCCCATAGTGAGATCTTGGTGGGAGTAACATAGAGTTGCTCCACAAGATCAGAATCACTATGTGCTTTAGTCATGGGTTTAGGTTCTTGAGGAAGGATTGGTTAACCAGGTGGTAAATAAGTAGGTTTATTAACACTTAATTTATTCTTTCTATTGTTTTAAGTATGGGCTATAGCTCTATAAGAGGGAGCCTTAAAAAGATCAAGAGAATCACTATTAAATGGAATAACAAGAATGGAATAAATTCTTTTAGGAGAAGGAATAGTTGGAGTTAGATAAATAACTAGTCTCTTAGGCCTTTTATGAGAAATAGAGACATAGATGACATTTATGGATTCCTTACAGCTTATAGAGGAATCATTTGAAGAAATATGCTCAAAATCTATCCTTGGAGGATCTAATGTGAGAGGAACTTCATCATTCACTAATGCATCATCTCTAGAAGACAGTGCAATGGAATGAAGAGAAGGTAGAATAATATTAAGAAAAGTATCAATGATTCCATCTTCTTACAACAAAATATCCTTTGAAGCAAGAGGAATTTCATGAGAGGATCAAGGATTCCGAGTAACACGGGTAAAGCCAAGTCACCATCATATGCATGGAATGGAAAATCATTGATGCTTTGAATAAAATTACAAACTAAAATAATAAAAGAAGATATTAAATTCATTTTGAAAATAGTTAGCTAAATATAATAAATAATGAATAAACAAGTCAACTGAAGGCTAGCACATTACTTCTACTTTGATGGTATGGAATGGGGTTTAGGGTGATGCCCCGAAAAAATATTTCTTAGAAGGGAAAATGTTTAATTTGTCCCTTTTTTATAGGAGTTTTCACATCAGGTTCACCAAAATGTAGAGAAGGGGGATTAACTACTCACAAGTCTTTTTGTTTTCAAGAGAGTCCCAGGGAACAAACTGCCCTAAACTACCTCAAGGAATAATGCTTAAGCATTGAGATAAGAGATGATATTTAAAGAATTAGAGATAGTAGATCATAGAGGCTTTCTGGATAAACTGATGAGCTCTTGGACAAAGGATGACAACATAGAACAAGGATAGTAGTGCGACATATTAGAGTCCCAGAGGTGCACTAGTGTCTCGTATGGACTAAAACCCAAGATTATCATAGAAAGAAGCTAAATGACTACTTCTACTCTAACTACTAAGGACTCTCAGAATGCAGGAAGGTAATAGAGAACAACATAACTAAAGTAAAGTAAACTAAGTAAAATGTAAATGATAAAATGAGAGAAAGATAATTCTTATACAACCAAAGAAATGAAGCCTCCAACAAATGAATATCTTCAATACCTACACACATAAGATTGAGGAAAAATGTTGGGATTGTTTAGGATCTTGTCGTAGTGAAACCCCTATTTCTATGTTCCCACCTGCACGAAAAACTAGATAGATAGATAGATAGATAGATAAAGATATAAAGCAATGTATAGACACAATGAATGATAAAATAAAACCCACTCAAGGAGGAGAACCTATTTCACGAGATAGATAGATAGAAAGATAAATAGAAAAGATAGTAAAATGCATAGAAAGGGGATGTGAGAAATCCCAAGATGCTCAAAGACATAAGATGAGAGAGATATCACCTGCAAGGCTTGAGGAATCCAAGGAAAGAGATAAAGGAGGAAGGGTTGTGAGAGCCAAGAGACTTACAAAGAGTGTTATAAGAACATGAGAGTGTTGTAGTAGCAAGTTGTGTAAGAAAGATAGCAAGAACTAGAAAAGATAATTTCTAAGAGAGAAGCCAAGAAGAAGACCAAATGAATTGAAAAAATAGCATTTAAAGAGAGAATAGGAGGGAAAAGAAGGTTCTTGAGCCATTACAAGGAATCCTAGGCCATTACCACCAACAAAAGGAGGTGACAAGTGGCAAGGAACTTGAAAATGGTCATTTGAAGGTCAACATGTTCTGGGATGCTAGTGCAGAGGTATGTGCAATGTGTTACTATCTAGACAAATCATGCCACAAAATAATCAAAACAGAGAAAGCACAAGGTTTGACGTAAAGCTAATGCTTAAGGGTAGCTACTGAAAAGGGGTCCTAAGCATCCTGAGAGGGAAAAAGGCTAATGTAAGGGCTAAAATGAGCCTACACAAATACTAAGGGAGTAGACACTAAAGTGGATACAAAAAATGTATGTGAAATTGCAAGGGGTGCAATTTTATGACATTACAAGTATATGGTAGTTCCTCCATACATCGGAAAATGAGTAATTTTAGATTTTTGGGGGGAAAAATTTATGAATAGAAGATGTTCCCCGTGGCTTTGTGAGTCCCCTAAATTTTCTATCTCATTGATAAGTGTCATTATTGGGAAGTTATGCCAACTTTTTTCCTAGAGAACATGCCTTTGCACAAGGTCACTTGATTGTTGTCACTTGACTTAGGGACCTTGTTCCTTCTAGAATAGTCAAGTCTTGTAGGGATTTAATCCTCTATTTCAGTGGTTCTAGTGGTGTATTATGCCCTTGTTTGATAGGGTTGGCGGTCTTGTGTTGTAAGCTTTCATTGGTATTATATCGCCTAGACAATTGTGTCATCTTATTAGTGTGTTAGTGTACTTAGTGGCACCATTGTGTCATAATTAGTGCATTCTATATTTAAAAATGAGTGACTTTCCTAGTTAATATCATATGGGTCCTTCATGGGGAATCACATATGGCATTTCCAAAAGCTTGGTTATAGTGGAAAGAAGTTAGGTTTAAAACAACAAGACATAATAAAACCTATTAAAATAAACAAAATTAAAAATAGTAAGATAATAAGATATTTGTGTTCCATTAGTAGTGATATATAAATAAATTTGGTTTATCATGAATTAGTTTGTTAGGTCCTAAAATAACATGTCCAAAACCCTAGAGATTTTATTCACCTACAAGGATAATTATTTCTCATCGTGAAGGTAAAGATAGGCTCATCTATATATTTAGGAAGGTTAAATTTAACTATTATAGTGGGTAAATTTTCCTACTCTTTGGGATCAACTCAAACCCAAGAGGGTTTTCTTATAGGTATACCTAGGTAGATATTTAAATTAAATAATTTGGACAACCATAAATAAAAGGATATCTATAGTCATTTTTTATGCTCAACTCCTAATTCTATCAGTAGGTTAAGTATGACTAGCTATATAAACCTCTTTTAAATTTGATTCAATGCTTTACACATGTATGTGTAAATAATGACAATGTTATAAGCTCTCAAGATAGTTTCATTTAGAGTTTCATATACATTGGAAAAGTATGGATATGCTAAACATGATTCTCTAAGAATACAAGAATTTATTTTTCTTAATATTTTCCTTGGTGTATATCATCAAACCATGAGTAGAATATAATAATCCTAGTTTAGTTCCCACAACTACTTGTAAAAAAAATTATTTAAAGTGTGTGTGGAAGGTCTGATTCTTCAATACATGTGCCTTATTGAGTTATAGAGTTATAATTAGTCATTAAAACAATAAAAAAGAAGCTACAATAAAGGTATGATAAATAATAACCACATCTACTTAATAATCCTTCTATAAAATCATAAATATGAACACATGCAACAAAAGAAGAGAACAATACAAATAACTTACATTGATTTAAAGTTTTGTGAAACTCATCTAATCAATGTTACAAGAACACTAGCAAATGTGATGAAAAAAAATTTCAAATAGCAAGGATATTATCATACCCTAATATTTAAAAATCTTCAAAATTATTACAACTATCCACTTGGAGAAACATGTTACCAAAAATTTGTTTTAGTAGTTACCTCTTTATAAAATCTAAGAGTAGCTTTAACATGGAAAACTTTAGTGGCAAATCTTTGCCAATTGGCAAATTTTAGAAATTGGCCAAGTCAAAATTGGCAAATTAATCACACCCAACAGGGTGTCCAAATTGTCCAAATTTTATGAATTATTGGTCCACTGCAAGTCCATTCGCCAATGATTTTTTTTATGAGGCATATTTAAGCAAAAAATTCCCCATAACAAACTATGTGTTTCAAATGGACCAATTAATATTTTCTCCTAGAATCTGGAAGCATGTAATAAAACACCTACATATTTTCCAATACTATTAAAACAACATTGTTTCAGGACCCATTTTGCCAATTAAAATTTAAAAATAGTTGCTTGTGAAGACCCATTTCACCATTAAAATTTATAAATAGTTGCTTATGAGGACCTATTTTTCCAATAACATTAAAAAATAATTACATTTAAGGACACATTTTTCCAATTGTCATGACACCTCCATGCTAATTGTAGGGCCATAATTGCCTTGAAAATTACAACGTATCGTTGTATAAGCACATGAGATTCACCAAATTTTTAATATATCATTTAAAAATCCCACGGAATTTTCCAAATATGGATTGATATAAATACAATCAAAACTTTCATTTATTCTTACACATTTTGTTTAATTCTCAATTCAGAAGTCAACAAAATTCGAAAACGTAAACTTAAAGGTGAGAGATCATTTCTTCATAGCGTTATAAGATTTCTTTATCTCTTTTCCATTATTGCTTCAATCTTAAAGATGATATTGAGAGGGAATAGGATCTATATTATCGATCCTTCTTAAACAAGAAGACATTTTTTCCAACTTTTATTTGAAGTGAGAGTCAATATGTCGAGCAACAAGGGTAAGAATCCTCAAGGTGTTGAAGGGACTAGGAGGCCATCAAAACGCCCAAAACATAGAGGTATCATACAATCTTACTTTGGAATTGGAAATGCTTTTGATCCATCAAATAAAAATGGAGCTACATCATCAACTCTTCCACCAAATATTAATGAAGAAGGCATTCACAATACCTCACCACCATTGAAAGGTCAAGGTGAGATTGTCATTGAGTTAAATGTATCAAATGAGGATGGAAATACCATAGAATATGTTCCAAGGAATACCTTGGTTAGCCAGAATAAGATAATTGACTTGGATCGGGATGATTTTGGTAGCAAGAAAAAAAAAAGGCAAATAAAAAATGGGGTGCGAGTGGAAAATGACAAGGAATTTTCAACTTGGTTGGTTGTCAAAGTACCCATTCATTGTACTAGTGGGGAAATAAAATGATGTTGAAAATGCAATAGAATGCATGTGTACAATTTGTAGTTGGAAATGTAAAAGAGATGAGAAGTTGCAGCTAAAGCTTGACACTATAGAAAAGAATATCGGTAAAGTTTATGAAAAACAAATCATAGACAGAAAGGAACAATCAGTCGTACAATGGAAATCAAAGGAAGAATGTCTTTATGTTAAGTATGTCATGGAATATGAAGAGAATAAGAAAAGAATTTTGAAGCTTGTTGCATGTAAAGGTACACTTGAGACACAATTTGGAAAAGCAATGGAAGGAGAAAATCTGTCAAAAATTGTTCAAATGAGTGTTTTTTTTCATATTTTGTCTAGACGGCATCCTACAATAGACTACCTAGAATATTGTAATTTATTATCTTTTTTGGGTGTTCCTCACTTTCCTCTCACATCGGTCAGTAAAATGCTGGATGGGAATTGGAAAACAGTCTTGCTGCAGTGGAAAAGCAAGATTTAAAGTAGAAAGTAAAAGAGTCAAACTTCATTGCATTATCTTTAGATGAAGTTATTGCAATAGACAATACTTCTTGGGTTTGTATGCATTTGTATACTATAAAAAAACATGTCCACCACGCTCATCTTCTTTGTGTTCATAAAATGAAGGACAATTCAACATCACAAAATGTATTTGAACTAGTCAAGAAATCTTTGAATGAAATTGAAGGTACGGATGAGTTGAAAATTTCCAAAAAGGTTGTGTGTGTAGGAGTTGATTGAGTTGCAGTGATGAAAGGTCAAAGGAGTGGTGTTTACACAAAGTTACAAACTACTTGTGCACCATACATGCTTGGTATTCACTGCATGGACCACATAATGAATATAGCATTCAAAATTGTAAGCAGGTTTCCTACAATATCAAAAGTTGAAAATTTAGTTTGTGAGCTCTACACATACTTCTACCGAAGTCTCAAACATTTCACGAAATTTCAAAATTTTGTTGAGGGAATAACAATAGGAAACAAGCTTCTCAAGGATTTTGATACCAGATGGATTTCCCTACATGGACCAGTGCAATGAGTTCTTTCAGAATATCAATCCTTGATTGGAGTAATGTATGAGCATTAGAACATAGTAGACAAAGCTCCCACCTCTTATATAGGTTAAGCACTATAGAGACACTCTTGACTTTAGCTAGTCTTCTCCCCATGGTGGATGAAATGAAAAATCTTTTGAAGAAATCCCAAGACATAACTATGTATATTTATGAATATGTCAAACTATATAAACATACATGCTTGGCCCTCAATGATCTATATCTAGATCTAGCACAAGAAAGCCCAAATTATTTCATGTGGCAGAAAATTACTGATTTGAATAATCCTGATAATTGTTTATAGTTTAATGTAAGTAGGCACTTATGTATCTATGTACGCAGATATGAGATACCAATGTACTATTATAAGACAACTAGGCAATCTAGCAGAGAAGTACCTATTAAAGAGGAAGATTTTAATGGCATTGTTAAATCTCTTAGTGATAATTTGAAGGACATTGCAAAATCTCTTTCCTCAGAGATTTGTGAAAGATTCCCTCAACATGAAATACTTGAAGCCATGGGTATTGTGTATCCTCAATTTTGGGTAAACCAAGATAGCCCACAATATTTTCATGATAAAGTAAATATCTTGATCGAACAATTTTTGAAAAGTGTAACATACAATGAGCAGACAATAGAAGGAATTTTAAATAAAGATAAGCTTAGATGGGTATGTGGTTCATGAATTTTTTTTAACCCAAATTTGATGAAACGAAAAGGGTTTTTAAAGGAGATTCTCAGCTTTCCACCAATATAAATTATGCTTTACTTTGAATTTAATAAGTAATTATTATTCATTTTCTCTTCGAATTATGACTAAAGTCCTGATTGATAGGTTGATTGAAAACATCTATAGCTTTCAAATGGTATCACATTTTTGAATCCAAAACATGTGTCACATTCTATGTTTGCATACTATAGGATTAAAAAAATGAATTTCATGAAGTTTTGACCATGTTAAAGGTGGTTAGACATAATGAAGTTTTATATTTTTTAAAAAGTTGTAATAAAAATTCATAATTAATTATTTAATTGGAAAAAATTACAAAAAAATATGCATCACATTGAGACATGAGTCCTCTACTTATATCTAAAATCTTATAAAAAAATATTATCATTTTATTGTGGTTAAGGTGGTCAAATAGACACCTACTTATTTTTTCCCTGAAATTTAAGTACCATTGCATTGAAATTTAAAATTTTCACCAAATAGATTTTTTTTTTAAACAAACCTAGTAGTTTAGAAACTACATTCAATTTTCTATAGATTCTATTCTTACATATTTTTGAAATAATATATATAACTTATTCAAATTTTTATGTCAAGTTGCCTAACTCTGATTTTTCTGAACTATTTGCCACCTAAGAGCCTATTTTTTCCATGATGATCTTATACATACCCAGACAAAAATGTAAGAATTTTGTAATAACTATGAGAGACCAATACGATTCCATGGGCATGGAGAAGGCCTTGGAACTGAGAACAATAACAAAGGTTTGGACAAAATTAGGTTAGAGTGAAATATTGCATGGTACGATATTAGAATATTTCAAACTTGTTGATTTATGTCAAACAATGATATTGGAGTCAATGGAGGATGAGAGACTTTTTATTTCATTGGTGTTTTTGAAATCAAAGTTAAGAAACAAACTAGACAAGAATTTGAAAAATTGCTTGAGGATGAAAGGAAATACGTATAATGTCAAAAAAAATCCTTTTGAAAGGGCACTCATAATACAGAGGTCCACATGTGAAAGAAGAGGGACTAGGTTGTGCAACACTCCAATTCTAAATGTCAGTATTGGTGGCACTAGTAGTGGCAGTGGAAAAAATGATAGTGACACAATGAATATTGAATTTGAGACGTAGGCTGAAGAAAATGAAGAGCATACTCAAAATCAAAATGACTCTTTTACTTTATCTCAAGTTGAATGTCAGTTTGAGGACCCTAACTCCATTTGGGAAATGGAAGTGAATTAGCAGCTTTTAAGTATTTATATTACACTTCATGAATCAATTTCCATTGTTCCAAACTATAGTTGATGATATGTTATATTGTATTCCATGAAATTGTGATATTTTATATTGTATTCCAAGGTATTGAATTTGATATGTGATTCTACATCATTTTTAAAGAACAACACTTATCACATTACTTATAAATTCCTATTGCATTGCTATTCACACAATCTTTGATAAATAAGATAATCCTTGATCATATTATTCATAATTCATGAAACAAGTACATAGGAGAGAAATGGTTTTGAATTTGAACCATTTTGTATTCAATTGCTAGTATTGTTATCAAAATTACATATGTAGATTGATTGACTCAAAACCTAAGACAAAAATCTAAAATGTTCTATGTATTCCCTTTACAAAATTCTTTGTGATCAATACAAAACAACAAACTAGTACTTCTGGCCTTGAATTCCTTCTTATAGAAATGAAGGATCAAACAAGCTTCGGGCCAGAAAGTACACATGTCCCTTCTCAATTGGACCGATGCAAAATATATTCCCTTTTCAATTATATTTGTATTTCCAAATGGAGGGAAATGTTACATGAGATGTTTCACTTGTTGATGAAGATCATATTCTGCCTTCCAAAAGGAATCTTTAGGCTAATGTAGTAATATCCATGTGCTTTGAAATTGTATCCACGTACACCAAACATAAAAGGGAGAAAAACATAAAGTGTAGAAAAGAAAAAGAGACAAAAGATCTTCCACATTTGCATCCTTGTCACCAAATTTAAATCAAGGAGAAAAAAAAAATTATCCATACTTTAGCAAAAGCCTAATTTGTACTATTTCTAGGCTATGCATTGTATTTCTCTCATCTGTTACTCACCATATTTGCATACTTAAGACCCAAATTTTTTTTTCCCAATCTACATTACCACACTTATCATCAAATTTTATTTTTTTTATAGTTGAATAGCTGCTATATGGGGCAACACCCTATATTAATCAGAAAAGGTTTTTACAATTCTTGGAGAGGTTCAGACCCTTGAACCAGACACCAAGGATGTATCCCATCAAAATTCAACAAGAGGCCCACATCTACAAAAAAATTAGGCCCGGACTTAGAATGAACTGACCTTTGAAACCAATACAGACTACTCACAGACCCACCACAAAATAAGTTGGTGATTCATTTGATCATTGAAAACACACAGACCCACCAAACCATTGCATGGGACTAGGCATTTCTACATCCAACATCATTAGTCTATTTGGCTTTGGTTACATTATGGATAATAGGAAATCACCACCGCAGGCACTGTGAGTAGGATGGTTTGCTCACTCCTCCCAACTCCTGATATCATTCACAACCCATTCTTCTCCAACTCCTAACTCTTATTCCTCCTTGTCTGAGGTCCACCTCTCCCCATTAAGAGCCTCTACCACCAAAAACTCCTTCACCCATCTCTTTAGCCAATCTTTGAGAATACCCACTACATGCAAGAGGAAGTTAATGCATCTATCTATCTCACCCCATCAATTTTTGAACGCTATGTGGTTCAACAAGCATACCAAAGGGAATTTTGGTACCAACCATTCATTCCCATGGGCCTTGTAGTAGTGTAGTAGTAGAGGGGTTGTGAAGTTGCCATCAATGTTGTCCAATGCCACGTCAATATTTTTTAGAAGTGAATGCTGAAATATCATTTAGCATAACTTCTTCCCCCAAGCTTTCAACACACCCATGTACATGAGCATCGCTAGAAACATGGCAGTGATTTCTAAATTCACCCCGATCTTGTGAGTTACTTACAAAAATTTTGGACCTAGGATCCCCTTCATCGCCTGGAGCACAATTGGGCACTTGGACACCATTATCCCCTTCAACTACTTCTTAGTGACATTGCCATGGAATGTGTTTTGGTGCTTCATGGAATTCATAAAGAGTGGAGTCTCTATCACCCCTTAAGAGAGTATCAAGATCATAAAAACAATTGGTTAAAATTATCTCTACCACCCCTATTTCAAGAAAAACCCCACGTAGCCATATGAAGATCGTACCAAGTATTAAAGGCCTTTGTGTCCCACAACTTCAATTCTCATATATTTTTGAGATCTTACCTCAATCTTTCCCATTTGAGCAACCCTAGAATTTAATGTGAAATACATCAATTGTCATTTCACCAATCTCCACCTTAAGTGCATTCTCGATTTCGATGCCCATCACTTGTGTATCATTAATCACTCGGGTACTCTCCACTGCCACTTTTTCCAACCTATATGCCACCTCGTTCCCTTCTTTGTAGACGTGCCTTACTCGAAATGCATCAATTTTCATTACTTATCATCAATTTTCATTACTAATAGGATACAACATCTTACAATATTTCAACATAAGCTTAATTTGTAAATTTTTCAAGCCACGTGTTGTAATCCTCCTTAGTTGGCCATTGCATATCCAAAAAATTCTATATTTTTATGTTATGCTAGTTGTACCTTGCATCAATTAGCACCCTGACCTCTTTGTCAAATGTGTCCATCCTCATCTCTATTTTGTTCATATTATCTATGTTAGGATTCAACATAGAATAATCAACAACACTCAGCATCATCTTAGAATGAGGAAGCAGTTCTCTCAACTCTTGCTCCCATTTGGAAAAATCCTTTAATTCACCCTTATCATTCAATATATTGGGCATAGTAAACCCTTCCATTTCTTTGAATATTCTCAATTTATTCTGGAGTTGCATTCCCAGCTTTCCATGAAATTTTTTTATTTCATTTACTAAATCAATGGCCTTCAATAAATTGGGAATGTTGGTGGAAGCTTCAGGGTCTTCTTGTATCTGAGGCATCATTTCTTTCAATGTTCCTACACTTACTACACTCTTCATGTGCAGGATTTATGGAACCTACTAAGGGACCATCAAGGAAGCTAGTGGGAAAAGTTGACAAGGGGAAGAGGCTCACAAGAACCTGTAGAGGGAAAGAAGAGAAATAGAAAATGAAGTATCATTTTCATGGGGTGGAGTGCACCTCTAAGCTCATGTCCAATTGGGACACAGTTTCTAACATAGACCTCAAGCATGTGAATATAGATGAATTCAAGCAAATGGTGATGGTCAATCCCACCACAGAAGATGCTTGAAAGATAAAGGAAAGTGGCCTTAAAAAGGCATCCAACTTCCCTCCTGCACTAATTACCCAAAGACAAATCTTGGCAAAGAGCACAAGTGAGGACCTGTAAAGAGAAAAATTCTAAAATCAAATCTCACCTCACGGTTGATGCTTCTAGATCAAGAATACTACAAGCGGCCACCCCTACTATGGACAAAGATGCAAGAACTATTTAGGGGCAAGATTACCAAATATCTATGATCAACCTGGGCCCTGCCACCTCAGACTAGAAGATCAATGAATTCCAAGGGTCCATCCCCACCATTATAAAGAAGATGAATAAGGACTAGTCCACAAAGGAAGAGCTAAAAGTGAAAATAGCAGACCGTACTGCTTACATTCAATAGTGGAATTCCACAAAAGAAGAAGCTTCAACTCAATCATAGATTCCCTCCTTAATTTAAAAGGAGGAGATAAATAAAATGGAGAAAATGAAAAACTAGACCAAGTCTACTGCAGACTAGTTCCACATGGTGATATACAATGGTGACATGGGAATTTGTCATGCGGTTAGGATGTAAAATAAATTTTGAAGTTTATAAAATCAATTAGAGGAAATGATGAATATCTACAAGGAATTTCCCGAGTTGTATTAGATCACCTATCCAAAGCTGGAGAGTATCCTCAAGCTCTCCTGGGAAACATGGGAAAATGAGATCTCGCTCTTGAAGGAAGATCATTGGCTAGTTGAGATGTGGCTAATGATAGATTATGAGATGCTTTCCCTAAAGCTAGATCCAAAGAAGATTGAGCCTCTATTTCAAGAGAAAATGGAATAGAGAGCTAGTGACATGCTATCACTAGATTTTATGGATTGTGCTATGAGGGCCTTCACTCAATTAGAATAGGTCATCAAGGCTAAACCAAAGTGCACCAAACACTAGGATCAAGTCACTGAAAGATTCAAAAATATAGCCTTCCAAATCCTTAAATCTGAGCTCTCCGAAGAGAAGAAGTTGCTAGCCATGATTGGCAAGTTTGTAGAATATGTAACAGCATAAAAGGAGGGTAGAAATCGTATCATAGATGATGAATACTTGCTGAAATGGTTGTAAAGGCTGGAAGTAGCTACAAGACAAAATAGACTAGAAGACGAAATAGGGGAAAAGACATGTCTATTTTTATATTGTAATATATTGGGGGTAGGTGAAACCCTAAGTGAGAATGAATCTGATCCATTCATTGTAATTAAATATTTTCCATTCATTTCACTTTTGGAAAAATATAAATAGGGGCATCCTCTCATTTTCAAAGAGAGAGATGAGTTGTTGTACAGAAATGTTGCTGCAAATTAAATGAGAAAATCATTGTTTTGATGGTTTCTTGTGTATTGGTCTCATGTGTACATGGTTCTATCTCCAAGTAGTAAATTTTAGCTTTGTTGTTCTAAGTTTTAAGTTATTTTCAGCCATTGATTCATGTTGTGCTTTAATGGTAGATGTATGCTATGGTGTTTGATGCATTTGCAGCTCATACTTTTGTTTTTTTATTGGTGATAAACTATTGTGTAAAGTTAGTCTAAGCATTCCTTTTCTTGCTGCACTTAAGTTCAATTGTTGTTCATGCTTTAAAGGTGAATATACAGTCTAAAATTTTGCAAAGACCCCTTGAAGATTGTACTAGTTTCATGAGACTATGGGGCTGTCCTTGGTTAAGTGGAACTTAGTTTATGAAATCTTTTCCATTGTAGCATCCCCCATTGTTGTTGTTCATTTAGTTGCAGGTCTAGAAAACTTCTGACCCTTTTTCCCTTTTGACATTTCTTTGAAATTTGAAGTTAGAAACAAGTTCTAGCATCAATGTAAATCCAAATCTAATGAACAAAAGGAGTTTAATTTTGTTATTTTGAACTTGCAGCAACTGTTTATTATTTCCAAAATTTATAAAAATCCATCTACAGACCCAAATTCCCATTTTTAGTGAAGCATAAATGCCCTTTGTGATTACCATAAAATCGCAACAAACAACTAAACTATTCCAAGCATTGTCATGATTTGACACTCAAGAGACCTTGGGGTGATTTTTTGAAACTAAGTTGTTGATTTTCACCTTTCAAGATAGACATTCCACTTGTGCTTTGTCTATGTTGAGAAGTGCAAAAACACCCTTCAATAGAACCATTGCTAGAGAGAGGGAAAGACTAAGCTAGATTGAATTGGGTCCTTCTCCCCTCAAATATTTCATCGAGTACTCAAATCCACACCAGACAAGGGAGAATTCCAAGAGCTAAAGACACCTACTAAGGCTAGGATTTCCAAGAAAGGGGAAGCATCAACTTCAGCCCCACCTACTCAACCTCCATCTCCTCCAATCCCTTCCATCCCTTCATCTCCATCCTCTCCTTCACTCCAAATAACATTTCCTCCATTTGCCTCCCACATCCAAGGTGTTTCCCTCACCCCTACACTTCATTCATAGGGTGTTGCTCCAACCACTACCCCACTTCAACCCCAAGTTGTAGAACAGTCGTTGCCACCTCCACTTCCCAAAATGGCTTGGTTGGGTAATAACCCATCCCCTTTGTCCTTCAATGACTACCATGACATTCCAAAGAACCTGGAAGGCTTCTATACCAAGTTTCATCCATGTGATCCATAGAGAATAGTAGAACACATCAAGATCTGCTTAACAACATTAAAGGATATGCAAATCAAACATGAAGACGTTGCTTGTATGCTCTTCCCTTACTCATTGGGGGATGAGGCATTCTACTAGTACATCCATTTAGCTACAGGCTCCATTACCTCATGGGACCTCATGAAGAACATGTTTTTGCAGAAATTTAAGGTTCCTATCAGCCCCACAAATTTGTACTAGCAATTCATGTCCATAAGGAGGGAGGTTAATGAATCGATCAACTCATTTTATGATAGAGCTTACAAGAAATTGTATCCCCCCTACATGGTTGATGATGCACCAGCTAGGATGGTATACTATGCTACCTTGGATAATCTCATGTATACTTTGGTTAAGAGGATGCATCAACTACCTGCAAGATTAGTGGACACATATGTAGAGGTAGTGAAAGCTAGCATTGACTTGGGACAGAATATTGCAAGACAGTTGCCCTCATTAGGACCAGCTACCAACCCAACTCAGATTCAAGGACTTACTCAGGGTTTGGCACACTAAACACCATTGATCAACCTAATCCCACAGTTTCCAATCGTGCCACATCTAGGACATACATTAAATCAAGCTTCATAAGTACCTAGCTACCTGCAAGCCCTGCATCAATAGACTTATTCCCAACAATCTCAAGTTCCTTCATACTTGCAAAACTCATAATTCCCAGCTACTCAGTAGAATCAACCTTTGTCACAACTCATTTCCCTTCAAAATTCAGTACCTCTGCAAAATAATGTAGAGAAGGATCAAATCGACGAGTTGAATGAACTAGTGAAGAAATTGTCCACCGAGATGACCCATCTAAGGAACCAAAACAACCAACTATAGGCTTCTTAGAGAAGCACTCAATCCAACCTCAACCGAGACAATCATGATTCTAGTACATCTTTGGGACAAAATTACGAAAGGGGTTAGAACTTTGAAAGAAGAACTTCACAAAGGAAAAACAGAACTTGGAACACTAGGCCTAACAATGGAGGTGTTCCCACACCTCTTGACCAACCAAGTGGTATAGACAAATCAACTAGTGGTGTTTACTTAGTTGAAGTGACCCTGTCTAGATGGTGTTGAATTCATAAGATGAATAGGCATTCTGAGTTGGACTACCCAGAGTTCCAAACTGCTGCATAACTATTTCAAGTGGAGGTCCAAAATATTGTTGATGGTGTGAGTTGCAGAGATATTGTTCCATCAGATCCATATGATTCCTCAGTGCTAGTGGTCAATCAAGCTCCTTTCCAAAAAAGTGATAGCAACTCACCTAAGAAGGAAGCTGCATCCAAGGAAGGATAAGTGAAAGAGGTAAGTACCAAGAGCTCCCTATCTCAGCTCTTTGATTTAGTAGATAATGGCCTTGTGGATGAAGAAGAGTAATGTGAGGATGAGGTCCATATGTTCCACCAATGAGCAACTCCATACAACTTAAGAAATAGACAAGCTAATGGTCCATTTAAAACCTCTACCCCTCCTAATAATTTTAGTACCCCACCTGATCCTAATGCTAGCAATAATCTAGCATATCCTGAAGTGTCTACCCAATATTTTAATAGTAATAGGTAGCCCAATCTCACTCAAAAACAAACCACTAATGCTTCCCAATGCACTTTTTTTAAGGCATAAGTTGAACAAATGGGGGAATATGTAGTAGACAAAGTTAAGAAATTTAAGGTGAGCCTATCTGCCTTTGAGTTGTTAAGAATCCCAACTCTCTAAAATGATTTTTTTGGGTCCTTGAATGGAACTTCCTCATCAATATTAACTCAAGAGGGAGCAACAAAGAGGGTCTCATTTGACATCTCTATAAATGGGCCCATGATCCAGGAAATTGTTGGAAAGAAACCCAACCAATCACTCGACCAACAACCTAATAAAGCTTAGCTACTAGGCAAGCCTCTAACCAAAGAGCAAAGTCAAGTACAAACAAGAGATAAAAATGATGACAAGGATAAGGCTCAAGTAGCTTAGGTTGATGTATCTGTGGGATTTTTTTAAGGAAGATTGGAGACTCCTCCCTTCTTGTTAACAATCCATACATTTGGGAAAAATCTCCACAACTGCTTGCTAGATTCAGGAACCTCAGCTAATGTCATGCCACCTGCAGTGTGCCAAGCACTAGAAATAACTCTGACCTCATCCAAATGAAAGGTGAATCAGCTTAATAAGACTGAGGGGAATATAGTAGGGGAATTGAACATAATCCCTATGTAGGTCGTAGTTGACCCAAGAGTGCAACAAGTCATTGAAATTTAGGTTGTTGATATCTAGGATACTTATGGTATCATAATGGGGAGGGAATTTACTCAGGCTCTTAATGGTTATGCAACACCTGACTACTCCCACTTATGGCTGACATGGAAGGGGCTACCTAATCAAATCCACATTGACCAAGAACCCATGATGAAACTCATGATCATTGATTACAATAACACGAATGAGGTATTTTTTTGGAGATGGAGTTGGGTAACTACTTCCCCACTACTTACCAAGGTCAAGAAGAAGAATAAGAAGAAGAATAAGAAGTGGAAGAGGTCCTTGTGCTATGTGAGGTCCACATTAATTTAAATTCCCTCCCTAATAGCACCAAAGTTCTAGTTGAGTTTGAAGATGAATAATTCCAAGAGGAAGGCCACCTTGGGTTGCTTGATGGATTCCAAGAATTTATGCAAAAATTTGTGCAAGATCAGCTTAGTTTAGGAGCTAGGATGGATTTCAAAGAGTTATTGTTGCCTAGCTAGTGTAGAGTACACAATGTAGCTCATTCTAAATTTGAGTGTTGCCTATGCCAAAAAATCATGGAACGCATCCAAGGGTAGGTCACTCCTAAAGAGGGTATGGGAAAGTAGCAAGATCAATGTCATCTTGAATGTAAACAGCCACCCAAGGATGCATAATTAAGCAAGTAGCTAGAAATAAACGTTTGCTTCACCGGCTACAAAGGTAAAAGTTTGTCCAAGTTTTGGATTGTGCATTTTGATGGATCTAAATCCAAGCAAGGAGTAGGAGCGGGCTTCAAGATCATCAATATTACATGTAAGATGTACTTTTCTACCCATAGATTACAATTCTATTGTACTAATAATGTAGCAAAATATGAATCACTTGTCCATGGGTTACTCATGGCATTAAGGAAAAAGGTCAAAATGTTGCAAGTCTTTGGGGACTCTGAATTGGTGGTCAAGCAAGTTAGGAAATCATACATGTGTCATGATAAAAGGTTAGAAAACTATAGGCATAGAGTATGGGATCTCATAGAGGGGCTAGATGCATTCAATATTTAGTTGATCCCTTGTAGCAAGAATCAGACCGCTAATGCCTTTGCTCAAGTAGCCAGTACCCTTCAGCCCCTATCATTAACTAGCTTAAATAAATTCATTGTGGAGCTCACCTCTACCCTATAAGTTCCTTACAATGTCACTCATTTTCAATTGTTCAATGATGAGAAGCACATCCTAGACTTCATCACCAATTTCAATGTATTTGCTTCCCAAATTATTGATAAAGTAGAGCTAGAGGGAGCTGAACTTGATATTGAAGGGGTAATCGATTTAAAAACCAACACAGTACCAAGGGGTGTGGTTTAGTTGGAAAAAATATTTGCTTTGGATCACATCAAGGAACAATATCAAAAAATAAAGGAGTCTATAGATAATCAATGTGATTCCCACAACATGGGTACTGTAGAGGAGGTTAAAAACATTTTCATTGGAAAAGTGTGCACCCTGAGTGTAAGGAAAGGAATTGTTGATGCCCTGCACACCTTTCATGATGTGATTGATTGGGGGTATGAAGACCTCAAAACATATGATACATCCATTATTACTCATACCTTCCCCCTCAAGCTAGATGTGAGTCCCTTCCAATAGCATCAGCATCCAATTATTGTGTTGTTAGAACCTATTATTTTCAAAGAAGTCTAGAAGTTGATTTTAGCCTGAATCATCTTTCTGGTTAGGCATTACACATGGGTGGCCAATTTAGTCCTTGTTAGAAAGAAAAATAGAGAAATTAGATTGTGCATGGATTTTAGGAACCTAAATAGAGCTTTTGAAAAGGATGACTATCTAGTTCCCTCACTAGATGAAGTGCTACATATATTTGATGGTTCACAATTGATGTCATTTATTGATGGCTACTTGGGATACAATAAGGTCATGGTGCAATACGAAGACAGACACAAAATAGAATTCACCACAAAATGGGAAATGTTTGCATACAAAAGGATGTCATTTGGATTGATTAATGTGAGAGCAATGTTCCAACGTTCTATGGACATAGCCTTCAAGGACCTCATTGGAAAATGCATCATCATCTACATGGATGACCCTACTATATTTTTGAGGAAAAGAGATCACATCTCCAATATGTGCAATTTTTTTCAAAAATGTAGAGAGTTTGGAATCTCACTAAACCCAAAGAAATGCATCTTCGATGTGATTGAGGGAAAATTGCTAGGACATTTTATTTCAGAAAAGGGAATCTCCATAGATCCAAAGTGCATATAGGCCATATTAAAAATACAACCTTCGTGAAGCAAAAAGGAGATGAAATATTTCTTTGGGAAGATCAACTTTGTCTGAAAGTTCATTATAGGCTTTGCAGAAATAGTTAAGCCATTGAATTCCATGATCAAGTATGACACTAAAGTAGAGTGGACATAGGAAGCCAAATAGGCTTTTGATGAAATCAAGAGGGCCATTATAGACTCTCCCATGTTGATCAGTCTAGAATATTTGAAGCCTTTCTACATCTACTCTTTTTCTTCAAATCACTCATGCACCGACATGTTAATAGAAAAAGATGATAAAGGGAACAAGCACCTGATTGCTTTTATGAGTGCTCCATTGAGCAATAGGCATATGTCTTGGTTCATGGAGTCAAGAAATTTAGGCATTATATCTTGTAGAACAAGGTGTTCACCAATGTTCTAGACCCAACT
Organism: Sequoia sempervirens; assembly: GCA_007258455.2. Taxonomy (NCBI): domain Eukaryota; kingdom Viridiplantae; phylum Streptophyta; class Pinopsida; order Cupressales; family Cupressaceae; genus Sequoia; species Sequoia sempervirens. The sequence continues at coordinate 36,351,320 of VDFB02168118.1, read as the reverse complement.
ATTATGACCCTACTGATGCAAAATGAACCAAGAGAGAGAAGAGAAAAATGGGTTATGCTACTACAAGAATATGATATGGAGATTCAGCCTATGAAGTTGGTATGAGGGAAAGCTCTCACATGCAAAATTGTAGAAATGGAACCTATGCTCATAGTGCAACAGTCTCATTTGGAGGATGTTTCTCCTAATGAATGGTAGATGCCATTGTCTACTATCTGTTAAATAACAAGTATCCATCACAGCTACAAGGAGTACAAAAATGCACTTTGAGACTAAAAATTAACAACTATATGTTTTGAGGAGCTATATTGTACAAGAAGAATCACAAGGTAGTTTACCTTAGATGTCTAGGGAAAGCAAAGGTAGTTGAAGTGCTGAAATTTTTTTATGACAAATTCAAAATTGGCCACAAATTTGGTCCTTCAACAACCCATCAGATACTATGGGTTGGGTACTATTGGTCAACCCTGTTCAAAGATTCCCACAACCACGTTTGATCCTGTCATGTCTACTAAACCACTGCCATCAAGGAAAGGTACGTTGATGTCCCACTACAACTAGTTATTGAGGTAAGGCCCTTCGCTTAGTGGGGACTCAACTTTATTGGTCTGATAAACCCACCATCCTTTGTAAGCCATAGGTAAATTTTGGCCACTTCTAATTATTGCAATAGATGGACTAAAGCTATTGCTTGTAGGCAATGTACATTTGAAGTGGTTTTCAATTTTCTTGAAAGTTTCATTATAAATCACTTTGATAGTCCATTTTCCCTAATCTGTGATAATGGCCCCACATTTACTTCCCTTATGTTTGCTAGTTGGGCACTTGATTATGAGATTGTGCTTAAATTTTCATCCAATTACTATCCCCAAGGGAATGATCTAGCTGAATCCATGAACAAGAACTTGATAATTATCATACGAAAACTACTCGACAAGAACCTGAAATATTGGCATACCCAGCTGTGTTTTGCTCCATGGGCAGATTGCACGCATCATAAGGCAACCCTAGGAAATTCACCATTCCACCTTGTTTATGACCTAGAGCCTATTTTCCTAGTCCACCTTAAGGTCCCTATGCTACAATTCATCAATACCTATTATGAGGAGGGAGAACTCAATGAGGGTTTCTTAGTTGAGCTACTCCATTTGGAAGAAATTTGAAACCAAGCAATAGAAAATTTCACCAAATATCAGGGTGTAGTCAAGAGATGGTTTGACCGTAGAGCCAAAGTGAAGGCCTTTAAGATTGCTACCTTAGTCCTATGTTGGGACTAGGCCCATGAGAAGAAAAGGGGACATGACAAATTTTACAAGCTTTGGCTTGGCCCCTTTCAGATTTTTGAGATTTTAGGTGATAATTTCTTTCACCTTAAGAAACTCACTGGAGAGGATGTCCCATTTCCAATCAATGAGTAGTACCTCAAGCATTATTTCTTTGCCTAAACTACTTAAGCTCACCTATTTGTATATAGATGTATATAATTAGGGTAGGTCTTTGTTTGTTGTTCTACTTCTGTTTTTCTTTCACTCTCTTTCTCAAATTTCGTTTTGTCGAGGGTGTTGTTTGATCTCGATGTGGTGGCATTGCTTTCCCTAGGGCCCATTTTTTTGCATGCTCTTTAGGTTCCTTGGATAATTCTTCATGAGTTACTAAGAGTTTCTATTCGCTTTTGTGAAGTGGGTTTCCTTATTTGAACTTTGGCTTTACTTAGAATGGAACCCTTATTTGAATCATTTCACGTCTATCTTAGAATACATATCAAACACACTTTAATTTCTCTTGATGAGCTATATGATAGTCATCATGAAAACTAGGTAGGTGAAAAATCTTAAGTCTACTCCAGTGACCACTGCGATCTTCAAACCCACTATAAGCTTCATTGCTTATACAGTTGAGCAAAAGAGTATCAAAAAGAAAATATAAAAGAAAGGAAATAAAGAAAATATTGAAAAACAAGCAACTGTGTGGGTTACAAGAAACTCTATCATGGCTATGGATGCTCGGCTAGCAATAGAATAATGCTTGTGGGGATTGTAGTGACAACTCCATTGGGGATATGGATGTCTGACTAGCAACGAAGCAATGTCTAGGTTAATTTTTGGGTTAGATAACCTACGTAGCTTGCCTTGGATGATTGATCACTATCCTCTATGGTTTCTAAATGAGAGGAATGAACTCACTACAAACACTCCTGAGATATTTTGTGATTTGATTCAACTAAGGATTTTGTCATCCTTTAGGCTCTTAGTTTGTTTGAGGAAACTTGCTTCTAGTCTGCAAAATTAGAGATTCTAGGTTCTAGATCAATCCTTACCCTTGGAATGCTTGGGAGCATTCTTCCAATAGAGTCATCATTTTTTGTATGTATAGCACACATGCCTCGTTCAGACCGGGGACTCCCTTCTTCTTTTTTTCCCTTTCCAAGTTGTTTTTCTTTTGCCTCATTTTGTGTGCCCTCATTTCTGAGCTTAAATTGGTCACATGCCTTCAATTCATCAAATTCATCTTGATCAAATCACCTACCCTAAATTTTACTAAGTTTTGGGCCTTTGCAAGATTAAGTTTACAGGTCTTTGTCTTTAGTTTTTCATCACATCCACCAGACCTTGTGGATTCATAGTTGCAGGTATCCTTATGCGAACCACAGCTCTCATTTTTCCACTAAGCAACAATTGACCCCTAACATCCTCCTACACCATGGGCCCCACATGTAGTTTTTCTGCCCAAGCCTTAACCAAGCGGCCACACCAGCATGGGTTTATGTAAACCACACCTACCTAAATCCTTCTATACTAATAATTAATGATGCACATTAATAGCAGATGGCATATATAAACCTGCACCTCTCATGTCATTTCCATTCACAAATTTCAAATTTGAGAAGAGAATACCCACTACATGCAAGAAAGGATCTTTGGGTGATTGAGCTACAACCACACTCACCAGCTGCAAGGTAGGCATCCATTTAACACCATGACTATTGTTTTCTAATGAATTACCTAGGGTTTGGAATAGATAGATTTAATTTAATGATGAATCTTTAAAATTGAACCCTACTTCATTCAAACAATTCTAAAAAGGCCTCTGTAACCACCTATTCCACATTCATGTTTTGAAAAAATGGTGTAAAACCCTTATGGCAGGTTAAAATCCCACATTCACATTCATGTGAAACTTCATTCTGTCATTTTCATTCTCCAATGACGAAGGCACTGGTGTGACCTACCATGATAACCTTGTTGTCCCTGCTTTTATTAATGCTTAAAATGTTAAAGTGAAAATTATTAGGTTTTGATATCATGCAGGAATTCCTATGTGGGACTCTGCCTACAGATTTCCCCCACTTCACTTTTGTCCCGTTGTGGTGAGGCCTTGACATCTTCCTGCCAAGTGGGTGTTGCGATCACTGTAGCCTAAAGGAAAAGGCTCCAACAAGATTCCAAGTTAAAATTGGTCTTGTGGATCTTCCTATGCGGACTTCCACCCACGATAGGCTATCACTCCAACACCATTCTCTAGAGGAAAAACATCCACCTCCTCTACCTTGTGGGCCCTATGCACTATGCTTCCTCAAAAAAACCTTAAGACTACTAACACAAAACTTTGGCATTGATGACTTTTGCAAGACCGCCACTACAAACCTCTTTCCATAGGAGGATGCTATATCCTGGACATCCTTTAAAGGAAAACAACACACATCTCTTTGCCATGTGGGCTTTGAGCCTGCCAACATCATCGATGCTAAAATGAAAAAGTCACGAGCTTTTAAGCGAATATCTTCAGCGGGTCTAGTTATGTAGACTACCATTGTCACAACTCCATCCTTATGAAGCCATTCTCTAATGATAGAGCCCCAATGGCCCTCCACTAGCCGATCCCTACACTACCCATCTTGACGAATTCCAACTTGTAGAAGTTTGATGAATCCATGAAGGAAAATGACCACACAAGTTTTTCCATGCAAAACTCCACATGTGAGACATCATCCACCTTTAGCCACTCCTTAATAAACATTAACATCTTTCCCACCAATTGTGCCCACACTCCTCACACTCGCATAAGCCAGAAAGGACTAATTTGATAAAGGAGAATAATTGAAGGTGTTTCAATTTGATATTTCACACATGCCAAATAATATTACCATAGATCTATCTCACAAGTTAACCATGCAAAAATTCTCTTGCGAGCAGTTTTCTACAGGATTCTATGGCACCAATGTCCTTCCTTAATGACTTTCATTATGATGGCTTCCACGAAGGGGAAACCCACACTCCCAAGCCATGTCCCTGCAAATCACCCAAATGATCTTCAAATGGTAAACTAGGATGGATATTATGATCTTTTTAGGGTATATGAAAGCATCTAACATTGAATTTGTAGGATTTAATAGACATTTTTCCTATTAATATGTCAATTCACTTATTGCACTCTTCGTTTGCAATATTTATGGAACCTATTGAGGGACCATCAAGGAAGCCATTTGGAAAAGCTGACAAAGGGAAGAAGCCTACAAGAACCCCTAGAGGGAAAGAAGAGAAAGAGAAAATGAAGTATCAGTTTCATAGGGTGGAGTTCACCTCTAAGCTCACGTCCAATTGGGACATAGTTTCTGACATAGACCTCTGACATGTGAATAAAGATGAATTCAAGCAAAGGGTGATGGTAAATCCCACCACATAAGATGCATGAAAGATAAAGGGAAGTGGCCTTGCAAAGGAAACCAACTTCCCTCCTATACTGATTTCCTAGAGGTGATCTTGGTAAGAGCACAAGTGAGGACCCGAGAAAAAGCCTAAAATCATATCTCACATCATGGTTGATGCTTCTAGATCAAGAATATTGTAGGTGGTCACCCCTTTTGTGGACAAAGATGCAAGAACTATTTGGGGAAAAGATTACCAAATATCTACAATCAACCTGGGCCCTACCACCCAAGACCAAAAGATCGATGAATTCCAAGGGTCCATCTCCACCATTATACAACATATAAATAAGGACTAGTCCACAAAGGAAGAGCTGAAAATGAAAGTAGAAGGCCTTAATGCTTACATTCAACAACGGAATTCCATAGAAGAAGAGGCTTTGACTGAATCATTGGCACCCTCCTTTTTTTCAAAGGAGGAGATAAATAAAATGAAGAAAATGAAAAACTGGACCAAGTCCATTACAGACTGGTTCCACAGGATGATATACAATAGTGGCATGTGCATCTGTCATGTGGTTGGGATGTACAATAAATTTTGAAGTTTACAAAAGAAAGTAGAGGAAATGATGAATACCCACAAGGAATTATCCCAGATGTATCAGATCACCTATCTGAAGCTGGAGATTATCCTCAAGCTCTCCTAGGAAATGTGGGAAAAGGAGTTGGAGCTCCTGAAGGAAGATCATTGGCTAGTCAAGATGTGGCTAATGAATCTTGATTACAGGAAAGAGATTTTGGAGAATTCCTTGCACAAATTGGAGCTTGATCATGAATGGGTTGCGGAACACTAGACATATAGTAGAAATTATTTAAAGATGATGACAGATTATGAGATGCCCACCCTAGAGCTAGATCCAGAGAAGATCAAGCCTCTATTTCACAAGAAAATGGAACAACCCGAGCTAGTGACTTGCTGTCACTAGATTTTATGGATTTTGTTGTGAGGGCCTTCACTCAATCAAAATATGTCATCAAGGCTACACCAAAGTGCACCAAACATTGGGATCAAGTCACCGAAAGATTCAAAAATATAACCTTCCAAATCTTTAAATTTGAGCTCTCCAAAGAGAAGAATCTACTAGCCATGATTGAAAAGTTTGTAGAATATGCAATGGCACAAAAGAAGGATGGAAAGCCTATCATAGATGATGAATACTTGCTGAAATAGTTGTAAAGGATAGAAGTAGCTACAAGAAAAAATAGACTAGAAGACAAAATATGGGAAAAGAAAAAAGTCTATTTTTATATTGTAATATATTGGGGGTAGGTGAAACCCTAAGTGAAAATGAATCTGAGCCATTCATTGTAAATTAATCTTGTCCATTCATTTCATTTTTGGAAAACTATAAACAGGGGCATCCTCTAATTTTCAGAGAGAGATGAGTTGTTGTAAAGACAAGTTGCTGCAAAATATATGAGAAAAGCATTGTTTTGATGGTTTCTTGTGTATTTCTCTCATGTGTGCATGGTTATATCTCCATCTAGTAAATTTTAGCTTTGTTGTTCCAAGTTTTAAGTTATTTCCAGTCATTGGTTCATGTTGTGCTTTAATGGTGGATATATGCTATGGTGTTTTATGCATTTCTAGCTCATAATTTTTATTGTTTATTGATGATAAACTATTGTGTAAAGTTATTTTGAGCATTATTTATCTTGTTGCACTTAATTTCAATTATTGTTCATGCTTTAGAGGTGAATATACAATCTAAAAATCTGCAAAGACCCCTTGAAGATTGCACTAGTTTCATGAGACTATGGGGTTGTCCTTGGTTAAGTGGAACTTAGTTTATGGAAGTCTTTCCACTATAGCATCCTCCATTGTTATTGTTCATCATTAGTTGTAGCTCTAGGAAACTTCTAACCCTTTTTCCCTTTTTACATTTCTTTGAAATTTGAAGTTAGAAACAAGTTCTAAAATCAATGTAAAGCCAAATATAATGAACAAAAGGAGTTTAAGTCTACTGTTCTAAACTTGCAGCAAATATTTATCATTTCTAGAATTTATAAAACTCCATCAGCAGACCTGAATTTCCAATGCTTAGTGATCCATAAATTCCCTTTGTGATTACCAAAAAATCACAACAAACAACTGAACTATTCCAAGCATTGTCATGCCCTAACACCTGAGAGACCTTGGGGTGATTTTCTAAAACTAAGTTGCAGATTTTCACCTTTGAAGAGAGACATTGCACTTGTGCTTTGTCTATGTTGAGAAGTGCAAAAACTGTTAGGGTTAGAAATGGCAGATATCTAACAATTAAATACAAATTTAATTAATAAACAAAGAAACTAAAACACACATAGAATAAATCATAACACAAAGAATTTAACGTGGTTCACCCAATCCGGGCTACATCCACCAAACCGCAGCCATCCAATACTTTTATTATCTAGTAAAACTTATTACAATCTTGTGAATAATTGTGTTTTTATCATCATACTGTAATACCCATCTAAACCCCTTTTTAACAAGCTTAGAAGCTTCCAGATTTTAGGATTCTACAAAATTAGATTTTTCCTTTTTCATTGATTTTTCCCTTTTTCAGTGATCACACAAAAAAGTAGGAAGAAAAGGACCCCAACAAGGATAGGGGCTAGGGTGTACAGTATACCATGGGCTATACAGTATAGAATGATCAGTCACCACATACCAACAAAAACACCCATCAACAAGCTCCAATTAGGTAGGACTTGTAATTCTTCATAGATTTGACTAGCGAATATTCTTATTTTTTCATTATTGGATACTTCAACTCTAACCCCTACAAGGATTTACTAAAGAGTGCAATTGGATATTGAATAGCCATCCTTGTTATTTTGATATAACATTGTAGAGACTATGTCAAATAAAGCAAACAAAAAATAATTGAAAGGGCTTGGAGTAATTAGATATGATAAAAACCAATGCTTCCTTTATAGATTGCTTATTCCCAATGAATAACTCTACTAATTTATTCTTCCATATGACTATTTTCTTTTTCTTTAGCATATTAGAAATTGGTTTGAACTTGTCTACAAAATTTAGCATATGTCACCTCAAAAATTGATCTATTCAAAGAAGGAATAAAATCCTCTCATTATCTTGGGTTTAGGGATGATGTTGATTGCTTTGACCCCCTCTACATCAATCTTGATTCTATCCTTGGACATAATGTTCCCTAGAATTTTACCTTCTTCCACATTGTTAGCAATAAATTTGAGGGATATAGACTAGATTTTTGTCCCCAAAGGATATCTGCTAGTTGTAGTCTTTAACCCTAGAGTAGGTCCTATTAAGGCAACAAAAGAAGGTAATCCAAATCCAATATTAGTTGATAGTCATAATAAAATACCATACACAGAAGATATATCAAATTTCATAGTTATTTATTTTCATTATATCAATAATCATTCATTGCATTATTTATATCTCCATTAAGGTTAATAATTTATATCATTCCCTTACTATCTATTACTATCATCTAATATTGAATAGATCTTTCTATATACTTAAACTTACAATATAGGATGTGGCCCTTAGATAGTATCCCTAGAGTACATTCTATCTTCCTAAACTCATGTTCCAAAATATTCTTTTCAGTTAGATATTGTGTATCTTCAGACCAGTGTTTGTATAATGTTTTCTAGTTAACATCATCCCCTCTTCAAAACCTTGACTTGTCCTCAAGTGAACTTTGCTTAGAATCTTGATGGTAATGTTTTAGTCTTGCTCCATTAACATAACATTGTAGGATTATGTCATCCAATGTCTCTAACCTTATTGCTTTGAAATCAAAAATTTAATTAATTTTGTATGGTCCTAACTAGTAGACTTTGAGTTTTCCTTGCTTTTTTAACTTGTTATCATATAATAAAACAATATCTCCAAGATAAAAGTTTTTTTTCCTTAGGTTTCTATCATTCCAAGATTTTATTCATTAGTGTTTTTCCCACAAGCATGATACAGCCAACTATCTTTCTTCATCTAATTTTTCTAACTCTTTTATCCCATGTTTGATAGACTCTTCCTCAATGATCCTTAAGGTGAGGGTCGTACAGAGGTTGTTGACTATGAAATTAATTCATAAGATAGATTCCATTCCATAGACTATATCAAGAGGTGTGTGTGTGTGTGATATGGCTCTTTTATAGGTTGTTTGGTAAATCAAAAATACTACTAGTATCTTAATATCCCAATTAGATCTATTTGTATTGAACATTTTGGTAAGAGTGGTTCCAAGGATCTTATTTAATGCTTCACTTGCCTCATTTGCTTATGGGTGGTATGGGTTGCTCCAGCTATGTGTAATCATGAATTTTGCTAGTAACTCCATTATAGTCTTATTAATAAAGTGTTTTCCTTGGTCACTTTTGATACTTAAGGGACAAACAAATCTCATAATGATATTGTGATATAGGAATTTAGCAACAATATAGGTAGTGCAATCTTTGGTCAGTTCTACTTTTTCCCATTTGGTTGGGTAGTCAACACTAGTAATGATAAATCTTACTTTAGATCATTGTTTCAAAGGTTCAATAGGGCCAATGAAACTAATTACCCATTTTTGGAATGGGTTTATGTGAAGACCGATTGGAGAGGCATTTCATTGTGTGTTGTGGGGCAATCAGTTCTTTGGAAAATATCAAAGTTCTTGGCATAGTCTTTGTTGTCCTTGTGTATGCTAGGCCAACATAATCTGAATAACATAATCTTTCAAGTTGTAGCATCCCCATAGTTATGTCCACCTAATATTCCCTTATGTTCTCTAAGAATTTACTTTATTTAATGCTCGTAGACAACTCTAGAGTACATCATCTTTTCCTTTCTTATACAGGGCTCCTTCAATTAGGGTAAATGGTAATGATTTCCTCAACAATAGTTGTCTATCATGGGTATTCATTTCCAAAGGGTATGTTCCAGTAGAAAATAACTCAACAACATTGTGTAATTCATATTGTATCATTGTGATCCAGAAAAGGTATGTGCTAGGTAGGTCCTCCTTGTTAACTTCATTGGGTTCTTCTCTTGTCTCAATCTTGGATAAGTAGTATGATCCTTCATTATATTTCACTAGTTTGACCATTACAATAAAATTAAACTCCTAGAATAGTAAGAGCCATTGACATATACACCCTTGTATTATCAATTTGTTTAGGAGAAATTTTAGTGGCTTCTGATAGGTGTATAATGTAAATGTGGTATATAATAGATAGTGTTAGAATTTGTGTAGTGCATAGACCATTGGTTTTATGGTTTATGTCTTCTTTAGATAATTTCCTTCTAGTGAATGCTACTAGGTGATCCTTGTTTCCTCTAGGTTGGGTTAATACTACACCTATAGCTATTCTAGATGTGTCTACATGAACATGAAAGGGAACTGACCAATAAAGAAAAATGAGAATGGGCACTTCAACTATTTTATATTTAAGAGTGTTGAAGGATTGTTGATATTGTTCTATCCATGTGATTATTTTGTTAGTCTTACTTTTGAGAATTTTTAGGGGGCAACTAAATTGGCATATCCTTTGATGAATTTCTAGTGGTATCCGGTGTAGCCTAAGAATGTTTTAACTTCTGGGACTATTTTGGGTGGAGGTAGTGTTAGAATTAGAGCTAATTTTATTGGATCAATCATTAATCCTTCTTTACATATAATGTCGCCTAACAGTGTCCTGAAAGGTACCACAAAAATGCATTTCTTAATATTTCAAGAATTTTGCATGCTCTGGAATTTCTCCAACATAGTTTAGAGGGCCTAAATGTGATTCTTGACTAACCTATTTATGGTCCAATCATCTAGTTAAAATTATTGTTGAACAAGACAACTGAGAGGGTGGATGAATCATTTGTAGCAATTTTTAACCTTTAAAACTTTCACCAAAAGTTAGATCAATAAGCATTCATAAAACCTTAACTAAGCTGCTAATGTGATTAATCATTAAGTGGAAAAGTAGAAACTGAAAGAAGTAAAACCATACACATAATAACACCTGATTTACATGGAAAACCCAATGATGGAAAAACCATGATGAGGATTAGCTCATAATATAAAGAATTCCATAATCAAATACAAAGGCTCACTATCGAAAAGGCTCACTGCCAAGATAAGATTTACTTGTCCAGTAAGGGCTTACTACTCGAAGGGCTCACTACCACAAAATTATAAAGAAGATAGAAGAGAAATGTTATAGAGAGAAAACTATCTCAATGCAACATATATTTTCACCATAATTCGCTTACACAAATGCATACATGCTTGAATGATAGAGTACACCTTTAGCTCACTACCTCCAAGAACTCACCTCTTGAATTCTGCACTGATCTACTCAACCTTGCATCAAACACACTATCTTGCATCTATCTTGCATTTGTCTTTCATCTATCTTATCTTCCATCAACATCTTAACTTGTACTTATATCATCCTCAACCTTGAAACCCATCCAAGGTCGACCATACACCATTTGTATTTAAAAATTCAAATAAGATTGGTACCAAAACATTCTAAGATGGAATTAGAATGAGGGTGACCCAAACATATACTTAATGAGGACCTAAATAAGTCCCAACATGCCTCAACATGCTTCAATGAACTTCATGAGTAGTGTTTAACACAAGGTTGACCAACACCAGTGTAATACACATAAAATAATTAAGCACACACATCCTTAACATGATCCAATCTCTCAAGATAACAAATTTCACTTTAATATGACCTCATCAACCTACTCTCAGAACCACAAGTCCTAAAACCAAAATACAGAGAAATCCAGAGCAACTACATTTCTCTCAGACCTCAGCCAGACACACAAAAATGCACATTTCACATATTGGTGAAGATATCTCGCACTATACAATGATCCACAAGCTCAAATTCTAGATATAGCAACTACCAAAAATCATGAACAACACCTCAGATCCTCACTAGCATAATAGTACATTTTGGAGCATATCCTAGAGCATACACTAAATACATGCAAAATTTCTTTATTGCAATTTATCAATATCCTCGACATATATAGCCAATAACCAACGTTCATGACATCAATGACAACACCTTCATACTTGCAACAATCTCCCCCTTTGTCATTAATGGCAACACATGATGTGAACAACCATCAAAGACAACACAATAGCTTTGAACCATCAATCTCTCCTTTTCCAGAAGGCTTTATGCCACTTACTTTTTCACATGATACTTTCTCCCACACAAAAAATTCTCCCCCTTTGTCAGCAATGGCAAAGGAAAAAGATATTTTACATTGTTCTTTCCTTTGTCATCAAGAACATTACCAGTACTGAATACTCCCCCTTAGGAGTACACCAAATCAACAACACAATGACAACACAAGACACTCCTTGTTCCCTCTGAGAGGTAGCCACCAAACATCAGCCCAAAAAGAAGATAGATCCATAGATCCACTGGACTGATGCATCACCATATGTATCTAGTTCAAGAAAGGAGGGGAAATGACCTCTAACTTCTTCTAAAGATACTAAAAATTATCTTTAGGAAGAGCGTTAGTAAATATGTCAACAATTTTATCCTTTGTAGGTATATACTCAAGCTTCACTTCATTCTCCATTACCTTTTCTCTCAAAAAGTGATACCTTATATATATATATGATTTGTCCTTGAGTGCATCACTGGATTCTTTGAAATGTCAATTGCACTTGTATTATCATAGAAAATATAGATGGGATCATCATACATTACTCTAATATCCTTCAATATTTATCTCATCCACAAAACTTGTGCACATCAGGATGCTGTAACAATATACTCGGCCTTTATAGTGGATAAAGAAATTGAATCTTGCTTTTTACTTAACCATGACACCAATCTACAACCAAGAAAGAATGCACCACCACTTGTACTTTTTTTTATCATCAACACAACCTTCCCAATCAACATCTGTAAAAGAACTTAGTGTAAAACCAGTATCCTTAGAATACCATAAGCCATAATCTAGAGTTCCATTCAAGTATTTGAATATCCTCTTAACAACTGCAACATGTGTTTCTTTAGGATCTTCATGAAATCCAGCCACAAGACAAACTACATGCATGATATTTGGTCTAGTAGCATTAAATACAATATTCCTCCAATCATAGATCTGTATTTTCTCTTATACCAATTATTGAACAAGAAAACTATGAGGGGAGAGTGAATCAGTTGTAGAAATTTTCAACCTTTAAAAATTTCACTAGAAGTTAGATCAATAAGCATTCAGAAAACCTTAACTTTGCTAATGTGATTAATCATTAAGTGCAGAAGTAGAAACTAAAAGAAGTAAAACCATACACACAATGACACCTAATTTATGTGGAAAACCTAATGAGGGAAAAACCACAGTGAGGATTAGCTCACAATATAGAGAATTTCAAAACTAAATACCAAGGCTCACTGTCGGCAAGGCTCATTGCCAAGACAGGACTTCTCCAAAACAAGACTTACTTGTCCAGTAAGGGCTTACTGCTTGGAGGGCTCACTACCACATAATTACAAATAATATAGAAGATAAATTTTATAAAGAGAAAACTATCTCAATGCAACAAAGATTTCCACCACAATTCTCTTTTACACTTGTAGGCATGCTTGAATGATAGAGTGCACCTTCAGCTCACTACCTCTGAGAACTCGCCTCTTGAATTTTGGATTGATCTCCTCAACCTTGCATCAAACACTCTATCTAGAATCTATCTCACATCTATCTTTCATCTATCTTATCTTCTATCAACATCTTAACTTGTACTTATACCGTTTTCAACCTTGAAACCCAACCAAGGTCGGCCATACACCATTTTTATTTACAAATTTAAATTAGGTTGGTGCAAAAAAATTCTATGGTGGAATTAGAATGACGGTGACCCAAATATATACTTAATGAGGACCTAAATAAGTCCCAACATTCCTCAACACGCTTCCATGAACTTTGTGAGTAGTGTTTAACACAAGGTTGACCAACACCAGTGTAAAACACATAAAACAATTAAGCACACACATCCTTAACATGATGCAATATTTTTGGATAACAAATTTCACTTTAACACGACCTCATCAACCTACTCTCAAAACCACAAGTCCTAAAACCAAAATACATAGAAATCCAAAGTAACTAAATTTCTCCCGGACCTCAACCAGACACACAGAAATGCACAATTCACATACTGGTGAAGATATCTCACACTGTACAACAATCTAGAAGCCCCAATTCTAGATATAGCAACTAACAAAAATCACAAACAACACCTTAGATCCTCACTAGCATAGTAGTACGTTCTGAAGCATATCTTGAAGCATACACAAAATACCTACAAACCTTCTTTATTACAATTCCAATAACCAACATTCATGACATCCATGACAACAACCAGTTGACATCAATGATAACACCTTCATACTTGCAACATTTCTAATATATCATGTATAAATTCCATGAATTTATTTACCATAATCCTACTAAAGACAATGCATTTTTTAGGCCAAAGGGCATGGTCGTGTACATAAATGATCCCCATTCCGTAGCAAATGTTGTTTTGGGTTGATCCTCCTCCCAGTTTTGGAATTTGGTATCTAGAAAACCTATCAATGAATGAATATATTTCTCTGATGGCTATGGATTCTAGGATCTCTTTGATAAATGGGGTAGGAAAGAGGTCATGAATGCATGCTTTATTCAATTCCCAAAAATCCACACATATCTAGATTTCTTTGATCTTCTTATTTTGTACCACTATTGGGTTGATCCATTGAGAGTCTTCTACTAGTTTAATAATTCTTACTATTAGCATCCTATCTATTTTTGTCTTTGAATTTTTTCTTCATATTGGGGTTAAGGTGATAAGGTATTTTTTTATGAGGTTTAGTACCTTCTTTTAACCGAATATTCATTACCTTGACTTCTAGTTTTATGCCTTTCATTTTGGTAAATGTTCATGGGAAATTTTTTTGATACTCTATCAATGCTTCAGTAATTGATGCTACTAGTGAGTCATCCCAATAGTCTCCAAATTTAGCTAATTTTGGGTTTCCTTCTCGAGCTATGTTTTGTTCTAGTAATTGGAGGGGTTGTTTATAGTATTGTGCTTTCCATTTTTGGTTTAATTGTATTTCCCTCTCCTTCTTCCACCTTTATTTATAGTTTTAGATCCAACTCATCTTCCTCCTTTTGTATATAAAAACATTGATTGGGTACCGATTTTGTGGAGTTGTCCATCCATTCAATTAGTTTCCATAATCCTTGGGTTTTATGTGGTGGGCTTGTTGATTGTTGAGGGTAGGTGATTTCTATTTTTTGGTAAAAGTGGAAAAGCCATTGTAATTTATATTACATAGAAAAAAAAGCCTTACAAAGCTTGATGTGCCACCAAAGGTAGGGGCAATTACAATCAAAAATTAATCTACACAGCTTTCAACAAAGCTATCAAGCTTTGAATTTGGAGGAAAAGGTATGTGAGAGTGAGGATCATCAGCTACATGCTTTAACAGGAAATGAACAACATTAAAGATCAATGAAGCCTTACAATACACATCTTCACCCACATATGGGAAAAGAATATTCATCTGAATAGTAAAAGAAAAGAGTTTATCATTTACATTTTAATTAACAAGCAACTACAATACAAAAAACAAAGAAAATTTTGATTGAATGCCACACTAATGTAGGAAACCACCCATGAAGCAACATCCAAAGCTAAGATTATAGTTATCCGAAGCCATTGATAGATCCTAAAAATTGAATATAGATGACAAGAGGTAAGATAATTTCCTTAATTTTCCTTAGTGTGGTACAAATGTGTTTTTCTTTGTCCCAAAAGGAAAATGTATGTATAAATTCATATTGTACTTCTTCCAAGTCTCTACTTTTTTCTCTTCTCTCCTAACTTATATACCAGGTTTACACCACCAGTGTTAATGTCCAATAAAATAATTGTATATAGAGAGGGTAGCTATATTCCCTATATTTCATCCACGTAGTTACACAAGTACATAGAGATGTTCTTTCAGGGTTATGGCTCCATGATACTTTGGGATAGTGTGATATTCCCCTTCCTCTTGCAGATATCATGCTTTGACCAAAATTCTAAAGGTAGGCTAGTCCAAAATAGTGATTTTATGTGTGTTCCACCAGCATTTAGCATTGAAAATTAATTTATCCTATAATCATGTCATTCTTACTTTCCCTTCTTCAAAGATTTTCTCCATTACTGAAATATATCCATTGACTTCTCTAACTCTAGAAAATCTAGTTAGTTTAATATGTGAAATGCCTCATTTGATGTTGACTATTTTTCATGTTGTTTTTGGATTCTCTAGTAATTTGACGAGATGACTCTAGATTGTGAATACTTAGTAGAATTTGTAAACTCGTTGGGTTGTTAACTCTGGTTCATTTTTCTTCCATTCTTCAAAGACTTCATCGCTATCCATGCTACAATCATCACTATTTAATTTTATTTCTCCTTCATTATTTGGATTTTCTTCTTCCTCTTCCCCATCTGGAATTTTGGAGATAGTGTAAAGGATTTTGATGTCTTCCCCTTCATTATCCCATGTTACTTATTCTATATAGGATCTATCATCTGGTTATCATAATTGAATATGTATGACTCTGGTAGTGTTCGCAAGTGAAATTAGCATTGATAAACCCTCTTAATCCAAGTAGTGCTCAAAAATTATTAAATGGATCCTTCATTTCAACCACTTCAAAATCAACCAATTTTCTTATCCCTTTAATGTTCACTTCAACATTCTTCCAAGTTTCCAAGGTTTGCATTCCAACAACATCAACAAGACTTATGTTCATTGGTGTTTTTACAAGCTTAGGTCTCCCTAATTTCTCCCATGTGGTGGATGGAATGATATTTAGATCAACACCAAAATATACCATAACATATTTGACTTTGTGATTTTTTAATATATATTTATCAATAATAGACCATTCTTCCAATTTTGATCCTCTAATAACTGATTGACCTACTTCTATTTGTTCTAGTATTTTCCCAATTACTTTAGTTTAGTAACTAAATCCTTCTATCTAGTCAAGGATGAAAGGTCTTTTAGCATTCTAACTTCTTATTTTAAAATCATTCCACCTCTACCTGATGTTGCTACATTATATATTGTTTGGCTTGCTTGAACACCTTGTCATGTTGTTTTCTATTAGGCTTGAAGTATTATGGTTTCTCATAATCTTTTTCTTCCTCCATACTATAATATTATTCATATGTTTCTTCTACCATTGGCTTCTTTTTATTTTTCCTGATATCAATACCTTTTTTGGTGACAACATTTTCTTTCTTCTTTCCTCTGGTTTTCTTATTCTTATTGTCTACAACTAGTTCTTCTTTGAAGTGTTCTTCTGTAGAAGTATTTAAAGTCCATACATTCATTCAATGATAACCCCTATCTCCCTATTGTGGTAATTTTTGGATTACTTTGGTACCTCTTTTTAACTCATCACTTTGAGAAGGTTGACTATCCTCATGGTTTTGGTAGAATGTTCTAGCAACTTTGTACTGAATCATTGTGTGATCATCTTGCTGATAGAAAATGCATTTATTTTTCCTCTCTACCCAACATTCAAAGGCATAGAGGCCCATTTTTCCACAGTTAAATAAGTTTTCATAATTTCTTCTATTGTTGTTCTAGCCTCTTCCTCTACCTCCTCTATAGTTAAATTATCTATTATTCTCTTGATAACCTAGCTATGGATTATTTTGCATGGCACATGCATTTCAGTTGTCTTGCCAGGGTGGTATTTGATATTTGATAGCATTTGTACTATAATTGTGATTGTGACAATGTTGAGCTCCATAATTCCCTTGGTTTCCTCCATTACAGATTGGAGGTATGTTCCTTGGATAGTCTTTTGTCAAATGTATATCCCATTCTTAGGAAAGAGCACAATACATAGAATTGGATTTTACTATTTTTACTGCAACCAATGTCTTTTCTACTCTATCCTTGGAGAATTTTTTTTGAATGTTCCCTTCCCTATTACAATATGTGGACCAAATTATGTTAGTTCAACTAGGTTTACTAGCCTTGATCTCTTGTTGTAGGACTAATTTATGAACCTTCAACTATAACTCTTCCAAGATTTTAACTCTTTTATCCTTTTTTGGTTTCCTCCATGGTTGAGCTTCAATTCATTATGTCATATAAATTAGATTAGTATACTTTTCAAAGAATCTTCCATCTAATCCAACTCCAATATCCTTACACAATTCAAAAATGAACCACTCTATCTTTTATTTTTGTGTTAAAGGTTCCTCCAACTATTGACATACTTCTTTAAAAAATTTGTCATAGTTTTCAACTAACTTGTTATCCCCTTGCATCAAGCTTCTCATCTAGGTAACACTTTCGATTGGGAATTTTAGTTTCCCAAAGTTGGCTAAGAATTTGTTTCTTACTTATTCCCATGTGGATTTATGTTGTGGGAAGTTCTTCATGTACCATTGCAATTCTTCTTTTCTTAGTGATCTACAAAGTATGCTAACTTGTTCTTATCTTCATCTTTACCCAATTTCTCCCATACAAACTCTAGAAGGAACACATGTTCTAAGGCTTTGGTAGTATCTATTGCAAAAATAGGCATTTTTATTGTGGTATCCATAGTGTTTGAACCTTGTTCTAGATTTTGTGCTTTCCTAAGTTTGTATGCTAGTTTCTTTTTCAGTTTAGTTTCCTTATTAATATTATTATGGGGCTTATTTTCTCTACCTTTATCTCTCACAAGTTTGATGTTGAAATAGTCTTCTCCTAATAGCTCACTCCAAGGGGTGTCTTATTTTTTTTCTCTTTTGTTTTCTCATGCTTCTCTTCTTTCTTTCCTTCTCTCCAATTTGGTAAATCTTGTGCTATAACTCTCCTACTTTTATATTTTAATAGGGATGAGTCTTGATCTAAGCTTTGTGACTCCTAATAACTTCTTTTCATCATTTTGTTAGTAAACAACATCTGATTAGCTAGTGGCCTAGCTTCTTCACCCTTTTTTTTATGTTCTTCTTCTCCTTTTCTTAATTTACTTATGCTTGTGTTAATTAATTTTTCTAAATAATCATCATTCATTAATAGGATCTTGTCTGGGTTTTGTAGGAACTCTTTAAAAATGTCATATAATTTAATTATAATTTCATTTAAGTCCAATTTGTTTGTAGGATTTACGGAAGGTTCCAACAAAGTAGGAGCCTATATGCTACAAATTTCCTCTACCAAAAAGCTTTTGGGTTCTTAATTATTCATCAAATTTTTTAAACTTCTTGAAAGCCTTCTGGAGTTCCTTTTAATAAAAAACTCATCTTCTTTAGTGTTTTCTCCTTTTTTCTTTTTATTGTCCTTTCCTCTTTTTGACAACAACACCCACATCGACACACTCAATAACACCCCCAATGGTGTGCTCTAACCTTGATTTTGTTGTTAATTACATTATTCTATTTCTTACTTCTCTTTTTGACACTTGTCTCTATCTTTTATCCTTTCTTTTAGGGCTGGACATTTTCTCTTTTCTTTGTAAATCAATTTTCACCTCAATTTCTTATAAATTTATTTTGTATGTTTTGGTCAAGGTTTTTTTCCTGTTAACACGCCAAGGTTTTCCCACTAACATGTCAAGTGAAAAAATGACTTTGTAAAACCCTAATTCTAGAAGCTTCCAAAAAGCTTGTTATAAGTGGTCGGTATGTATGTTGCGGTATGGCATTCGTGAGATTGTAATCTGTTTTGCACTGGATAATAAAATCATTGGGTGGTTGAGTTTATGTGGATGTATCCCATGTTGGGTGAACCACGTTAAATTTTTGTGTTGATCTCTTTTGTGTTATTCTTCATTGTTATTTATGGGTTATTTAATCTACATATAATTATTAATGTTTATTGCTCCAATCTACTTGAATCCTAATATTGCATTACTCCTATATTGTGTCACATGGTATTTATTCAATAGTTCTTATTAATAGTTGCACCTTTTTGTAGGTCTCTTTAGACCTTTCCCCCTTTTTTGGTTCCCATCCCCTTGGTGCTTAACCCTCTCTCACAGGTTAGACATCAAGAAGATGGAATTTTGATTGAAAATATCTATTTTCATCCTTTGTTGTTTGTTTCTTAGTTTGGTACAAGTTTTAGAATTTTAGAAAAAAAAAATTAGTAAGCCTCAATAGAACCTAGCTAGGGTCTCGAAAATGGAACCAATGTTAGCAAGAAATTTAAGGGATACAAATTATATTTTTGTTCCCAAATGATCTATATTGGTTGTAGTCTTTAACCTCAGATTCGGTCCTATTAAGACAACACAATAAGGTAATTTGAATCCAATATTAGTTGATAAGAATAAAATACCAAACAAACAAGATAGATCAAAATTCAAAGTTCTTTATATTCATTATATCAATAATCATTCATTGCATTCCTTATATCTCCATTATGGTCAATACTTTATGTCCTTCCATTACTATCTATTATTATCCTCTACTGGTGAATTGATATTTCTATATACTTATATTTATAATAAAGGATTTAGCCCTTAGATAGTATCCCTAGAGTACATTCTATCTTCCTAAACTCATGTTTTTGAATATTCTTTCTAATTAGATATGTATCTCTGGACCGATGTCTATACACTATTTTTCAACTAACACATACCAAATATGCACTTTTTGGGATTCAAAGAGATCTTGTATTGTAGGAATATTTGAAATATATAATTCAAATGTGTGTAGTGGTCATTTCTATCTTTCAAATAAATTATTAGGTAATCCTAAAAAGTAACCATTATTTCATTAGATAGACCTAAAAATGTAATATCTATGAAGCTTTGAAATATAGACCCTACGTTCTTAAGCCCACACATATGTACTCTAGGGAGTTGTAAAAGTCATTATGATGTTCAAACTCCTTGAACACAACTTCCTTCTACCCTAGTAAGTTTTGTGTCATGGAAATCAACTCAAAAATAGTCACCTTATGTAGCAAATGATCCATGTTGGGGGGAGGGTAATTATCCTTTAGAGATTTGAAATTCAAATTTTTTAAGTCAAAACATAGTCATATCACCCCATTGTTTTTAATAACTAGGAGAAGGTTTAACACCCAATCTAAGTTCCTAATTGGTTTTATGATTCCATATTCTTTCAAATTCATTAGTACTTGTTGCACCTTGGGAGTGACAGTGGGATTAATGGGTCTCTATTTTTGGTAGAATGGCTTAGCATTTGGCTAAAAGGGAATTATGTGCTGGAATAGGTATTTTTTATATGCCTTCATCTCATCATATGATGAAGTGAAACATATTTTTAAATCCTTCAACAAATATATCAACATCCTCTTCTTCATTGGTTAGGCCATTTTAAGTTTAGTATTTGTGCCTAGGTTTAAACCTTCTATATTTATTTTATTAATTGATTGGACTCTACTTCTATTACTTCAATATATCATGTCCCTTTTTACAAAATGAGATAAGAGGTTTCTCGCCTAGGGAGATGTCAAAGTTCAAGAGTTGGAGTTACCACTTGACACCTGCCAAGGAGTTGTTGGAGATCAGGGAATATTTTTTTTGCTCAACATGTGTCAAGGATATAGTGGAGGTCATTGATTGGGGTTGCTACCCAAAACATTCCAAGGAGCTATTGGAGGTCGGGGATCAAGGTTGCTTCTTCATGCATGCTATGTTTGAAAGAAGGAAAAACTTTGAACCTTCGATGAGAAATTTTGTAAGGCCTATAAGGTTGACCTATGATGTAGCATGTATAATTAAAATTTAGGCCTTAGCACGATTTTGGGTCTAGGTCATCTAGTTTAGTATTTTAGGTTAATAGTATATAAAACTAGGAAAACATTTCAATTGTAGTTATTCATTTTATGTTATTGTATCTTATGATCACTTTGTGTTCAAGTGATATTTTGTGGAAGAAACCACTGATTGTTGAGATTAGAGGATGAAAACCCTTTGGTTCCTAAGGGAATTATCACTCAAATAGTGCATTGGAGATTCAAGTTTACAATATAGTTCGGTCCTTCTATGAGTGCATCATTTTTTGTAAATTTATAAATGTTTTTCTGTTTCTATTGTAATGATTGTTATAATAGTCCTTTGGTTGCAAATATTTGAACATAATCAATATCAATTATTGTTGGAATTTGATTCATTCTATGCAATTTCATGTGTTGAATAGCTAATTGATCTATGTCATTGTATGATAAATTGTTACTATTTACAAATAGTTGGGTAATATTCTTGTTTATATTTCAAATCTAGTGAAGATGGTTTTTGTTATTACAAATATGTTATTTTTATTAAAAATTTGGGAAGGGACATTATACTGGTATTAGAGCACCTTTCTAACCAACTCATGAATGTGTGGTGATGCAGGTTCATGAAAAAAAATTATAAGTAAATTAGGTACTTGTGTAGGGAAAACAAAAAATAAGTAGCTATGGGCGATATAGATGAGGAAGCCCACTTTAGGGAGGTCATTAGGACTAAAAACAAAGAGTTAGCTAGATATTTCCAATCTACCCTGGGGAATTCTATGGAAAATATGGTAAGTACTTTGAAAGAGATGAATCAACAATGAGATGATGGGAAATATACTCCAAATGGGGTAGAATGAAGTAATTCAACAAATTTAATCAACCCAACCCCAAAGAAATTTAGAAATTCTACAAAGAGATGAGATAGAACTCAAAGAAGAAGAAGAACCTATACACCCATGAAAAGAGGATGAAATGGTGAAGTATCACATTGAGTATAATTCCTTGGATCCACTCATTTGTTATGGCATGCATTTTTTTGAGTATTATGAGATGAAGATAAGAAACATGCATAAAATAAGAAGGTATGAGGAGAATCCCTATAAGGATACTCAATAATGGTTGGGTAAGATCAATATACCCATGTATGATGGGTTAGGTGGTTGTTCAACTAGGGTGTGGCTACAAAAGTTGGATACATATTTATCCTTGAACCCTATGTTTGAAGAAGAGGCCTCTAATTTCTCCACTTTATGCCTAGAGGGTATGGCTCATGAGTGGTGGTAGCATGCCATGGTGACCCAAGGACATGGTTCAATCACTACCCTAGAGGAGTTCAACCAAATATTGATGGATAATTTTGACAAGGATCTGGAGATCCACTTTAGGGAGTTAGCATATTGAAGCAAAAGGGTACAGTTGAGAACTATGTGAATTTTTTTCAAAAGTTATCAATGATGGTTCCAAATGTGATAGAAAGGAGACTCATAGTTATTTTTGTTGAGGGTCTATCTAATTCACTCAAGGTTATGGTAGGATAATTTAGTTCATATTCCTAAAGAGAGATGAGACATAAATCCTTGAAGAAGAAAAAAACCTATACACCCATGACAAGAGGATGAAATGGTGAAGTATCACACTAAATATAATGTCTTAGATCCCACCATAATCTATGACATATCTTTTGTTGAGTATTATGAGATGAAGGTAAGAAATGATCATATAAGAAGAAAGTATGAGGAGTAGGTCCATAGGGATATTCAAAAATTATCTAGGAAGATCAATATACCCTTGTAAAATGGATTGAGTAGTTGTTCAACTAGAGCATGGTTATAGAAGTTGGATAGATATTTCTCCTTAAACCCCATGTTCAAAGAATATACCATTAATTTTTCCACTTTACACCTAGGGTGTGTGGCTCATGAGTGGTACCATGGAATGGTGACCCAAGGACATGGTTCAATCACTACCCTAGAGGATTTTAGCTAATGATTGATGAAGAGGTTTGAAAGGAAGGATCTAAATATTTAATTTAGGGAGTTATCATAATTGAAGCAAGAGAGTACATTTTAGCACTATTGTGACATAATTTCAAAAGTTATTATTAATGGTTCCAAATGTGATATAAAGAAGACTCATGGTTCTTTTTGGAGAGGGTATATCTAATTCACTCAAGAGTTTGGTAAGAGCCCTAAGTTTGGAGGATTCAATAACCAAAAACAAATCCTATACAAAGAATGCACCACCAATAATGCATCAAAATCCCACTCATAAGAACCTTCCTCAACATAAGGAATTACCTCCAAAACCAAGAAAAATGGAAGAGACAAAGAATGAGCTTGGGAGAAATAAGTTATGTTTCTCTTGTAGAATTCATGGACTCCTAGATGTATATATGCTTTGGTAAAGGATAGATACATTATATTCAAGTTGTGTTAAATAAAGAATTAGAGTCAGAAGGTGAACTTGAGGTATTTGAATATTTTTTCGATCATATTGTAGAAGGGGTAGAACATGAAGTCACAAGGGAAAGTACACTCTCTTCTTTCTTATGAGCCCCAAAATATCTTCCCTTCAAGGTTCGTGGAGGCTTGTAGGGAATAGGATGATTTTCTCATCAATGGTGGTGTCACCCATAACTTTATTGATGAAGGTTTTGTGATGAAGAGAGGATTGAAGGTAGAATAATTTGAAGGTTTCAATGTCATAGTAGCTAATGGATTCACCATTCCATGACCAAAGTAATCAAGAAACTCAATATATCTCTTGGAGACCATAAGGTATGTGATGAAAGGAAATATGCATCCACCAAAAATAATTTACACAGAACCCAAATAAAGAGATAAATTCAAACTAGCATTCATAATCCATATGTAAAATAATATACAACATAACATCAAATATGACATAAGATATAACCTAGGAAAACCTTTAAGAGGAAAAAACCCAACCTCCAAAATCATCTATCACTCATGTATTATTCAACAATAAAGATTGCAATACATCTTTAGATTCTCCATGAATACCCTTGAAACACAAACCCTCTAAAATCACTCCATGTGAACAAGCATGTAACCACACATCCCATTCCATGCTTCAAACTTCAAAAATTCTAACAAGAGATGATCTCAACCCCTTAGCCAAAATTACCAATTAGCCAACCTTAGACAACTACCCACATGCTTTCTTTTATAGACATAATCTTACACAAAACTACCAAGTGATATTACATAAAACCATGTGACTAATATCATAATCTTAAAAATCCATTAAACCCCACATTTTCTTTTGGTACTAATTTTCTATAATATTAAATATGTATGACAATGCTACATACAATACATAAAGTGGCCCCAAGAATGCTAACCCCGTGTGATGTATACATCCCTAGACATCCTCGATGCACCATAAATAATAAAATATTAAACTATAACATTATACAAGGTGGATAATACATATTTTCCTAGAATCCTCCCACTTTTTGTATAGATTTCATAAGGGGTAAACAAGTAAACTCAAACATAAACAAGGGAACAATCCCTATAGCCACATATACTATCAATGAATTAGATTGCCTCATGTGCTCCATCAAGATACCTACAAAAAGAATCAAGTTGGCCTCCGTATCAAACATGAATTCTCTCATCCTCCATCATGCCAATGCACAAAGATAAGAATCCATCCAAAGAGATACCATACTATCTTTCACAAAGGACTATAATTTCTACCTCCAACCGATATCTCAAATACAAACACTAAATCCAATGGTAACAAGTATGTATTATTAACTATCAATATATAATCACCATAGATAAAATATCACCAACAAAAAATGCGAACACATCCAACTATCAATACCTCAAAGGTATACAAATCATTACAAGTGAACCTCATGAGAAACCAAACAATCCTTGAGCAACCATCAAATATAGAACCTACAACAAGATATCTGCAAAGACCAATAATAATTTATTATTTAACTAGATCCTCTACTCATATTCCCATCACTAATCATAAGCCTTATATGGATTATAATCCAGAAGAATCATCTACCTCTTGTTCATCTCTTCCTCTAAATAAAATAGCCATCAATTAACTCATATCCTTTTAGATCCTCTATGGATACTTTATCTTATCTTAGTACTAATTTGCAGTTTATGAATGCATTAGCTAGATAAGTAAGTCTAAAATTAACACTTACTCCAAAGGTTCAAGAAAAAAGTGATAAGAAGGGTAAAGGGATAAAACTTAGCAAGATGCCAGAAAGAGTTGCAATTGATCAAAGAAGATCTAAATCTGAAAAGAAAAGAAAATTTCAATAGGAAGAAATAGTCAATTATGAGCTTGGTAGATGTTCAACTCCAAAATAATTTATATTAATTAATGAATATTCTAATTTATGGGATACATATGATTTTAGCATCATAGAACTCAGAAGCTCAGATAAATTGGTTGGCACAATGGAATGTTTCTACACAAGATAATATTGCTGATTTGGCTTTAGATGTTTCAAAAACTTTGTCTATTTATGATTGCACAAATGCTCATAAAATAGACTGAAAATTTTAATTAATATATAAATCAAGAGTGAATAATTTAATTTGTAAATAAAGGACTACTAAGACCACATTGAATATCATTTAGAATAGGCAACAAAGAAATAAAACTTTTGTTGAAAAAAATTATACAAATTAGGAGAATTATTCACAAAAATTTTAAAATAAGAGAATATATGAAGAAAACTAAAGTCACTCAAATTAAGCATGAAAAGTTTGAAGAAGAGAAAGGAAAAGTATTGGTTGTTCCACCTAATAAAATAATTGTCCAAAGAAGAAAACATTTTTTTGATGAAGACTTGAATAATTAGCTAAGAATAAAAAGATCATCATCAAAATTAAGGAACATTCAAATTTTGTAATACAAAAGGTTGGTTAAAAGAAATAGGCATAACAAAATAAATCATTGAACTTGTTTATCTAGAAAAAAAGAAGAAATAGAGTCTCAATATATTCAAGAAATAGATATAGAATCATAATCAAATTATGATAATTCTTTTGAAGATTCTATGGAAGAAATCATAGATATCTCAATAGAAAGAAAATATTGGTAACAAATAGAAAAAATAGATTTAGAAGATATCCAAGTAAAATTTCTCAGTCATAACACCTACCTAAAAAAAATTGTCACAATGCCACAAATGGTTACATACTGAAAATTGATGAGTTAATTGATCCTTATGATGTAATTTATGTTTTGTATGACTATTTAAGAAACTTTAATAATACAAGAACACAATGGAATGAAGGACAAAAAGTAAATTATATCATTAGATTATTTTTGGTAAACACGGAGATTGGTGGGAAGGTCTCCTTGAAAATAGACCAAGGAGTTGGGTGGATGAGAATAATGTCATAGTAAAAGACATAGAAATTGGAATGGAAAGTATAAATGTCTATTGGATTTGCATATTTGAAATTCAAGATGATTGATGAATTTTGTATGGCTAGAAAAATTACTATAAGAATTGTCACAAGAATATTGTGTAGTTTAAGATTGAATAATTTAGATTTAATACAAGTATAATTTTTTTTAAATATTTATTTATTTCCAAGCTTTCGAATGTTGTTGCTACAAAAATATTTTAATTAATTTCATTACCTTGCAATCTTGGTATATGGGCTGAAGATTACATTATTTCTTAAAAAAGTACAATTCCAAAATGCACATTTGCATAATTAAAAAACTTGATTACTAACAAAATTTAGAAGAAATATTTGTTAAAATCTATCTCTCCAAATGATACTTAAATATAATTTTGTACATGTAATCTAAAATAATTTTATAGTAATCTACCCAACGATGAATTAAAAAAATTTCTCAACCAAAACAATTCAAGGAAGTGTACCTACAAAAATCCACAACACAATAAATAATTTACTAAAGATACTTATTTATTTGTAGAAATAAGTAATTTTTCTAAAGCCCAAAGAAATTTTATAAAATATAAAATTTACCCAATCCACAAGAAACATTTTTAAGAATAAAGTCTATAAGCTCCCTCCATATATGCTCAAGAAAACAACTACTAAAAAAAGTCCTAGGCAAGTGAGATTATTTATAAACAATGGATCATATTATGCCACTAATTTCCCTAAAAAGATGGAATTTAATAGAAAATATATTATCAATGGGATATTATTCTAGGAATGTATGGTTATTGGGGACTAGAATAACAACTCTATGAATTAATAGAAACACAAGAACAATATAGTATGGTAAAATAAAAAATTATTTTCCTTTTGAAGAATCTTATGAAGAAGAAAATGAGGATGATGATTTTATTTTGAGTTCGTTAAAACAAAATTTAAAATGTGTTAATAAAATTTGGGATGTGGAATATAATAGAGATCCATATAAAGACGTTGAAACCAAGAAAGAAAGAAGATTTGTAGGATGAAGACATCTTAAAAAATCAAAGATCTTACAGAAGAAAGAGATCAAGTTCAAAAAGATAAAAGAATATGCTAGGAAACATTTTGGTTATAAAATACCACCTTGAAAAAATCTACTCATAAGGCATCACCTCTTCCTTTCCCACCTATTTCTTATGGAATCACCAAGCATTCGAGGGGTTTTCTTTAGGTATTTTCATGATTATTTTTACCCCTTTTCATGTATTTAGCCCAAATAATTATTCACTCTTATCAGCTTCTTAGAAATTCTTGAAAAAAAAATTTGTTCTTAGATATCTAAATAAAGTGTGGATAGCATCACTATAAAGTATGTAAACTTTGTTTTCTTTCTTATACTCATTGATTTAATATCTTACGTCACTATATTTGAAGTCGGTTACATCCTCTCTTCTCTATTGGCCTCTATCTCTACCTCTAACATATCCCCCCAATAATCATTTTGGTAGTCTCTATTCTCATTATAATCATCGTTATAGTTGGTAAAAGATCTTCTATCATGAATTTGAGTAGTATTTTGAATTACATTGATATTTCACTAATCTCTATTAGAATAGATGACATTAAAATTGTTATCCTAAGTTGATTTATGTGTCTTCGTGTTCTTTAGAAAGTGTTCTAGGGGAAATGAGGAACAAAATATTTATTATTTATTTTCCTATGACAAATTGTAATTGCATTCATAGAGGTGGACCCATTAGGGTGGTGGTTACAAAGCATTTTGGAGGCATATTCATCTTGGGCATCCAACTTTGTGGGTGGGTACCACTTTAGTGTGCATGTCCATGCATGTTATTTGCATGTTTTGTATGCTCTTGCATGGTTGGGTGCCCAAGTTTTCATGTCGGTGCATGTTCATGCATGTATCCATCAGAGTTGTTAGAGAGTTATGGAGCACTCAGATTTGACCAATTCTAATTGGTTGTGGGTTAGGAACCCATGTGAAGGCCATGTGATAATTTAATATTTTATTCCATGTTTATGGGTTGTACACTAAGGGGGCATGGGTTTTTCTAGGTGGTTTTGCTTGTTGTTTTGGGATACCATTTGTGGTATTCTCTCCCACAAACTTCTATATATTGGAGCCTTGAGATGGTGGTTCAGTGTGAGTTCTTTGCAAGTTGTTAGAGCGACAAAGTATTGTTGGATTAGAGAGAGGATAGTTGTATTGATGTACTTCCTTGAAGACTAATACAAACATTGGATCTCTTTGGGTGTGGATTTTGTTCCCAAAATGGCTTCTCCATGTATATCTTGTGTCACTTGTGTTTGATGACTTTTGGTATTGCATATTTTTCTTTCATTGTTGCAATTGTCAATCATTTAATCATTTTATGGTAATCTTGTAAACATAATTTCAGATTTACAATCACTTTAATAAGTTCACATTGCTGCAAGTTATACCTTTATTTCCATGAATCTCTCCATTGTTTTTGGTAGTATCTATAATTCTATCTATAGAAATTTCCTTCTACCAATATCTTAGTTATTGTTATAACCATATACAAGAGTTTTTTATCTCCATGTTTTTTATTGTACTAGAGCTGATTTTCATTTTCATCCCTTAGCTAGAACTATAATAAAGGGAAATAGACTATTTTGTGATAATCCCACTCTCTATAAATGCCACAAAATACACTATTTATCCTTCTTGTGGGCTTTACAAATTTTATTCTTAAGTTTGCATATCTTTTCTTTCCTTCAATTACTGAGAACTCATTCCTTAGACTTCCTTCATTAGAATAGTAACAATAAATTTTCATCCTTTTTCTAGATTTAATTTCTTGTTTGCTCTCTCCCCTCGCTAGAATCTCTTGTTTAAATTTTAATTACTCTAATTGTAATTTTAACTTCTCTATCTCAACATTTTTCTCCTTTTCCTTCTCCCTTGTACAAAAGGTTGTGCTTCAATTGGGATTATCACTATATCATCTCTACACATGTTTCAAATATCATTCTATTGTGTGATGCCCTAATTACAAGTAATAGTCTAGAGACAAACCATTTCACATTCTTATTAGAGGACGATCTTGCTCCCAATGGAGATTGGAAGAAGGGATCACCTTCTTTGGAGGGGAGTTCTACTTTGGCTTGCACTGTCCTTGTGATGAAGGTAGCCTCGATGTCTCCTAAGGTTGTCACTATCCCTCTTGACATGGTCGATGGTGGATCTCAGATGCCTCCTTCCTCTCCCACCCAATTAACACATGGAACTCCTATTAAGTGCATGTTTAGCTCGATGGATGATGTCCCAGCTCTATTAGTGATCTTTGCCAAGTTGATGACTTTTACCTCATAGGAGTTGAGTGAAGGAGACCTTGAGGGGCCTTCTTCCTTAGCTCTTGTTATAGGAGAGTCAAAGGGTGCTCCCTTCACTATCCCACTAGTTTAGGCTCATCCACCCTCCCCATATGATGACCTAGATTGGGAGATTGGAAGAAGGGATCGCCTTCTTTGGAGGGGAGTTCTACTTTGGATTGCATCGTCCTTGTGATGAAGGTAGCCTCGATGTCTCCTAAGGTTGTCACTATCCCTCTTGACGAGGTCGATGGTGGATCTCAGGTGCCTCCTTCCTCTCCCACCCAGTTAACACATGGAACTCCTATTAAGTGCATGTTTAGCTCGATGGATGATGTCCTAGCTCTGTTAGTGATCTTTGTCAAGTTTATGACTTTTACCTCACAAGAGTTGAGTAAAGGAGACCTTGAGGGGCCTTCTTAGCTCTTGTTATAGGAGAGTCAAAGGGTGCTCCCTTCACTATCCCACTAGTGTAGGCTCATCCACCCTCCCCATATGATGACCTAGATTGGGAGAATGATGGCCTCCTAGTTGATGAGGACTAGGAGAGTATATCTTCTTTATCTATAGATTAGATTTGTGTGTGTGTGTTTTTTTCCCCCATGCTTGTTTTTATGTGTTCCTAGAGGACCTTTTTCACCCTTGTAGGTGCTTGGATACAGGAGTGATATTGTGTCATAAACTTCCCCTATATGTTTCATCATTCTTCTATATGTTGTAACTTGATTTTTGACAATTGGGGATGATGTAAAGTGTTGGGGGAATTTAGGCCTCCCTTCCATGTTGACACAAATTTTTATTTTTGTTTTGTCTTCATGTGCTCCTCTTTAGATCTGGGAACTTTGGGGACTAGTGATCTTTCATTCACACATATATTACGGGTGACCTATAAGAACTAATATGAACCTAAACTCCCAGATCCCCCCATCTCTTGATTTTCTCATATCTACTTGTTCCTTGTTTTCGTTGTTTTTGCTTACTTCTCTTTCTACTTGCTTTGTGATGTTATGGTGCTTACGTTTTGTCCTACGTGTGTGCATGAAAAAATTTCCATGCTTACATCTCACTATGTCTCATGGGCCATAACATCACTTTCTCTTCTTCCTTTCCTTAGGATGTCATGTGCTCCTTTGAGTCACATGCAACATCCTAAGGGGGGCTACTACTTCTCTAATTTTTAATAAGGTGCATTTGATGGCCAATGAATCCCTTACTAAAAATTTTACACTTTTCAAAAATTGCATCCTTTAATAAGGATCCCCTTAGCAAGATTTTCTATTGAAAATGAATTCATAGAAAAAATAATCAAAAAACTTTCCTTTGAGAAGGCCATTCTTTTTATTAGATTCCTTGATGAAAGAGATCTTTCAAAAGGATTCCTTAATGACAAGATCATTTTCAAAAAAAAGAATGCTTTTCAATCAGAGTGTCCCTTTGAACAAGCCCCTTGCTATCTTGAAGGGTTCCCAAGGGACCCCTTTGAAAGCTTCTCCTTCAATTATTTTCTCTGGGATATGATTGTCTGTCTATGTGACTTTTGCTTGCCTAACATGTTTTTTTGCAGCTTAACATGTTGTTTTGTAGGATTGAGTACTTGTAAGGACTAATCAGACTCTACAGAGCCTTTTGTTTCTGGACCCCTAGGACTAAGTACCTATGGTGCCCCCTTTGCAGGACCAAACACCTATAAAGTGTTTTGTTTCTATAGGACCAAGCACATGTAGACCTTTGTTCACCTTCTATAGGACTGAGCACCTGTGGAGCTAATTTTGTACAACTGAGCACCTACAAATCTTTTGTTCACCTTTTACAAGACTAGGTACGTATGGAGCCACCTCTCTCTTACACATTTGAGCATGTCAAATTGTGGTCTGCTTCCTTGATGGTTCAAGTATATTCTTTTCAACTTCTTTCTACTTCACCTTCCATTCACTCACACGTATGCTCACTAAAGTGGGGGAAAATGTAATGGAGTGATCTTGCACCCCTATGAAAATTCCCCATTTACATCACCCTTACCTTGGAATATGAAAGTTTATGATGTAATTTCCACATCCGTCACCTTTCCCCATCAACCTGACAACTCATTTTCATGTTGATAGAGGAATTTTATCAAGGATACGTGCACGTCACATGGATGTTCATGTGCCACACTTCTATCCTGATAGGATTCTTTCCTTTGGAATCTTTAGAGGCATTATGTTTCTCCAGTGGTGATGAAGTGTAACATCTCTGCCTCCCTTGACCAACACCAAATAGCCCTTTTTCCTCCTTTCCATTCAAATTTCCTAATTCTTCAATCTATCCAACTTCACTACTTTTTGCTTCTTGATTGAATTCTTCTTGCTATCTTAATCAACTCTCACACTTCAAGCTTCACCATCACTCCATTGTAGCTACAAGCTGCTAGTTTCTTGCCTCTTTCACTCCATTTATTGTGACAATGTTGTTGAACTTGCAAGCTCACTCCTTCTACTTACCTTAAGAACACATAGCTGGGAAGGTGATATCTTCCATTTCCCTTTGCTTGTGCATCATTCTATTCACATAGTAGCATATTGTTGTTTGTGTTATTGCTTGACACTGATACTTCCATACATTTATTTATCATTTTCTACACTCGTTTCTATTTGTCTATTCATGGAGGTGGAAACACCAAAGCAGGGGATTGACTGAGGCAGTCCTCTAGAAATAGCCCCAACATTTCCCTTGGTCTTGTGTGTGTAGTTTGTGTGGAGATCTTTGAAGGTTCAACTCTTGAATAGAAAGGTTTACTTTTCTCACCTCCTCTTTTTTGATTCAAGCATAGTTTGGTTAAATTATTCTTCTTGTTGCATTTCATTTATGTACTTATCTATTATTATTTCATCATAAAACTTCAGTAGTCAGGCTTTTAGTTGGATTTCTAGTGTTTTAATCTATCTCTTAGACCTTATTTCCATACAAATGTCAACATACTACATTGGAGTAGGTATCTTTTGTTGTCATCCTTAGCTAGAGAGCTATCTAAGTAGTGGGTTGGAATTTGGAAACCAGCTCGTCTGACCCCCTAAAACACTTAACTTAGCAGAAGGACAGTAGCAACCAAATTTTTCTTCCTTTTCAACTTAATATTTCTTAATTTGCTTATAAAATCTTGAGGTAGATCAGGGAAACCTATTGTTTGGGACTCTCTTATGACCTAGAGTCCTCAAGAGGTCAATCCCCCTCCTCTACACAAAGATTATTACCATTTTTTAAAATATAATTTATTGGCTAAAATTTTACTTAGGTAAAACTTACTTGTCCTCTTTTATAGCTTGTGTATAGATGTCCCCTTAGAGACATTTAAGATGCTTTTATCTATAACTTAAAATTAAATGGGCAACTTAAATTCTATTTCTCGTACATTTACATTAACATCTATACTATTATTAAATTTGGTCGCCTCGGGAAACTTCACCAAATTTGATTCCTTTATACTTAGTCTCTAGTTGCAACATCCTTTATCCTTTGATTTCTTGATATGTTAACATCCTTAGTCTCTATAGCTTCAAATTTTTTTAATCCTTTTGTGTGCAATGTGATTTACTACCCTAAAAGATGCAAAACACAAAGAAATGCAACAAGGAGAAACAACACAACACCACCCCAAGATTAGCCCAAGTTGAACTTAAACAAAAAAAAAAGAGAAAAGAAAGATTATACCTTTGTTCAAGTTGATCCTTTTGGTTGGCCCTTTGATGTAGATTGGATGTGTGCTCCTTAATGGAAAATGAGTCAAAATGTTATGCAAAGTGATCTAGATTAGATTGAGAATGTAATAATGGATGTGGGTGTTTTGATAGATGTATGAAATGAATGCAATGGAAGCTTCAAATGCAACAATGGTGGCTAAGAATGAAAGTGCTTGAGACTAGAATTCTTGAGCTTGAATGTGATGAATGAATGAGAAAAATGAGACCCAATCCTATACTTTAGGTGATGAAATCTCTAGAGAATTCAATGGATAGGATTTAACTAACATGGGAAAGATGAAGGGCTATGGTGAGTTGATAACTCACAAGCCCTCACATCTTTCCATGTGGAAAGGGAGGTGTCAAAAGGACAAGTGATGTGGAAAGAGGACATGTGAGGTGGAGGTACTTGCAAGTACCTTAGTATTAGGGGAAGATTTCCTCAAAAAGGAAGTTATTGTCCCCATGTGGGAAGGATGGTGACAAGTAAGGAATTTTAGAATTCCTTACTAATCATCATGGGGAAGAGAGAAGTGGTTGGGGGAACAAATGTAAATTTTAAATTCACATTATTAGGAGTACCTTGGGGATAAGACAAGGTATCCATAAAGGAGGTCCTTTTCCCAAGTGAGTGATGTGACTTATGAGAGGATTTAGAATTTCCCAACAACCTTCATAGGGAAGATCAAAGCATTGGAGGAATAAATGTGAATTTTTAATTCACATGGGGAAGAGGTCAAGGCTAAATAAAGAAAGTACTTATGATAGGTTGACTTGGATGACATACCAAAAATGGCATGAGGATTAGATTAAGGTTGTGAAAATAGGTGATTAAGAAGACTAATGAAGGATTAGAGACAAGTGGTCAAATATAAAGGATGTGACATTAATCCTGATTAAGGGTGTGCACATCTTAATCATAGATTAATTAAACTAATCTAGATTAGAAGAGGGTTATGGAGGATGTAACAAGGAGAAAGAAAATAGGGAATTTAAAATTGATTTAAATTCAAAAAGGCTAAACGACTAAATTAAATAAATTGATATATTTATTTAATTTAGAGAGGAAAGGATAAAAGGTAAAGTATTTAATTATTAAATTAAATACTTTAGAAACCTTAGGAAAAAGGGGAAATATAAACTAAATAAATCATTTAACTAATATCGATGAAATAGACAAATAAAGGAGACAAATTTGACCATATGGGAGTGGTCAAATTTGGATATCTACATTTTGTCCCTATTTGAAATATTGTTAGAATAATAAAGTTTCAAAGAAAAATAAAATGCAAATGACTCTATAAAGGAAGCAACTAGAAAAATATGCCCCGGCATGGGGTGAAGTTGTGTGAGCTTCCCAAATGGTGGGAAATGGAGGGAAATGCCCCATTCTCGCAAGAAAATGACCATGACATAGGAAGAAAGAAAAATGGTAGGGTATGCCCCCTCAAGAGGGCGATTGGGGAAGAAAAAGGGGCCTTGAGAAACTTCTCGATATGAAGAAATGAAGGGTACCATTGGATAGAGCTCAAAAAACCATGAAGATTGGATTTTGAATAGAATCAAACGGACACATGATGTACAAATGGAGGCCCTAGGAAGTTAGAGGATTAGTTGAAGTAAAAAGAGGTTAAATAAAGGATAAAAATATCCTTAAGTTAAAAAAAGGAGGGAAATGTTATATATAGTAATTTTAAAAATTACTATTCCTCCTTTGCACACCTGGCAGTTGGATGAGAGAGAGAAGAGGATAAGAAGGATACGAGGATGTCAGAGGACTACAATGATGACATCATCCACTGGGGGGATGAGGTATGGTGGTTCTTCCACGAGCGCACGGTTCCATGTCTGGTTAGGTCCAAAACTTTGTGATTTTAAGCATTTTCTAGTGTATGTTTGAGTTTTAATGCATTTTAAAAACATGGGTTTTGGGATTAGGGTAGATTAGTGAAATGGGTAGGGGGAAAAATTGCAATTTCACCCATTGGGTAGGCAGAATCACTTGTTTAAAGGCAGTGAGAGAGGGAGGTTAATTTTCCCAATTAGTGAGTAAATTCACCTAAAAAAATAGAAAAAAGTGTCTAAAAAGGGTGGGAGAGAATCAGGTAATGGCAAACTTGCCCTGGAATCAGACAAATCAGCCAAAAAATAGGTTAGTAGATAGATGAACGATTACACCCATGGCAGGGGCGATCTCGCCCTAGAGAAGGGTGATCCCACCTAGAAGAGGGGAAATCCCACCTAAGGAAGGGTGAGTATGCCCAAGATAGGGGTAATTCCACCTTGGGGCATGATCGCCCATTTAGGGGGCAGGCTTGCCCGCTGGAGAGATAGGAGTACCCGCCTACCAGAAGGGAGCGCTCACCCATCTGGGCGGGCTCGTCCACCTGGGCGGGATCATCCGTCTACTAGGCAAGTTTTCCCATCAAGGTGGGATCACCTAATGGGTAGGAAAAAGGAAAGAGGAAGAAAGAAAAATGGTGAGCAGGCCCATAAAATGGGCAAGGAGAAATGAAAAATTAGACAAATTGGGAAAATTGGGAAAATTTGTCCAAAAGAGGGGGGAGAAAAACTAATGAGAAGATAACCCAGCGCCGAGAAATGTAAAAGAGAAAGAGAGAGATGACGGAAAGGATGAGATGACTGATATGTTTGTATGGTATGGATGCAGCGGTTCGAGAGCCTGCGGATGCATGAGAGGCAGTCGGGGGTGTTAGAGGTGACCATAATAGCTATGAATGGGGAGGACCATGAGGCTTTGTCACAAGCAGGTTGTTGCATATGATGTGATACCTAATTTTTAGAGCACATCAGGCGATGTTGAAAACCCTTATAGAGTGATGGAGATCTGAGACCTCGACATTCCACCTTCTGATAGGAGAGATGACCATCACGCTGGAGGACGTGTGGTGGATTCTGAGGCTACCTATAGCATGTTTCCTGGTGAGCATGATGAGATTAGAGGGTGACGTACTGGATCAGACCCTATGGGTCCTTTTCGAGTGAGAGGACTTACCAGTACAAAGGAAGGGTTTGGATGTGGACAGATGCTTGGGGTTGGGGGTGCCTCCACTACCCTTATACCTATGCGGATTGATTAGCAGACTATTGATACCAGACAAGAGTGGGCACTTATGCAGCCTCAACTACATGGAGGTGATGTGACATATCATGGAGCAAAGATAGGGGGAGTTCGCATGGGGTCCATGCATGTTGGCGCAGCTATATAGAGATATGCACGTTGTGTGCTATCGAGGGGCGCTCAGTGTTACACAAGTGACGCTACTACAAATATGGGCCAGGGAGCACATTAGTGTGGCCAGGCTAGGAGTGGTGGTAGAAGGGGTACAGGATCTGACACTACCAGTGGCATACTGGTATGGGATGGAGCATGGCTAGGTATGGAATTATCAGGGCTTCGGTGATTTGGATGGATGGAGGAGGATGTTGGATGATCTTCTAGAGGATCAGATAGTGTGGAGGTTGTACATGACATGAAAGTTCTCCAAATGGAGGAGAGATGAGGAGAGACACAAAGGGTATTTCTATATCAAATGCTATATAGTTGGGAGAGAGTCATATATAGTGGAGGCACATAGGTCTGATCGGGTGTTGAGATAGTTTGGTCTTTAGCAGGACAATCCCCACAAACTAGAGAGATTCAGATGGATCTCATGTGAGCGACCATGGGGGGAGCAGATTATGACTGAGTTTGTGAGGAAGCATTGGGAGGAGCTACGAGAGGTACCCTACCTAGGTAGGAGTAGAGGGAGAGCAGACACAAGGGTGACAGTCATATTCTCAGTGTGGTATGTCTATCATCGACCCACATGGATTATGCTAGTGGGGTCAATTATTGAGGCACTTGGTTTTGGGCTAGAGGATTAGCTAAGACTAGTGGGACAGAGGAGAGGGTAGTAGGCAGTTGTGGCAGGAGGTCAGCAGGGGAGACAATAGGGAGAGGCATAGGTAAGAGATCAGCAAGGGAGAGGACAGGGGGAGGCTAAGGCAGGAGGTCAGAAAAGGAGGGTGAGGAGGAGGGGGAGACAGTGGAGGATAGACCAAGAGGAGGTTGAGGAAAAGGAGAAGAGAGATGAGGGAGAGGGAGAGGTGATGGATGAGAGAGATGAGGTAGAGGTGGAGGTGATGGATGTAGACATTCATGATATTGCCTCATTGGTCATGGTACCACCAGTACCAGAGGATCCAGTTGTACTATTGAGAGGGGTCATGGTGAGACTATAGATCCTGAGCAGAGGCTATGAGGACAAGACTGGAGGTTGAGGTGAGCATGTTACATGTAGAAGTAGCCAGGGTGCAGGTAGAGGGCTAAAGGGATTATGATAGCCTAGTAGATGTGGTATCACAACACATGGAGGACATACAAGTAGAGAGGGATGGTCTATGAGCCAAGGTGAGATAGCTATGAGGAGAGGTGACTTGGCTCAAGGGAGAGGTATCCAGAGTGCATGAGGAGGGGGTGGCGGTGAGATGGGAGCGAGACAAGATAGAGGCAGTGGTGAATATACTGCAAGTGAGGGGACAATGAGAGCCTAGAGGAGTGACAAACCAGGTATCCACGGAGACCTTGGCGGAGGTGGAAAAGGACATGGATGAATTGAGGAGACAAGTGGAGGGGCTAATGAGAGAGAGGGATGATTTAATATAGGAGTGAGACAAGCTCCGTGACAAAGTTGAGGTAGGAGATCATATAGTAGGAGACATGGGGTCAATGCATGAGAGGGAGGAAGCTATGAGGGCCCAAGTACATACCTTATAGATAGAGAGGGATGTAGCACAAATACAGGTGTAGACCCTATAGGGTGAGAGGGATGTGGTAGTGGCATGGGTATAGGTTGTGGAGAGAGAGAGATGTAGCATAGGCACAGGAACAGGTAGTGCAGGGTGAGGGTGGTGAGACAAGGGCAGAGGTGCAGAGATTGTAGGCACAGGTATAGGCCATGTGGGATGAGAGGGACAAGGCTACAAATCAGGTGTCTCAAATGGGAGTAGAGATTGGTCAGTTGCAGTTGGCATAGGATGCATGGGCACATGAGAGGAAATCCATATGCAAATTTTGGGACAGGGACAAGGCGAAGTGGGACTTAGTTAGATATCAAGTTGTAGAGTGGGATGAGTACATGCGAGAGGCTAGCTACTATATGGAATCCTACTTTACAATAGTGCTAGATCAGATGCAACGGGTACCTACCTACGTTCAAGTGAGGCCACAAATGCCAGCCCCATCCCAATCAGCAAGGACACATACCCGTGAATACATTAGCTATAGAGATACTCATCCACGTAGAGGGGGATTGCTAGACTCACCATAGAGGTCATATGTGGGAAACTCATAGTAGAGAGGATAGAGGACATGTGATAGGATACCAATTTTTGATAAGTGCATGATGGGTGTACAGTGCAAAACAGCAGAGATTAGAGTTGATCCAAAGCCTTGTATTTGTACTTTATTTGATGATATATGTGATGGATATGCATTTTGATTATATGATGGACATTATTATGGACCATGGGATGGACATTGTATTTTTATTTTTATATGATATGTGACAACCCTTATTGACATTGTGTTGTTTATGTGATAGATGATTTTATTTATGCATATGTGTATGTTCATGATTTTGTGATGGATGATCATTATGATATGATGTATGGATATGTTTATGATTATGTAAGTTGATTCTCATATGGATGAGATAGATGATATGTATGATGACTAATGAGTAAGATGCAGGATGTGATCGATGATTTTATGACTTTATATGCTATGGATATGGATCTAACAATTTGTGATGCAGGTAGCGATGTATGCAATGTGTTAATGATATAGACTACTATGGATAATAAAATGAATCTAAGATGCTTAGAATAACCAAATATAATTAATCTAAACAACTTAAATAATTATGAGATGACAATGCAAATGGGATGGAATGCAATGAACATATAATGTGGGATGAGATGCAATTAAATTCCATACAAACACTAATAGATAAATGAAATGCAATGCGGATTGTGGATGGACTTTATTTGCGATCATGCTTTCTTTAACTTATACAAAATAAAGGTGTGTGATATGTGAGTGAGATGGCCTAATGTGAAGTAAAATGCATCATGAACATGAGTGTAAATAAGGACTTGCATAGTAATGAAGGTCGATAGTAGGTGTATTGTTGGTTGAATGGAAAGTACTTCCCTATAATCATTACAAAATTAAGGATGGGTGCAAAACTGCGCCTATCAAGAGCCATAGGTATCCTGAGAAGAATAGGAGATGGAAGGTGAATGTTTGCACAACCAAAATCATAGGTCATAGGTCAGGTATGGATGTAATGCAACGGAATTGAACATGAAATGCAATCCTAATGCAATTTTCCATTTTCGAAGCACTATTTTTTGTTATAGCGTAAGACACCAAGTGTCAGGGTATGTAAACCAAGGAAAATTAGTGTCAAATGCATAAAACAAAAACAATAGACAAGAAGGCTATCCCAACGCCCCAAAGTCGTGAAGACCTTGGTCGAGTTAGGCATTGGGATAACCACAAACACAAAAGGATTCCCCAGTGTAGCACAAGACCTTAGGGATCTTGGTGGGTACTATGTGGGACAACCAAGAAGACAACAACAAACAAAATATCAAGATATGCCCCTATATTTACAATTCAAAACACGCCATGATATGATAGATCATGGCGGCCTTGACAAGTTATGATAGGGAGCTCAAATGATAAAAAAAATCCAAAAGTCTCAAAAGATCACAATCAATTTCAAAAATCCTTTGCTATAGGATTGAGAGGATGGATGGGATTGATGAGGTCTATTGGGAAGGATGTATCCTATTGAGACCAAAGATGGATACTAACCTAAAAGATTGATATGACGTAGGAGACTCCAAAACTAATTGAATCCTATGATACAAATGGATCTCATTTATGAAGCATAGATAAGGACATAGCTGATGACACAACATAAGACACGAGACACAAGACACAAGACTAACACACCCTAAAGACCTAGGGGCTTGGGGGCTGATCAAAAATTATCCTTTCCTACATGAAAGCACAGAGCCCTCGTAGTTTAAGAAAAGACCATGGATAAAGTGGAAAGAGGACGATGGAGACAAATGATGGAAAATGACGATTGGATGAACCAAAAAATAAAGCAAAGAAAAGAAAAGTAAAACCCTAGGGGTGGTTCAAATTGTTGGCATATGGCTTCCAGTGTTGTCATTGATGGCAACTAAAGTCATCTTCATGGTTAGCAGATCTCTATCTAGTTATACCAGTAGATAAAGTGCATTACTATGTGTTATTGGTAGAATATCTGAAGAACAGGGTATTTGGTTAGTCATTCAATCTGTCTACTTCACCGGATCATCAATTTGTGTTGTGGAGCCATAAGATTGCTTGGTGAGCATTTATATTATCTTATTTCTAAATTTTGTGGTGTTGCATTAGTGGAAGTACGAGCTTGAAGGTTCAGTAGAATGTTTTATGTCTATTTGTTCATTGTAGCTGACTCAGTGAATATGGCGCATTGAGGATGTGTAAAGTGGAATTATTTAAAAAAAAATTATGTTCAAAAATTTAATTATGGGTCTTAGCTACAATCTAGCTGATGGTGTTAGATCCACATTGTAAATCAAATTGTAATTTTGGGCCGATAGTTAATAATATTTTCAAGTTTTATTAAGGCCGACCTATAGCGATTGTATTCCTAGTTGTGGATATATAAGAGACTCAATATATCATTTTTTGTGTGAAAAAAGTGTTGTGTGGTGGTGTGTTCCGATCATCAAGAAGAGTATTTAGGCGATTATGCACAGTTTCACTTGTGCATTAATATTTCTATAGTGTGAGTTGTGCAGAGTAGAGTAGAATTGTTGAATCTGTCTGAAGGATAGCATATTGTCATCAGAGTTTAATTAGAACTATAATTAGGCATTGTGTATGTTGTTTCATTAGTTCACCCTTTTTTATTTATTCCAAATCATTGTAGGGAAATGATCCCATCCATTTTGAGCAATGAGCTCTAGGTAGTGAGCCTGAATGCAAGTGCATTCCCATTTTATACCTCTTATTTTGGGTATACTCATATTATATTGTGGATTGGCCATCCACCATGGTTTTTCCCCTAATAGGGTTTCCACATAAAATTTTGGTGTTATGGTGTTGAGATTTTTTTCTTTCTACTAATGCATGTTTCTTCTATTGAATGATTAAGTAAGTTAAATCACAGAATAATAAAGTTGATTTTTTACTCAACACTAATTCACCCCCCCTCTCAGTGTTTCTTGTTTCTAACAATTGGTATCAGAGATAGTTCATTGGAAGAAGTCTTATAGCTTGGGGAGATCTTGGAAGGTCTTCTTCAATGGATACAAGCAATCTTCAACAAAAACTTATGGTGGCCCTAGATGATCTTGACTAGATAAAATCTGAGAACCGGAAACTACAAGAAAATCTTGAGAATGCAGAAAACTTCACCCAGTCACTAAAAGACAAGATCAATGAATCAAGAGAGAATAGAAAGGAACTATGTGGTCAACTCAAATAGAAGAACAAAGGTATGGATGATGAACAACTTAGTCTGGCTCTGAAGGAGAAAACAAAAGAATGTGAAAATTTTTCCAAGGAAAATGTTGCCTTGAAGCAAGAGATTGAATCCACCATGATGAGAATGACCAAGGAGCTTGAGGACAGAAAGAAGAATGAAGAAAAGCTTGCACAGTTCTTGAAAGAAAAGTCTGAACAATGCAGCCGACTAGAAAATGAATTGGAGCAATCCAAGAACAATGAAGAAATGCTTGAAAAGCAGCTTGATGACCTTAGAGATGAACTTGCTACAACAAATGAGTATAAGGAGAAATTCAGAGCAAGCTTAGACAAACTTGATGAACTAATCAAAGGAAAGAGGATTGATGGTGACAAATGAGGTCTTGGATATGAAGAAGGAGAAAGTTCTGGATCTGGAAAAAAGAACTCTGGACAAAGGAATTTTAGACAAGAAAGATTCAAAAAATGAAGTAAAATGAAAGGAACCAGAAGAGATCCATTAAGGCAACCAAATGCTCAAATATTTAATGGCTATTGTTATGTTTGCAAAAAAAATTGGTCATATGGCTTCTCAGTGTAGAAGTAGGGTAAACTCAAGTAGACCATCATTTTTAGGTCGGTGTTTTAATTGCTATAAGCATGGTCATAAGTCAAGTGAATGCAAAATTGCGATGTCAAATGTTGTGCATGCAATAGATTTGGACATATTTCTAACCAATGCAGATCAAGACAAAGTTAGTGGAACAATTGGTCTAGATAGAGAAATTTCATGTGCTACAATTGCAACAAATTTGGACACATCGCTAGATTCTGTTGGAACAGAAGAGGTCTGGTAAAATAGAACATGCAATAGGATGTTAAAGGGAAGGGAAAAGTTACTACTGATGTGATCAGAAAGTAGATAAAGAAGAAATGGGTGAAGAATAATCCCTCTATAGAAGCAAACAAACCTACACTAGAAGAAACTTCTGGTAATTCCTTAGGGAATTAATCTTAGGTCTCTGGCATAGGGGGATCTATCAAGAAAAAAATTCAAACCCCCTCTTGCAGGAAAATCATACTGGAATCTGGATATGTCCAGTAGGAGAGTTGACACTTTTCAGATATTTTTTGACTAGTTAGAAGCATTAGTGAAGCATATTGGTGATCCACATAAGAGTCATCTTGCTCAGTGCTTGAAAGGAAGAAAACTAGATGAGTCAAAGCAAGAGCATTTATTGCAAAATAAAAGAGTTAGGTATGTGGACAATAAAAAGAATGGTTTCAACCCTCATTTTTCAT
Source organism: Sequoia sempervirens (assembly GCA_007258455.2). NCBI lineage: Eukaryota > Viridiplantae > Streptophyta > Pinopsida > Cupressales > Cupressaceae > Sequoia > Sequoia sempervirens. The sequence continues at coordinate 36,307,535 of VDFB02168118.1, read as the reverse complement.
ATTGCATTTGAAGAAAAGTGTTTTGGAGAGCTCTGAAGTGATCATTGTGAATTTGTGGAGAGATTCAAGCATAAAAGAGGATCTGTGATAAAATTGTCTTTGTCTCCGAAAGGTATTTATTGAAAACCTATAAATTTGTGTGATCGCAATCACGTCTACTCCTATGATAGTAAAATTTAAGGGTAGGCCGTCCAAAATTCAATTGGCATCTATATAAGTCTATAGATATAGAACCCTTAGGTGCATTTTCATTGGTGTCATACGAAGTCCTGCATATTGAGGATATTAGGGCTTATGTGCACGCAAACATTGAAGATTTGGGAACCTCACATTTGTTGGATTTGTACTCATCATATAACCCAAGAAGATCTTACTATGAAACTAAAATTCACAACCCTAGAAGATAAGAAATTTACATAATTTGCAAAATTCCCCGTATTCAAAGAAGATGAATGGGTTCCATATTTGTTGATTCATTTCCATGATGAATTCATGTTGTTGGACGTGCCATTCAAAATCACCAAAGAAGCTATATGTGTAGTTATAGGATTAAATTCCACCAAAAAGCTTCTAGTTTTGAAGTTTGTAAAGAATGATAAGGTTACTAATAGGCTCAAAATGGGGTAGGAGAGAAATGACGATAGATGATATTGCTATAGTGGATGTAGAATTTGTGTCAATGATCATCAGCTATAATATTTATCACTCAAGCTGGGAAACCTTTGTATCTGGAACAACTATTTATGCAACATATGAAATGGTCGAGCAGGTTAGTTAATGGAGAATATGGGAAAAATCAAGAAGGATAAGAAGAATACATTCAAGTATGGTAACCTGTTGGTATGTTTGTTTTTCTACTTCTCGGGTGAAGTACCAGGAGCTGGTAAAGTTCAATGGCATAATGATATGTTGGTAGCTATTTAGATATGGAATATGCTATGTGGATTGGGTGATCGACAGACCCACAATACAATCATGTGGGGATACTTCAAAACTTTTCAGAATTTGATGCATGCTAGAGAAAGAATTCCTACAATAGTTGTGGAGCAATACAAAGACTCTATTTGTTTCATGGTAGAGATTGACCAGTGCCATATGGAATCTACTGATCCTAGAATAGTTTGGATCATGCCTATGGGATATGAAGTAGATGAAAACATTATGAGGATGTATGCAAAACATCTGCTAAATTTTCCATTGGATCAGGGTGAAGAAAGGTTTGGTACTTATGTAGAGAAAGGTTTACAAGTTCACTCAGAATTGAAAAATCCTATGATATCAAGAAGGGTAAGAAAAAAGATAGAAGCCCTTGCAAATATTTTTGGCATCCTCATGCATCAACTAAGAGAAGTGAGGAGATAAAGAGAAGAAGTTGAAGAAGCTAAAGAGAAAGAAAAGGTAGAATCTGCTAGTCCGAGAACATCTCCTACTCACAATAGAAGTTCCTCTGTAACTCAGCCAAATCAAGCTGAGGCTTCTAGAAAAAGATAGAAGAATAAAAGCACAAGAGCTTACAAAGTTGTGTCTACATATGAAGAGGAAGAAACTGATTCAGAAGAAGTATTAAGGGAGATAAAAGCTACTGGTACTCATGTTGTCAAACTAAATAAGAGAAAATATTCTAGGAAAGGAGAAGAAGCAAATAAAAAGGCCAAAGATGACAAACCGAGTATGTCTATTGAGGAAGTTGAGAATGCAGCAGTGAAATATGGAAATCTCAAGCCACTATGTGATTGGTATGAGTCTTTTGATGAATCCGATAAGAAAATTCTTGAAGAAGCCACAATAAAGCATATGATTGTTTTCAATAAAGTTCTTGTACAAATCATGTCTAGTTTTCCTACAAGTCTATATAATGCTTTAGAGTCTAGGAGGTCAAGTGCCTTATTAGAAGAAGAAAATTTGAGAAAGAGGGTCCTAGCAGATTTGTGCTCGGAAATGACAATTGAAGAAATGGATTTATTCCTTGAAAAGGTTAAAAAGGCATTTAGGAGAAAAACAAGAATAAATAAGTTCATGTTTGTTGAAACTGATGTTGTTGTCAGTGAGACTAAGCAAATTCTAGAAGAACTTTTGTCAAAGGAAAATTTTAACATTAAGGAAGTAGATGTTCAAAGAAATGAAGAAGTGAATGTGGAAGTAAATGATTTAGGAGAAGAGAATGTGAATGAGGGAAACATGAATGTGTCTGATACTCTGGAGTTTGAGGATATTCTAACTTCTCCTAGTGAGAAAGATGCAAAGACACCTGATGTAACTAAGGCCCCTGTTGAAATGCTAGCTGAGGAAAAGGAGGTGCATTATGTACAAGCTAAAATGCCTAAAGTCAATCTTGAAGCAAAATCCAGGGTTGAAGAGAAAAAGGAGCAAGAAATCAAAATAGAGGAAGAGAAGGAATCTCTATTGGAGCAACAGGAAGAGTTAGATACTGAGTTGGATGAAAGCTCAATTAACCTATCTACTCTATCTCCAATTTAGATGATGAAGGTTGCTAAAATTGCACAAGCTAAAGCCAGTGAAAAGATACTAAAATCTCACTTAGAGGATAGTGAACTGTTAAAGCTTGCATCTAGAATCTTACAGAAAATAATGCCTGCTTATGTTGTGGACCCATCAGGTTCCTCCTCTGGTGAGTTAAAGAAGCTAACAAGTTTTGTAGATTCTCATTTTGAATCCTTTGAGAAATCAGCTTTGGTTAAAGTGAGAAAGGAGTTCCAAGAGAAGAGAGTTGGTAGCCTAAAAGAGTTGATTGCCAAAGACAAAGCTTTGTTGAGTACTTGCATAAGTAATATTCAAGGTGCTACGTATGAAGGAGGAAATATATACAAATCTTGCTTGGTATTGTCAAAATTTACTGAAGCAAATGAAAATAAGATGAAGGACATTCAACAATAACTGGTGAATATTTCCAACACTTTTGACCCCTTAGCCAGAAGTGTTTGTAATCAAGAAAATTAGGTAATATCTCTGCTAAACCAAATAAAGAGTCTAAAATTTGAAAATGAAAGGATCATTGGTAGAGTATGTGAACTTAGGGGACTAATAAGTCCAAAGATTGAAATGATAATAAATTCCCTGAAAGAAGCTAAAGATGTTATGACCGCTCTTGATTCGGTAAGTCTTGAAGAGGTAGAAATCTTGTCATATATGCTCTATGGTCATATAACCATTTTGGAGAGTTTGAAAAGTATTTGGGACTCAAACTTAAGTGGGCTGAAGAATCTCTTTACAAATGTCTTCAAATTTTTGTAAGTCGCAACAGTTTTTGCAATTTTGGTTTCCCCAATTTTGTCATTGATGTCAAAGGGGGAGAGAGTGCAGCGAAAAATGCCTTAACATTCTTAAGGGGAGCAATATTCTGAATTTTGGCAGTGTGCTTATTAGTTTTGACACTTGTCATTTTTCTAAGTGTTGCCATCAATTTCAAAGGGGGAGATTGTTGGCATATGGCTTCCAGTGTTTTCATTGATGGCAACTGAAGTAATCTCCATGGTCCGTAGATCTCTATCTAGTTATACCAGTAGATAAAGTGCATTATTGTGTGTTACCGATAGAATATCTAAATAATAGGGTATCAGGTTAGTCAATCAATCTATCTAATTCACCGGATCATCGTTTTGTGTTGTGGTCCCCTGATATTGCTTGGTGAGCATGTATATTATCTAAATTACTGAATTTTGTGGTGTTTCATTAGTTGCAGTACAAGCTTGAAGGTCTGGTAGAATGTTTTATGTATATTTGTTCATTGTAGCTGACTAAGTGATTATGGCATGTTGTGGATGTGTAAAGTGGAATTATTTTAAAAAAATTATGTTCAAACATTTAATTATGGGTCTTAGCTAAAATCTAGCTGGCAGTGTTAGATCCACATTGTAAATCCAATTGTAATTTTGGGCCGAAAGTTAATAATATTTTGAAGTTTTATTAAGACCGACCTATAGCGATTGTATTCCTAGTTGTGGATATATAAGAGACTCGATATATCATTTGTTGTGTGAAAAAAAGTGTTGTGTGGTGGTGTGTTCCGATCATCAGGAAGAGTGATTAGGCGATTATGCACAGTTTCACTTGTGCATTAATATTTCTATAGTGCGAGTTGTGCAAAGCATAGCAGAATTGTTGAATGTGTCTGAAGGATAGCAGATTGTCATGTCAGAGCTTAGTTGGAACTGTAATCAGGCATTGTGGATGTTGTTTCATCAGTTCACCCTTTTGGATTTATTCCAAATCATTATAGGGCAATGAGCCCATCCATTTTGAGCAGTGAGCTCTAGGCAGTGAGCCTAAATGCAAGTGCATTCCCATTTCGTACTTATTTTGGGTATACTCATATTATATTGTGGATTGGCCATCCACCGTGGTTTTTCCCCTAACAAGGTTTCCACGTAAAATTTTGGTGTTTATGGTGTTGAGATTGTTTTCTTTCTGTTGATGCATATTTCTTCTATTGAATGATTAAGTAAGTTAAATCACAAAATAATAAAGTTGAATTTTTTCTCAACACTGATTCACTCCCCTCTCAATGTTTCTTGTTTCCAACACAAATGACTAACCTTTCCTACGTGACACCACAAAGGTAACATAGTTCAAAAAGGACTAATGACTGACCAAAGATAAGAGCAGAAAGGGGAAAATGGAGACCATGATGGATGACCGAAACTAGATAGAAAAAATTCCTTGAGGGAGGATCAAATAATTGGCCTTGCCTACATGAAAGCATAGGGGAAACGTGGTTCAAAAAGGACAAAAATACCGACATGACAGGATGGAATCTAAATGAAGACTGAAACGATGAAGGAACCTTCATGGGAGCGAAGGACTAGGAAAATGACATGATTGACAACACAAGCTCAAATTAGGAAAAAAAGCTCAGGATGACGGATAGAAAATGAAGATTGTCCAATGCTCAACCAAAATATACTAAGTGACTGGATAGAGGGTGTGGATGGAAGGATAGGATTGATAGGATGATAGGATATGAGATCAAGATGGGTAGAAGCATAAAGTAACTAGGACGCAAGGTAGATAATGATTAAGCCCTATACGAATGGTGTATGTGACTAGGTTTTCACCAAATGTACTAATCCAAGGCTCCACCAAGGGTGGTTTTCACCATAGGATGAATTATTTCTCTTTACTATTTTATGGATTTTTTTATTTTTTGTTGTATTTTTGACCATTTTTTACCTTTTTTGTATTTTTTTAGATTTTTAAAGGATAGGATACCCCAGTTGACTTAAGTGTACAACCTTTTAAGGTGCATGATGTTAATGGGATCCTCTAGAGGCTCTCCTTTAGGTGTGGAAAGTTTGTAGGCCCCTAATCCATACTTTGTTGTGATGACATAGGGACCAAGCCAATTTGCTTTAAATTTTCCTTTCTTTTCTCGATCCTGTTGAGTACGTTGATTCTCCTTAAGGACTAGGTCACTAACATTGAACTGATGAGGACAAACCTTCTTGTTGTAGATTCTTTTAAGCTGATTTTGATATGCTTGGAGATGGTCGTATGCTTTAATCCATCTTTCATCAAGGAGTTCTAGTTGGCTAAGTTTTGCAACTCGAGCATCTTTATCGCTGATAAGATTCTTCAGGGAGATTCTCAGTGATGGAATTTCCACCTCAATCAACAAGATGGCCTCAGTACCATAAACAAGAGAATACAGAGTGGCACCAGTAGGAGTACGGATGGAAGTGCGGTATGCCCAAAGGGTGAGATGAATATGAAAGTGCCAATCTTGACCAATATTGTTGACCACCTTTTTAAGGATATTGATGAGGGTTTTGTTGGTAGCTTCCGCCTAACCATTACCTTGGGGGTAATAGGGCATAGACCAATGGTGTTGAATGTGAAAGGTGTCACAGAGATGTTTCATGGCTTGGTTCTTAAATGTTTTTTCGTTATCGGAAATGATGGTGGACGGGATTCCATATCTGCAAAGAATATTGAAAAGGATAAACTTGGATATCTAAGTACCTATGATTTGTGAGAGTGGCATTTCTTCCACCCACTTGGTAAATTACTCAATTTCGATGATGATAAAGGTATGGCCATTAGAGGATGGGGGATATATATTTTTGATTAGATTGAAACCCCACTAAGAGAAGGGCCACAGTGCTATAAGAGGTTGTAGATCTTGTACAGGAGCATGTATCAAATCTGCATGTTGTTGACAAGGTAGGCACTTCTTGAAAAACTCACAAGAATCATGTTCTAATGTGGGCCAATAATATCCCACTCTGAGAATTCTTTTGGCCAGGGCCATGCCATTTGAATGGGCCCCACAAACACCACTATGTACTTTCATTAACACAGTGTGGGATTCGGTCTCGTTTAGACACCTGATGAGGGTTCCATCATACCCATGATGATAGAGTATATCACCTACGATGGTATAACGAGATGTATGTTGGATGAAATATTTTCTTTGATTGCATGTGAGATTGGGAGGTAGGATATTATCATGAAGATAGGTGTAGATATCATGGTACCATGGTGACAGGACCTACAATGTCATAGACCATCTCACTTTTCGAGATATCGTAAGCGGGGATTAAGAGTCTTTCAATGAGGAACTCACACTCTGTTCAATCCTTGGGCATGTTGATTAGAGAACCAATGGTATCCATTGCATCTATTTCTTTTTTCTACACTCTTGGAATCTAGTCAAACTAGATGGAGGTGAAATAGTTTTTGAAGTCATCAATCATGTGTTTATAAGGTAATAGCTTATCATCTTTTGTCAGAAACTCATTGTTGACCTATTTGATTATTAGTTGGGAATCACCAAAAACTCTTAAGTGAGCAATATTCCATTGGATTGTAATTTTGAGGCTAGTAAGAAGAGCTTTGTATTCAGCTATCTTGTTTGTGCATGAAAAAGCCAACTTGAAAGACTTCAATATATAATCACCTTGGGGGGTGTCGAGCAAAATTCTTTCCCCCAATCCATTGTGTGTGAACAACCCATCACAATAAAGTGTCCATGTAGCCACTTTTGTTACTATAAATACCTCTTCATCAAGAAATTTTGTTATGAGAGGATAGGCATCTACTAGGGGAGCATCTACCAGTTGATCAGCTATCACTTGTCCTTTAATATCTTTTCGATGAACATATTCTATATCAAACTCACTTAACAACATGACCCACTTAGCCATGCGACCAATGAGAGTTGTTCTAGATACCAAATATTTGAGTGGGTCGACCTTGGAGATGAGTTTCACTGGGTGACTGAGCATGTAGTGTCAGAGTTTTTGGGAATTAAAAACCATGGCTAGACAAGCTTTTTCCATTGGGGAATAATTTAATTCATAACCTATCAGGGTCCTGTTGATGTAGTATATTTCTCTTTCCTTTGATGATTCGTCATGTTGTGCCAGCAATGCCCCTAATGCCACTGAAGTAGCAAAAATATACAGCAGGAGTGGTTTACCCGAAATAGGTGGCATAAGGATTCATGAGTGAGCCAAATACTCTTTGATCTTGTCGAAGCCGAGCTGACACTATTGATTCCACTTAAAGGAAGTATCCTTCTTTAGGAGATGAGTGAACGACTAGCATTTTTTGGATAATTGAGCAATGAACCACCGAATGGATTGTAACTTACCTTGAAGGCTCCTTAACTATTTGAGATTGCGTGGCGGAGGCATATCCATGATTGCCTTAACATTTCCTGGATCAACCTCTATGCCTCATCTGGAGACAATAAATCCCAATAGTCTTCCATATGTAACTCCAAAGACACATTTCTTAGGATTCAGACGTAGTTTGTAATGCTCTAGATGCTCAAATATCTTCTTAAGGATTATCGGGTGCTCTTCCCTTGTTCTTGATTTCCCTAATAGATCATCAACATAATCTTCCATTATGATGTGAATAAGATCATGGAAGATGACAGTCATGGCTCATTGGTAGGTTGCACCCACATTTTTAAGGCCAAACGACATAACATTATAATAGAAGGTGCCCCATGGTGTGGTGAAAGTTTTTTTATGCTAGTCTTCAGGTGCAATTCTAATCTAATTATACCTAGAGAAGTCATCCATGAGGGAAAGCATCTTGTGCCATGTAGTTAAGTCCACTAAAATTTTGATTTTTTCCAAAGGGAAATCATCTTTGGGACAAGATTTGTTGAGGTTCCAAAAGTCTATGTAGATCCTAATATCCCCATTTGGTCTGGCGATTGGCACTATGTTGGAGATCTAGTTAGAATAGTCAATGGGTCTTATTAATCCAACTTCTAATAGCTTCTCCAACTCTTTCTTGACTAGTAGAGCCACTTGGGGGTGCATTTTCTGGAGCTTTTTCTTGACAAGTTTGGCATCAGGATGTACGTCCAAATGATGTACTACTAAAGCGGGATCAAAACCTGGCATGTTTGAATATGTCCATGCGAAATTGATGATGCCTTCTTTGAGAAGATTGGTGATGGTAGAATATTCTTCCTCTAATAGTGCTTTGGCTACATATGTGATTTTGGGATCCCCTTCAGTTCCCAAATTTATTGCTTATGTTTCCTCGATCAGGATGGATGATCATCTAGATAATTGAGTTCCTACAAGGAGAAGATGAATGTACCCATCTTCTAACACCTCATCGAGGTTTTCGCTATCAGATACACCCTTTTTTTTTACTTTTTCTGAGTCAAGAAGCACGTCAGAGAGGTTTTTGCTAGGTGACCCTTTTTTATTTTGCTTCTTTTTACTTTTGTGATTAGGGCATTCATCTTCCCCCAATCCCATAAGATGTACGTACATATCTATCAAAGGAAAGGTATCGATAGGTGCACCACCATGTAGGTCCCAATCTATGAGATCAAGATGTTGAAGGGATAGGCTAATGGTGCAAACAGATAGGCATTCAAACATGGAAGAAAGGTTAATATGATCTACATCATCGTACACATGTTTGATGGATTCCTCCTCTAGTATGTCTTCAAGGAGACTATCGCTCTCATTGATGTTGTTAGAGGCACTAGATGATGCCATAAGGCCTTTTGCTTGGTATCATAACCCAATCCCAAGTTTCTTGCTCACACAGAGGTGTATATTGGTTGTCGTCATCCTTGTTCTTCTACACCAATTCCTCCCCCCCCAATAATTTTTTTTCTCTATAAACTTAGAAGGCCAAGGACAGACATCTTGGAAATATTCTTTCAAAGGAGGAGAGGGTTCAAGTTCCTCACAATATACCCACTAGTTGATGTCATCCTCTAGTGTGTCTTTCCTTAACCCAAGAGAGTGAAAGGTGCTAAACACCACATTTTTGGAACTCAAAGTGAAAATCTTCTCTTCTTCCATTGGTGCTGACTTAGAAGGTTGGACATACGTGTGTGCTGAGGTTGGCATAGTTGCCACATTCAAAGTCGTGCGCATTTCATATTCACCACACCCCTTGTAAATGATCTGGACTTTGGTAAGGGTGGAATCAAATGTGGATGATGGAGTGGATGAAGTGGGGGTTGATGCATTGATAGATGAATGGGATGATGATGTCTGTGGTGGTCCCATTTCCACTCCTGAACAATAGTAGGAATGAGGAAAAGAAGCTTCTAATGTGCAGAAATATTCAAATAGTTGAGGATCCGTGTGTATGGTAACTTCTACCCCATTGAATGGGAATTTCAAACATTGGTGATATGTGGATGGAACGTCTTGCATGGCATGGATCCTTGGACAACCGAGGAGGAGGCTATAGGGTAGTTCTAGATCAAGGATGTGACATGTAGTGTATTGCACAATGGGCCCAACCTGGATTGGAAGACATATTGTTCCTTCATAATCACGCTTTGCATTATCATATTCCTTAATAGTGATGACTTGATTATTTAAATCAGCATGGGTGTATCCCACCTTTTTTTATGAATTTCAATGTACAAAGGTTCAGAGAAGAATCATTATCTACCAAAACCCTCTTTACTTTGTGATGATTTACCAAGAGATCTTGATGGAGGGGACGATTATGGTTGGAGTCAATGCAGGGCATGTCATTTTGGCTAAAACCTAATTGATAAGTTGATGAGAGGTGTCCTACCAATGCTTGAAATTATGTAGGGTCTATGTCATTGGGAACTTGGGTGTCCTGTAAAGACTTATTTAAGATTTCTTTGTGTATGGGAGAAGACTTGAGCAAATCTAGGATGGATATCTATGTCAAGTTCTTTCCTAGATGGTCAAGAATCTTGTATTGAGAACTAATAGGTGATGTTTGGGTGGATGTGGAGGCTCCAAGGACTATGATATGGGTTTGGCGGGTCATAATAGCACATTGTGGGTCCTTGCCTATTACGCGTATCATAGATACATGTGGTTCCACTTGTTCAATGTGCATGATGATGCCTTGATAATTAAATGGCACATTTTTGTAACTGATGTTGTTGGTGTTGTTATTCTGATCATTATTATTACTAGACCCTAGGTTGGCGTTTGACATGCTAGGACCTTGATTATGCTTAGGGAAAGCATTCTGATATATCTGTGATTGAGCATTGGATGAGGGTGTCATGTTAGCATCCACATGTATATCACCCCAATCTATGAGATCCTAGACGTACATTTTTAAACCTTGACATTTTTTTAATGTATGCCCTTTAATCTTATGGAACTCGCAATACCCATTTTCTTTGTACCAGGCTAGTTTGGGCTTGGATTCATCAAGAGGATTGGTCATAGGATATGTGATTGGGTAATTAGCTTGAAGGAGCTTATGGAACACAACACTCAAGGGTTATCCTAGTTGAGTGAATTGAAGTTTACTATTCCCTTAGCTATTTTGATTGGATTTTTGGGTAGGATGAGGTGCCCCCTATCGCACTAATATGGAATGAGGAGTTGGCTACTACAAACGTGGATATTGTGGCTTTTGGGAAGCATTGGCTACTTGAACGTGTTTGGTGTCAATAACACCATCAATGACAATGTTTTTTTTTTAATTCCAATAATGAGGCTTATCCCTAGACGACTTCTCTTTATCAGAGTTAAAAATTTTGACTAACCCTTTGGCAATAAGTGCCCTCTCAAGGATAGGACCTTTCTCCACTATTTTCACAAAAGTCGTGACATAGTGAAGTCTGAAATTGTGGGCCATATTTGAATGATATTTTTCTATGAATAGGGTGACCATGTATTTTACTCTTAGAGGGGATTTCATACGATTGGATAAATCCTACCATCTTTGAAGATAGCTTGCAAAGGTTTCTCCCTCACATTGTTGTTCCTTCAGGAGATCTAACGTATCAATATCCTTCTCCAAATTAATGGAGAAGTTTGAGACAAACTCTTTTGAAAGTTGTGCAAAGGACTTGATAGATCCCTTCTCAAGACCCAAAAACTAACCAAGGGTTAACCCCTGCAAACTCCTAGGAAACAATCTCATGAGGTAATTGTCATTATGCATGACTTCTTGACAGTGGGCATAAAACTCTTGAAGGTGAGCTTTAAGTTCTTTTGTTCCTTTGTATTTATCAAATTTTGGCATTTCGAAATGCTCTGGGAAAGGAAGCAATGAAATAGAGGGATCAAATGGACAGGGACAAATGTCTTCAAACTTAAACGATTGTTTGACGATCCCTGCTTGTAATTCCTTCAACATAACTTTAACTTCTTCTAGATCTTTATTGATAGGCGCTAGAAGAGTCGAATTAGATGGACTAGGGTGATTGTATGGAGGATATTGCTGATATGAAGAGAATGGTGTCAAAGAAATTAGATCATATGTGGGTTGAGGTGTACTTGGAGGCGTTTATTGGTATTGATTGGCATGAGAAAATTGTTCTTGCGGATTGACGTAAGGCAGATAAGAGGATGATGGATTCTAGTAGTAAGAGGTGGAAGCCACTTGTTGATAGGGTGGTTGTTGTTGATAATATGGAGTGGATGGAACACCCTACTGATATTGCATAGGAGCTTGGTAGTATGATGATGTGGAAGCCCCTTGCTGGTATGGTGGTGGTTGTTGATAGTAGGAAGTGGATGTAACACCTTGTTGACAAGGTGGTTGTTGTTGAGTGTAGGATCTGGATGAAGCACCTTGTTGGTATGAGGGTTGATGTTGAGTGTAGTATGGATTACATTGGTAATTGTACGCAACATTGGGTTGTTGTGTAGTATACGGAGGTCATTGTGAATTAGACATTTGTTGGTAGGGATTCACATGTGATGGTGGGGGATTGGTGTAAAGTGGTGGTTGGGTCCACGATGGATTCTAAGAGGCCACATGGATATTTGGATTAGGATTGGATGTAGCATCATAAGCGATGTACGTGCTTGAAGGATGGTAGAGATATAGTGTGAGGAGGTTACGTTGCATTTTTGTAGGAATCTGTGTATGTTGGGGTGGTTTTTGATGTTGTGTTGGGTGTTGATAAGATGGGCAAGATGGGATATGATGTTGTGGGATCGTTGTAGAGGCACCATGGGGTAGTTTTGGAGGTTGTGATGCAACTTGCATCACTTGATGTAGGGGATGCATAGGAATGGTAGCGTGTTGCTGAGGGATCATAATGTTTTGTTGTGAGATTATGGAATTTTTTTCTGGGATTGGGATGTTTTGCTGTGATATTTTTCTATGGAGGTTATTGATGGGGTGGCTGAGATGAGATAGCAACGGTAATGGTATGTTGTGGTGGAGCTTGTGAGGGGATAGCAGTATGTTACACTAGTTCTTGCAACACATTGGGATGATGAGGGTTAACGAGAGGCTGCTAAAATGTAGGAACTTTACCTTGAGGTGGCGGTGGTAGATTTCCAGTGGGTGTAGGCCCTAGAGGTGGCATCAATGTAAGGACAGCAGTGCCCCCAATGTTGATGGGTGGTTGACCAAGATGCTGAGGTGGGAGTAGTGGAGTAGACGAAATGTTCTATGGCATGCCATAGGCATAGGGGTCATTAGGATCAGGTGGAGTCATAGAGGCTGTAGAAGGGAGGTGAGGAATACTTATGACTTGATGTATCACAACATTTCCAAACTCAGGGTGATACCAATTGTCTATAGGTGCATCTTTGGGGACATACAAATTTCTTGGAACATTTTGCGAAGTCTGTAGATCTTGAGGCACAACAAGAGACTAGGTGTCGATATACTATGACATATCAAAATCAGGTGGGGGTTTGACTCCTTCCATGATCAAAGTGGCAAGAATCTTATCCCCACGCTTGTTGAGGAGGTGATTTGTCATCTAAAAATTAGCGAGATTTCTAAGGTATTCATCAACTATAACTTCAGGCTAAGTAACCATGTTCTCATCTCCAGGTGGTGAGGTTTTTTGAACGTTAGTATTGGACTATGATGAAGCATCGTTATTGGGATCCTAAGGGATATTTGCACCATTGTTGGGATCTTGTGGGATATTCGGCTAGGAACCCTGGGCTTATTGTTCTGCCATTTTCTTCCTAGCTTGTGATCAACTCTAAACAAGCATGAAAGTGTAAAGCTACCAAGTGAACTAAGATGTGGTTAAACTCTAAGATGCAATGCAAAGATGACCTAAATGATGATTGAAGGATTGATTTGATTGGATGAGGGATCAATTGATTGGATGATTGGGTAAGGATGTGATTGGATTAAATTGGATAAGATTGATTGGTGAAATGATTGGTAAGATTGGATGATGGATGAGATAGGATGATGAAAGGGATTCTAAACCAGGTTCAAAAATCACCCTAGGTGACTTAAGGTGTTGATTGATCAAATTAAAGGATAGACAAATGATTGCAGTACTGAATCCAACTTGTGATGGAAGTGGATTGATTGGGCCAAAGATGATGACTGACTTAAGATGGATGGCAATCCTAAGCAGATGTTGAAAGATGAAAATTGATTTTAGACACCTAGGCCAATTTGGATAATAACTTCAAATAAAGTTCAGGGGATTTGGATTAAGAAAATGATGAGGGATATGCACCCTAGAGTACCTATATGATTCGGATGATGAACGGATGACCTTTGGAAAATGCAGATGGATTGAAATGTAGATTATGAGTGAACAAAAGATGCAAATGGCCAGATGAAGGTGAGACTCGCCTAACTAATGTGTAGGTTTTCCCAACTAGGGTGCAAGATTGCCCAACTCAAGTGCAAGGTCACCTAATTAGGGTGCAAGGTTTCCCAACTAGGGTGCAAGGTTGCCTAACTAGAGTGCAAGGTCGCCCAACTAGAGTGCAAGGTCACCCAATTCAGGTGCAAGGTCACCTAACTAGAGTGCAAGGTCACCCAACTAGAGTGCAAGGTTTCCCAATCAAGTGCAGGGTCACCTAAGCAGAGTGCAAGGTCGCCTAACTAGAGTGCAAGGTTGCCCAACTCAGGTGAAGGGTCACCTAACTAGAGTGCAAGGTCACCCAACTAGGTGCGGGGTCACTTAAACAACTTTCAAACTTGTCTAAATCTAAAAATGGTCAAACGACGTCAATAAATAGGGTGATGAACTCTTCAAACATACAAATGGATTCTCAGAACGGGAAAATGGACTATCAGAATGGGAAAACAGATTCCTAGAATGGGGAAACCAACAAATGGAATGAGCAAACAAACTCTCAGAATGGGAAAATGGACTATCAAAATGGGAAAACTAACTATTGGAACAAGAAAATAGACTAACCGAATGGGAAAACGGACTAACCGAACGGGGAAATGGACAAACAAAACGAGAAATGGGAAAACCAAATAGGGAAACGAACCAACCAAATGGAGAAACAAACTCTCAGATTGACTGAACATGAGGCGAGATTGGCTATTCAAAGTGCAAAATCACCCAACTATGTTGCAACATCACTTGTTTCCAAAGAATGGGAGAATATGATGACTCTGGGAGTAACAGGGGACTAAAAAAGGAAGCACAATCGTCCAAGTATGAGGTAGGGTCACCAAATTCAAAGGTAGGGTCACCCAACCCAAAGGCAGAATCACCCCTCTATGTGGCAGGGTTGCCCAACTTAGTGGCAAAATTTCCCAACCTGGGTGCAGGCTTGCCTATTCAATGAAATATGGGTGATTTTGACAGGAATAGACTGTGAAATGACTCAGAAAAAAGGTAAGGTTGCCTTTGTGGACAGCAGGGTTGCCCCTGTCAAAGGTAGAATTGCCCTTGTCAGCAGACCTGGACTTAACCTGGATAAAAATGGCTATTGAAAAGGGAAGAAAACACAAAAAACAACAAGCAGAGGACAAAGGTTGACTTGACTAAAAAGACATGCACTAGTTTCACACAAAGAAGACAGTTCAAACAACACAATCCTAAGATTAGTAAGATGGGTATGACCAACACAATCCTCTAACTAAGCTAAACAAGGAAAACTAGGGAGTCCTCAAAATATGCACAGTATGTGAGGCACAACCATGAACACCATCCCATCACATGTGTGAGTTAAAAGCTCCAGTGAGGTACTAGAAACTTGTACCAACTCTTCATGTCTTATCTAGGTATCACCCTAGCTTTGATGCTTCACTAAACACGATGTGACTGGATTGGGGTACAACTTTGGCTCTCCCCCCTTTATATACCCCTCCAATACATGTGGTTGGGATCGTCCCCTGGGGTGATGAAATCCCCAAGAAAATCCCATTAAAGGAAGACACTAAATTTTTTTGGCTAGTCCCTAGGCTCGCACAAAGCACAAGGGGAACGCTTGAACGGTCTAGTGCCTCCTAAGTAACAAAAAGGACTAAGTGGACCACAATTTCTCTTCACCTAGGATCACCAAATGGTGCAAGGGGATTAGATACATCAATAGCCCACTTTCAAGCACAACAAAAAAATATTTTGACTCCCCCTAATTAGATCTAAGTGCCTAACTAGTATGCAAAAGATAACAAAAAAAAACTAAGAATCTTGGCCCATTTGTCTTGTAGAAAATGTGTTAGTAGTTTAACCTCCGACCTTTGAAAAGTGAGAAACAACTACAAAAACATTAGTTAAAACAAGCACATTCACTGAAAAAACAAGTTAGGGGGTTAGTACTTCAAAAACAACAAGAAACAAACTCTAAAAAATGAACATTAAGTCTCTGTTTACCTTAGAATCGCCTCTGTTTGGGGTAGAATCGCCCTTGTTGATAGTAGATTCACCCTTGTTAGAGTCAAAATTGCCCTTCTCAGAGGCAGGGTCACCCTTGTTAGTAGCAGGGTCACTTGTTTGTCAGATGCAGGCTTGCCCAACTTAGAAGCAGGGTCGCTTGTTCAGGAAATAGGGAGTAGATCTGCTCCTATTTCACATATGGGTGATTCTACAAGGGAAAAATCATCTCTGTTGAGGGAAAGGTCGCCTGTCCTGAGGGTAGGGTCACCCATATCAGTAAGTCAAGCTTTTAGTTGAATTTCTACTATTTTAATCTATCTCTTAGACCTTATGTCCATACAAATGTCAATGTATTGCATTGGAGTATGTATCTTGAGTTGTCATCCTTAGCCAAAGAGCTATCTGAGTAGCGGGTTGGAATTTGGAAACCAACTCATCTGACCCCCTGAAACACTCAACTTAGTAGAAGCATAGCAACAACCAAATTTATCTTCCTTTTCAACCTTAATAATTTAATCTTTCTTAATTTGCTTAGAAAATCTTGAGGTAGATCAAGGAAACCTATTGTTTGGGACTCTCCTATAACCTAGAGTCCCAAAGAGGTTGATCCTCCTCCTCTACAGAAATATTATAACCATTTTTTAAGATACAATTTATTGGATAAAATTTTGCTTAGGTAAAACTTACTTGTCCTCTTTTATAGCTTGTGTATAGAGGTCCCCTTAGAGACATTTAAGAGGCTAACATCTATAAGTTAAAATTAAATGGGAAACTTCAATTATATTTCTCATCCATTTACATGAACTTCTATACTATTGTTAAATTTGGTCGCCTCGGGAAACTTCACCAAATTTGATTCATTTATACTTAGTCTCTAGTTGCAACATCCTTTGTCCTTTGATTTCTTGATATGTTAACATCCTTAGTCTCTATAGTTTCAAAAAAAAAATTATTCTTTTGTGTGTAGTGTGATTTACTACCCTAAAAGATGCAAAACACAAAGAAATGCAATAAGGACAAACAACACAATACCACCCCAAGATTAGCCTAAGTTGAACTTAAACAAAAGAAAGAGATAAAAATGATTATACCTTTGTTCAAGTTGATCCTTTTGGTTGGCCCTTTGATGTAGATTAGATGTGTGCTCCTTGATGTAAAATGAGTCAATATGCTATGCAAACTAATCTAGATTAGATGGGGAATACAATAATGGATGTGGGTATTTTGATAGATGTATGAAATAAATGCAATGGAAGCTTCAAAATGCAACAATGGTGGCTAAGAATGTAAGTGCTTGAGAGTATAATTCTTGAGCTTTAATGTGGTGAATGAATGAGAAAATTGAGACCCAATCCTCTATTTTAGGTGATGAAATCTCTAGAAAATTCAATGGCTAGGATTTAGCCAACATGCGAAAGATGAAGGGCTATGGTGAGTTGAGGACTCACAAGCCCTCACATCTTGCCATGTGGAAAGGGAGGTGTTAAAATGACAAGTGATGTGGAAAGAGGACATGTGAGATGGAGGTACTTGTAAGTACCTTGGGATTAGGGGAAGATTTCCTCAAAAAGGAAGTTTTTGTCCCCATGCAGGAAAGATGGTGACAAGTGAGGAATTTTAGAATTCCTTACTAATCATCACGGGGAAGAGAGAAATGGTTGGAGTAATAAATGTGAATTTTAAATTCACATAATTAGGAGTACCTTGGGGATAAGACAAGGTCCTCATAAAGGAGGTCCTTGTCCCAAGTGAGTAATGTGACTTATGAGAGGATTTAGAATTTTTCAACAACCGTAATGGGGAAGAGGGGAGCATTGGAGGAATAAATGTGAATTTTTAATTCACATGGGGAAGAGGTCAAGGATAAATAAAGAAAGTACTTATAATAGATTGACTTGGAGGACATACTGTAGACACATAAAATGTACCGATTGACACTGTGCATCTGATCCTGACTACTCACATCATTTCATCCTGAATCATCCCTCAGTCTAAGCATTTAATCAAATCCCCTTATCTGATTAAATTCATCAATATTCCTCTCTTAATTAAATAAACCAGTTATCTAATTAAGTCACCTCTTCTCAATAATTAAATTAACCATCCTAATCTAATTATCCCTATTTAATTAAATAATTAACTTTATTTAATTGAATCTCTAAAGTCTATCTATTAAATTAAATAAATTAAAACCTTATTTAGTTTAATCTAACATAATCTATTTTAATTAAATAAATCAAAATCTTTATTTAATTAATCTCTTATCACATTCCTCTGATATTTGATTTAAATAAATCCACAAATCTAAGTCAAATTTGTCACATCAACTAATCTCTCATTAAATTAATTAACTTTGATTAATTTAATCTCATATCATGTCCCATCCTCTAGCTTTTACCACTTGCACATGAAAATAGATTTAATTGATTTATTAAATCTCTATTTTCCTCAACAAGGCATCTTTTGGGAATATTCTCCAAGTTTGAATTCAAAAATCCAAGTTGACATGTACATCCAACAAGGAATTTTCTCCATTTTACATGTCCTTTGTCTTGAGCCAAGTGGCATTCAATGCATTCTTTCTTCCCTCTTGCAAGTCATTTCAACAAAATTCAAAATTCAAAAATAGGCATTTATTGGCACAATCCGCAAAACTTGCACATCCTCCATCCACTCATGGGTTGACAAGTGGCATCTTGCCATTGGATGAATGTTAGTCCCACATTGCTCAATTTTGGACATTCATCCATCAATCTCATCTATAAATAAGAGGCTTCATTCCTCATTTGATCATCCACAAATTATGCAAAGTTACTATGCTCAAATATTTAGCCATTTCCATCCAATATCATTGAATCATAGCTAGGTTATGCAGGTTTTTCCATTGGAGCACTCATCAAGCATCAACAAAGTGGATCACTTATCAACCTTCATCAACATACATCAATCTTGCATCATAGGAATTGGGAAAGGGCCAATTTTCACATCAAATTGGCACCAATTCCCCCATGGGATTATGAGTTTGCTAGTTTAATTAGGATTCAATCTCTATTTTGTTGTTTTCATTGTGTTCTTCATTTTTTCTTTTCCTAATTTGAACTTGGTAAATGGATTTCATGGGGAATCCTTGTTCTTGCTTGCATTTGATAGTCTAATGTGTTTGTTCTTATTGTTTTGAAGGTATTAGGATTGGGGTTCACACATTTGGCACTAGAAGGAGGGCAACATCTCATTTTTAATCACTTTTTCCTAAAAATTTCATGTTTTTGCTTGTGCACAAGAAAATTCCAATGCTAGAAGCTCAACGTCGCCATATAGCACTGCTGATTGTCTAGCATTGCCATATAGCACCACTAGAAATTTAAACTGTGACACTGAAGTCTTCCCACCCAATATTTTGAATTTCAAACTGTGTCGCTTGACCAATCTCACCCGCATAAATTTTCAAAAAAATCAAACAACGACGCTGAGCAAAATGGCGACGCATTTGATTTCACTGGTCTGGGTACAGAGCACCACTGACTGGTAAGCGGTGTTGTATAGCACCATTGAAGAAATCAAACTACGACACAGTCACGGGTTGCGCCGGTGGTAGGGAGTAAAAAGTTGAAATTTTATTTTTATCATGTGCTTTTTGTCAAATGATGAGTGTATCTTCTGTTTTCTACTTTTTAACCTCTGTATTTTGTAGAATTTGACTGATTTTCTTTCTTGTAGGTTGGATCAATTAAAACAAAAGAAAAGGAAGCATGATGATGGTACTTCATAAAATCAAAGTTTTTTTAAACACTTTAGTGTTTGTTTAACACTTTTAAGAAACTATTATATCTTCCCTCTTATGATACTAACTTCATTTGGGCTTTTAAAAAGAACCTTTTCATTTTTTTTTTGGAAAGGCTTAAAATGAACATTAGTACTACAAATTACTAGAGTTTGTTTTTTTGGTTAACAATTGAACAAAACAACTCTCATTTGTCCTTTGGTGCTTTAAAAAGAATTCATAATTGCTTTGTGGATTTAAAATGAACATGTGCAACTTTGTCTTCGTGATGACTTACTTAAACTAACTTCATTGAAAAAGGATGTATGCACTTGTCTCGCGCTTTATAGCAATCTTGAGAATCAAAAGGCCTTTTTTTGTGATTTTAGGTTGAGACAAAGAAATCACCTCCATACTTCATTTTGGGTTTCAAATTGAACAAAACATTGTGTGAGTGTGAGTAGAGCATTATTGTGTACATTCTCTTTCTTTATGTTGCAAACAAAGATTGATCGAGTTATGGATATTGTCTTTACTCGCTTTTTTTTATCTTAGAGGGCCTACCTTGGGGAAAAAGTACTCACCCAAGGGAACGACTCAACTGGTAACACTCTAAAGCTAAGAGTATTTCCAATCGGAATATAAATATGGGTATTGGAGTAAACGCCAATATCACACGGTTGGCTCGGACGAGATGGATCTAAAAAGGGACTCTTGTCGTATGGGTCAATCTCCATGAACAGAAAGTCCTAATTAAAACCCATGTTTTAGAATTGCTAAAATCCTTGATCTATTTGTTGGTGCAAGAACGGTCATTCTTAAGCTGCCCCACACTTTTACAGTCTTTTAGTAGAAATGGAAAGCATGCCATGGGAGTTTCATGGGTGTTGATGCTTGGCTACCATGAATGATGTTAATGAGTTGTGGAGGGGAGCCAGTGGGGTCAAGCATCTAACCATTTGCTAAAGATAAGCGTAGTTGGACTTGTCCAAGTGGGGACTCAACAAATATTTCCTTTCATATCCATAGGGTTGTGCTTATTCTTGGTGAAAAAATGCTTTGCTTGTTCGAAAACATCTTGGAAACAAACACATAAACATCATCATCAAAATTTCAAATCCTTTAGGAGGTAAATACAATTTACCAAATTCATGTGTTATTGCTTGCCCTTGGGATTCGCATCCTTAGAGGTTTCTAAACACTTGAACTTACATCTCAATTTACCTACAAAAGATAAATAATAGGTAACCATTGCCTTGATTTCCTTGAATTCCACATAGCACTTTGTGGGATGAAAATAAGTTAGGACATTGGACATTTAGTTTGAAAATCTAATCAAGAAAGTGTTTGTGGTAAAAGCAATTCACTAATCAAGATGAAATCAATTGAACCCCACACATGTGCTTGTGTATCTTTTGTCTTATGGTCTTTTGGTTTGAAGGGAAAAGCATGTTCTTCAAAACCTTGGCCTTGTAAACAAATCCTTCTTAGGTTCATTTAGGATCAAAATCAAACACTTCATCCATTTCAATTATTTATCATCCCATCCCACAAGCAACTTTAGATATTTGGAAACATCATTCTAGACTTGGGTAAATCAACCAAATCAAAATCACCTTGTTTAATTAGGAGTATGGGAATGCATCCTTTCTCATACCTCTAGTTAAATTAGAACCACTTTGAACATGTACATCCTAAGATAACATCTAACATCTTAGGGTTTAAAAGTTCATTATCCAACTCAAACAATCAAAATCAAGCCCTACATCTAGCATTGATACAAAGTCCCTAAATGTTCAACACTCATATCATTCACCCCTTTTTTCATCCTTCATCTCATCATTGGTCCTAAACACCTTAGAGGTCACTTTTACAACAAGGTCAAAACACAAGAGGAACATGGAATATAAACTTGATCCATACATCATGAGTAATCCAAGTCAACCAAACTATCAACGCCTTACAATGCCAATTGATTTTCAAAACTCACATTTATACAATCCATACATGGGATCATTATCTCCTACAAACCTCAATGGTACAAAAAATGTGAGTCTACCCAATCTAAATCTTGGAACACCTTTTCCGATGGTAGATTTAAATCCAAGTCCAACATTGCAAATCTATCAACCAAATACTCAATGCATGAGTCTTCAACAAAACAACATTATCCCACCAAATCCATACATGCCAAAAGTGAATATACCAAGTACAAGATTACAAAACATGAATCCACACTTGGAAAAATTTGGGATAAATATGTTTGTGAATCATACAAATGTTGTTCAAAATCCAAACAAGATGTTAACAACTCCATGTATTAATCCAAATCAAGGTAACACCATGCAAAATCAAAGTTACCTAAATCAAGGCAATATGATTCCCAACACCAACAATGTTCAATCTCAACCTATCATGCCAAATCTAAACATCATCCCAAATAAGAATATTGTCCAAAATCAATTTTTCCATGATCCCATTCAAGAACTACAAGTATGCATCCCAAATCTGCTTGAACAAAAACCAAATCAACTATATCAAGGGAGTCAAGATCAAAATTAAGATCAAATTGCTACACTTACCAAAATAGTTGAGTCATTGCACCAAGAGACATCTCCACCACCATTACCCATATCAACATCATTCCTTGGTTTAAGGCTTCCCCCTTTACTGAGCACCAATCACTCCATCCAAATAAATCCACCTAAATACAATCAAGCCATCACATCAAATCCTTTGAATATACCATCGGCATTACACCAACAGATGGTATCTAATCAAATGACAACATAAATCCTAAAAAATAAAAATATGGTATCCCAAGGATCTATCACCTCAGTCATTCTGACCATTCCTATCATCTGGATCACTCCAACCACCCCTATCACACCCATCACATCTCAACCCCTCACTACCATGATTGCTCAAAGCGTATCTCAACCACTTGTCATTGCATCCAGCACTATTCCAAAACCATCTCCGCCACCACTGCCACCCAAACCAAACACATCAAACCAATATATCATTACATTTCAAGTCGCTAAGCAGGCTGCTTATCAGAAGGCACACCAACAAAACCAAAACCGACGAGTTGCACAACTAGCTACGCAGCAAGCTGCACAAGCTACTCAAGTTGCCCAAGCCACACTACAAGCCCAACAAGCACAAACCCATGCTCAAGTGAAATTTCAAGCTCAAGTCCAATACCAAGCCCAACAAGCAAATGTTGTTCAAAATCCTAGCAAAATGATAACAACTCCATGTATTGATCCAAGTCAACGATCACATGATCAAGACCTATCCATCAACGAACACATGGAAGATGTTTCTACCTCATATGAAGATCAAATCAACATACATCAAGAGTCACCTTTTTATGATGATAAGAATCCTTCAACAATATCCAACAATGATCCATTTCAAGGAGTGTTAACATTATTTGATCCCGTAATCAACAATCCACCGACCAATGATCATGTTGAAAATGTCTCTACATCACCTAATAAGTTAGAGGACATATCTCAAGAATTTATTTCAAAGCATGATCAAAATCTTTCACCAAGGTCTAGCAATGGTCCTTTCCAAGACATGTTGACCCCCTTTGACCTCATGATTACAGATACTAAAGGATACTTGATCCAATCCCACTCAAAGATCAAGAAGATAATGAACCACTTTTTGTTCCTAATGAAGATATCCTAGAAACCTTTATAAGTAATCCATCCTTTGAAACTGACCCATGTCAAGAATTTGATCCAAAGCATGTCAAAAGCAATTTTGAAATCATTCAAGATCAAGAGTTTGTATCTCCAAGCTACTACAGTGGTTTAATGGATACTCTCCTATCTATACAAGATGATCATATCCACATAGCACATACTCCTCCATCTACCTATGAGATGCTTTATACAGATGGAAACGTAGATGATCTTCATTCAGAACAAGATTCCTTTACTCCTGATATTATTACACAAAAAGAGAAGGTTATTGATTCCTACAGCCAAACTGAATTATCAACATCAGGATCAGCTATATCCCAAATTCAGACTAAGGACATCAAGGATGAGGATATCCAGCATTATCTACTCAAGGAAACAAGTCAGAAAGAACAAGATATTTCAGAGTTAGCAGAGTAGCAAATTAAAATAACATCATCTGCAGTGGTCATTTATTAGAGAATGCATTCTAAACAGGAACCCTCAAAACAAGCAGAATCAAGGAATGAAGGTGCCACTATCACCATACTATGGGCAACTATGTCTCAAGTAAACGTCAACATAGAGAGCACGAAGAGTCCTTATGATGAAACTAGTGTCAATACTACAACCAGCCACGCCATGAATCTTCATCCAACCATCACCCCATCTACAAATTGGGACCAACATCAAAAGAAAGAATTGAATAAAAGTACGAAGAACATTATCAAAGAAAAAGGAGTTGGAAAGCATAATGGAAAAATCAAATACAAATGGATACCAAAGAGTACAAAGAAAGATCATCCCTATCAAACTCCATCAGTCAAAGAAACTATGGGGAAAAATTAAAAAAGGAAAAGTATCCATCAAGGATGTCCACAAAAGCAAAAGCAGGCTTTCCAAGTGATGTACAAAGTGTATCAAGTAGTTGGTCCTAATTCCATGCACACTTTTGTATCCACCCATCATTGCTCATCTTCCCAAGTTTGGAGAGTCAAAGTTTTCAAACTATCAACCAATCCATCTCTTATTCCTAAACACACTCCATCCATGCCTCCATGCATGATATCTAATTCTCAAATTGACCATGTATTGGCAATGACCCTTCATCATAAGGATTTTGAAGGAACTCTATTGCGATGTGCACATAGAGATAGAGTTAACCCTAGTATCAATAAAGAAGATCAAGAATCCCAAAAGTTGCATTCAAGTGCACGTAACTTAGCAAAGTAGCTTCTTCAAGTAGGTTATCAATGGCACATCATGATAGAAGCATCTACATCAGCAACACCTTGTGGTTCAACATGAGCTTTAAATATTTCATAGAAAAAAACAAAAAATCCAAAAAAATTAGAAAAAGGATTGAAAATAGTAAAGAAAAAAATTGTCCTCTAGTGAAAACCACTTCGGTGGCACTTTAGATAGGTACTTGATGAAAACCTACCAAATAGGCATCATGTGTAGAATCGAGCATCTACATGCGCTAGTTCAGGTGAAAGCATCTTATCCCATCCATAATAAATCCAACATTCCATCCATCTCATACATAATAAATCCATTCATACATGAATCATTTATGCAATCCATCTTTATCCATTTGCATCCATAGTCCAAATTATCTTGATCTTAGTAAAATTTTGGTGCACACTTTAAGCTTGCTTACGGTAAGCATCTTGACAAGGGTCATTTTCATTGATCCTATCCTACCTAGCATTATCTGAGCCATGAAGCATTATCCAAATGAGCATTCTTTATCTGAACACCTTATCTTATTAGAAGATAATCCATATCCCTCAATCCATACACCTATCCAAGCATCCACACATTGCATTCCATACATTGCTAAGACACGGGGGGAAAATATTTACATCTTGCTTCGGGAACAAATCTTGATCTATATCCTCTAACTTATGTGGTGATCCAAACATTGGAAAATGTGAAATGAAATTGGTCCACCACTTGTGGGAAAAAATCCAAATCACTAACCCATGGCACATTTTGATGAGAGGACATTCCTTATCAATCTTCATTTTTCATCGAACATCAATCCAAACAATCAATATCAATTGTATCTAACACGTGCTTCAACATCACATTGAATCATTCAAAAAAAAATTGTTCCAAATCAAGCTTCAAAATCTTGATCAATCAAATCTAATCAATCCATAATCTTGGGATATCCTTCCTGATCATTGTGTTGCTTAACACTATCCTTGCATTGTTTGCATCCTAAACAATGTTATCATCATCATCAATCCATCAATTTGATTAGTCAACCTTAGCTTGGTCTTCAACAAAATCCCAAACAAAGCACTGATATCATCACACATATCCATATCCAAATCGTCAAAATCATGCGAAAATCCAAAAAATCCAAAATATTGAAAAATCCAAAAACACTCAAAAAGTCAAGAAAATGTCAAAAACATGGAATATGAACTATGTCAGCTTTGAGCTTAAATGTAGGCAAGGATAATCTTTGATCAGCCCCTGAGACATCAAAATCCAAAAACATTCATAAAATCTCAAAAAACCCCAAAACATTGGAAAAACAAAAAATCAAAGCATTTGAAAAATCTTGAAAATACCCAAAACAGCCTCAAAACATTCCAAAAATGTCAAAAAAATCCAAATATTTGAAAAAATCCATCTGTCTCATCTCGCTTCCACTCAAAATAATCAATCATTCATAATAAACTGATCATCACCTTCATCCTTTGGCAACACAAACAAAAACAACCACAACAATTGGCAAAAGCAAACTTCAAACTTTTAAATGCAAAATCAAAATCTTGATCATTTTCAAACATATCAATCAACCTTATATCACTATCTTATCAAACAACTCATCAACCCATCATCATCCTATTTCATGTCCTAGGATATATCGTTCCAATAATGGGCATCATTTTGGATATCACTTTGGATTCTTATCCTATCAAAACGCATCCCCTTGGCTAGCAGTATTGAAGAACATCAACTTGTTTGTTTACTTTGTCTTTATCCTTTTAACTTATCTTATTGTGCTCATTCCAAGGACCTCTCAATGATATCCGAACAAAGGATTTAGAGAAATAGGTATGGGGCAATGATCATTATCTTTTGTCTGTTGTGCTTGTTGGACGTTCTTGTAATATAACCTTGGTGAATACTTACTTTGTTAGGTACGTCCTAGTAAGGTTTTTGTACGTCAAGTGTGAACAAGAATACTCCTATCTGTTTGGTAAGTCAAATTTCATCGCACTAGGTACAACGCCATCCTGGTTCTTTATATCTTGATGCATTGTATCTATGTGTTTTATCAAACATAAGAAAATTGGCCCTTTAAAAATCCCAACTCCTCAGCAAGTAATCATCGCCATTTGCATATTTATCATCTTGTGTCTTGTTGAATAACTTCTTCTCTTGTTTCTTCTATCTCTTTCTTTTTGCGCTAACATGGTACCATGATAGTTAATCATAAATCATCCCCATTACATCTATCTTGCATCCACAAAACTATCAGCATACTGCATAATGCATATCATATCATATAGAAAGCATTAATCATACCACGTACATTCATCCCCATCATTGCATCATATAGATTGGTTATTCTAAAAATATCATAAACCATACATTTATCATCTATTTGCATAATCATAAGAGAATCATCATATCATATCATGTGCATCCATATCATCCATGCATCAACATATCATCCAAGCATCATAATCATCTCATTTATATCATCAATAATGTAACTGTCATGGTACAAATCAGGATCAAGTGTGTGTAATATATCAAAATAGGCATGAAGCTACCCATGGATGATGACTGTCTACATCAAACATACGAGCTAAACTAATCTTGAACCTCTTTGTCGAGAGATCGACCCTCAAATCAATCCTCTTCACCTGATCTCTCGAGGGGGCAATATACAATGTAATTCTTCACACTAGGGCAACAATGGGGCATCATAAAATTAGAGAATTTTTAATTTTGATCTAAACAAGATTATTCTTTGAACCAACGCAACAAGTGCATTCCTTCAAAGAGGGGAAAAATGTAGACACGTAAAATGTATCAATTGACAATGTGCATCTGATCCCGACTACTAACATCATTTCATCTTGAATCATCCCTCAGTCTAACCATTTAATCAAATCCCCTTATCTGATTAAATTCATCAATATTCCTCTCTTAATTAAATAAATCAGTTATCTAATTAAGTCACCTCTTCTCGATAATTAAATTAACCATCCTGATCTAATTATCCCTATTTAATTAAATAATTAATTTTATTTAATCGAATCTCTAAAGTCTATCTATTAAATTAAATAAATTAAAACCTTATTTAGTTTAATCTAACATCATCTCTTTTAATTAAATAAATCAAAATCTTTATTTAATTAATCTCTTATCACATTCCTCTGATATTTGATTTAAATAAATCCACAAATCTAAGTCAAATTTGTCACATCAACTAATCTCTCATTAAATTAATTAACTTTGATTAATTTAATCTCATATCATATCCCATCCTCTAGCTTTTACCACTTGCACATAAAAATAGATTTAATTGATTTAT
Organism: Sequoia sempervirens; assembly: GCA_007258455.2. Classification (NCBI taxonomy): domain Eukaryota; kingdom Viridiplantae; phylum Streptophyta; class Pinopsida; order Cupressales; family Cupressaceae; genus Sequoia; species Sequoia sempervirens. The sequence goes on along the minus strand of VDFB02168118.1, from coordinate 36,279,498 downwards.
TAAATCTCTATTTTCCTCAACAAGGCATCTTTTGGGAATATTCTCCAAGTTTGAATTCAAAAATCCAAGTTGACATGTACATCCAACAAGGAATTCACTCCATCTTACATGTCCTTTGCCTTGAGCCAAGTGGCATTCAATGCATTCTTTCTTCCCTCTTGCAAGTCATTTCAACAAAATTCAAAATTCAAAAATAGGCATTTATTGGCACAATCCTCAAAACTTGCACATCCTTCATCCACTCATGGGTTGAAAAGTGGCATCTTTCCATTGGATGAATGTTAGTCCCACATTGCTCAATTTTGTACATTCATTCATCAATCTCATCTATAAATAAGAGGCTTCATTCCTCATTTGATCATCCACAACTTATGCAAAGTTACTATGCTCAAATATTTAGCCATTTCCATCCAGTATCATTGAATCATAGCTAGGTTATGCGAGTTTTTCCATTGGAGCACTCATCAAGCATCAACAAAGTGGATCACTCATCAACGTTCATCAACATACATCAATCTCGCATCATAGGAATTGGGAAAGGGCCAATTTTCACATCAAATTGGCACCAATTCCCCCATGGGATCATGAGTTTGCTAGTTTAATTAGGATTCAATCTCTATTTTGTTGTTTTCATTGTGTTCTTCATTTTTTCTTTTCCTAATTTGAACTTGGTAAATGGATTTCATGGGGAATCATTGTTCTTGCTTGCATTTGACAATCTAATGTGTTTGTTCTTATTGTTTTGCAGGTATTAGGATTGCGGTTCACACACATACCAAAAATGGCATGAGGATTATATTAAGGTATTGCAAATAGGTGATTAAGAAGACTAATGAAGGATTAGAGACAAGTGGCCAAATATGGAGGATGTGTCATTAATCTTGATTAAGGGTGTACACATCCTAATCATGGATTAATTAAACTAATTCAAATTAGAAGAGGGTTATGGAGGATGTGACAAGGAGAGAGAAAATAGGGAATTTAAAATTGATTTAAATTCAAAAAGGCTAATTGACTAAATTAAATAAATTGATATATGTATTTAATATAGAGAGGAAAGGATAAAAGGTAAAGTATTTAATTATTAAATTAAATACTTTAGAAACCTTAGGAAAAAGGGGAAATATTAACTAAATAAATCATTTAATTAATATCGATGAAATAGACAAATAAAGGAGACGGATTTGACCATATGGGAGTGGTCAAATTTGGATGTCTACACCTTTGAACAAAATGTAATTTCCCCTTTAGCAATGATGGCTTTTTCAATTTGAATTTTCCTTTTGATTAGTGGATCCAAATAAGTGACATGGAATGTCAATTCTAGGTTGACATTAATGATAAAGTTGTATATAAGTCTCTTTATTAGTATATAAGTTGCATGTTACCTAGGTTTCCCCTTGCCCTTTTATTTGAATTATTTTAAGATCTTGAAGAAGAAAGGTTCGAACAAAATATGTGATATCAACATAATTACTCAATCCATTCACCACATCTTTCATGTCGTTCCACTCTTGGTTAAGAGATGAGATAATTAGTAGTGGAGGAGGTTGGAAGTATTGTTGAACAAGACAACTAATAGTGGGGGTGAATCAGTTGGAGAAAATTTAACCTTTAAAAACTTCCACTAGAAATTAGATCTATTATCATTCACAAACCCTTTACTCTACTAATATGACTAATTATTAAGTGTAAAAGCATAAATTGAAAGAAACAAAACCATACACACAATAACACTAGATTTACGTGGAAAACCCAATAAGGTAAAAAAAAATGGTGAGGATTATCTCACAATATAGAGAATATTAAAATTGAATACAAAGGCCCACTACCAGAAAATCTCACTGCCAAAATAGGACTCACTACTCAGAACAGGACTCACTATCTAGTAAGGGTTAACCACTTAGAAGGCTCACTACCACAAAAGTACAAAAGAAGACAAAAGAGATTTGTTACAAAGAGAAAATAGTCTCAATGTAATGGAGATTTCCAACACCATTAACTCACAAAACATGTTTGAATGATAGAGTACACCTTTAGCTCACTACCTCCAAAAAGTTGCCACTTGAATTTTGCACTAATTTTCTCAAACTTACATCACACATACACTATTTCACATCTATCTCACATATATCTTTCTCTTGCATTCATCCACACCTTTCTCAACCATCTCATATTCTATTTATACCATCTTCAACTTTGAAACTCATCCAAAGTTGGCCACATACCATTTGTATTTACAAATTCAAATTAGATCAGTGCCAAAACATTCTACAGTGGAATTAGAATGAGGGTGACCCAAACTCACATTTAATGAGGACCCAAATAAGTCCCAAAATGCCTCAACATGCTTCCATGATCTTTGTAAGTAGTGTTTAACACAAGGTCAGCCAAAACCAGTGTAAAACACATAAGTTAATTAAGCACACTCAACCTCAACATGATCCAATCATTCTAGATGATAAAATTAACTTGAACATGACCTCTTCAACTTATTCTAAGAACTGCAAGTCATAAGAATCTAACAAGCATAAATCTAGAGCAACTATATTTCTCTCGGACCTCAGCTAGACACACATAAAAGCATGGTTCACAACTGGTGAACATAATTCACACTATAGAACAATCCAGAAACCCAAAATTTGGATATAGGAGCTTCCAACAATCATGAACAATACCTAAAATCCTCACTAGCATAGCAATACATTTTGGAGAAAAACCTGGAGTAAACATTGAATGCCTACAACCTTTCTTTATTACAATTTTCTCAATATCCTTGACATATACAACCAATAACCAACATACATGACATCAATGACAACAACAACCAGTTGACCGATTAATCAGTTGACATCAATGACAACACCTTCATACTTGTAACAATATCCCCCTTTTTCATTGATGGCAACACATGATGTGAAAAACCATCAAAGACAACACAACAGCTCTAAACACACTTTCTCATGACTTTACTTTCTCCCACTCAAATGATACTCTCTCCATATAAAAAATTTTCACATGATATTCTTCTCTCTCCCTTTGACATCAATGGCAAAGGAAAAACATATTTAACATTGTTTTCCCCTTTGACATTAAGGACCTTACCAGTACTGAATACTCCCCATTATACCCAAAAAAAATTCCAAGGACAACATAAGATATTACCTGCTCCCCTTGAGAGGTAGCCACCACACATCAATCTAGAAGAGATAAATCCATAGATCCACTGGACTAATGCATCTCCATATGCATCTAGTTAAAGAAGGGAGGGGCAATGACCCCTAACTTCTCCTGAAGATACTCAAAGTATCTTTAGGAAGATCCTTAGTAAATATATCAGCAATTTGATCCTTTGTAGGCACATACTCAAACTTTACTTCATTCTCCACAACCTTCTCTCTCAATAAGTGATATTTTATAGATATATGCTTTGTCCTTGAGTGTATCATTGGATTCTTTGAAATGTTAATTACACTTGTATTATCACAAAAGATAGAAACAGGATCATCATACATTACTCTAATATCTTTCAATGTCTGTTTCATCCACAAAAATTGTGTGCAGCAAAATGCAACAACAATATACTTAGCTTCTATAGTGGATAAGGAGACTGAATCTTGGTTTTTACTTAACCATGACACCAATCTGCAACCAAGAAAGAATGCACCACCACTTGTACTTTTTTTTGTCACCAACACAACCTACCCAATATGCATCTTTATGAGCACTTAGTGTAAATTTAGTATCCCTAGGATGCCAAAATCCATAATCTAGAGTGCCATTAAAATATCTAAATATCCTCTTAACAATAGTAACATGTATTTCTTTAAGGTTTTCTTGAAATCTAGCTACAAGACAAACTGCATGCATAATATCCAGTCTAGTAGCAATTAAATACAATAGTCCTCTAATCATAGATATGTACTTGCTATGATTAGCCTTAGGTGATTCATCATCTTTGCTCAATTTACAACCAATCACCAAAGGAGTGCATATCAGTTTGGAACCATCCATTCCAAACCTCTTCAACATCTCTTTTAAATATTTTGATTGTGAAAAAATCCCTTTTTTTGTTTGATTGATTTGCATCCCAAGAAAGAAATTCATCTCACCAAACATAGACATCTCAAACTCTTTTGTATTTCTTTAGCAAACATTTTGCGCATTGTTTCATTTCCTCGAAAGATAATATCATCAACATATACAACCACTATCAAGATCTTATCATTTTCAATTTTGAAATACAAATTACTATTTATTGTACCTTTATTAAAACCTTGTTGAATCAAATATCTATCCAACCTTGCATACCAAGCTCTAGGAGCTTGTTTTAATCCATATAAATCATTTTCCAATCTACAGACCATATCCAGTTGATTTGACAACCAAAATCCTTTTGGTTGTTCTATGTACACTTCTTCCAATTCACCATTCAAATTTTATCAAACTTGCATCACACATACACTATTTCACATCTATCTCGCATCTATCTTGCTATTGCATTCATCCACACCTTTCTCAACCATCTCATATTCTATTTATACCATCTTCAACTTTGAAACTCATCCAAAGTTAGCCACATACCATTTGTATTTACAAATTCAAATTAAGTTGGTGCCAAAACATTCTACAATGGAATTAGAATGAGGGTGACCCAAACTCACACTTAATGAAGACCTAAATAAGTCCCAACATGCCTCAACATTCTTCCATGATCTTCATAAGTAGTGTTTAACACAAGGTCAGCCAAAACCAATGTAAAACACATAAGTCAATTAAGCACACTCACCCTCAACATGATCCAATCATTCTAGATAATAAAATTAACTTGAACATGACCTCTTCAACTTATCCTAAGAACTGCAAGTCATAAGACTCAAACAAGCATAAATCTAGAGCAACTATATTTCTCCCAGACCTCAGCCAGACACAAATAAAAGCACAGTTCACAACTGGTGAACATAACTCACACTATACAACAATCGAGAAACCCAAAATCTAGATATAGCAGTTTCCAAAAATCATGAACAATACCTCAAATCCTCACTAGCATAGCAATACATTCTAGAGAAAACTTGGAGTAAACATTTTGATCACTTCCATCCTTTCCATGGGAGCAAAGGTCTCTTGAAAATCTATACCTTCTACTTGTGAGTAGCCCTTACACACGTCTTTCTTTGTTTTTTACCACTTCTCCATTCTCATTCAACTTGTTTCTAAATACCCATTTTTATCCAATTATGTTTTTATCTATCAGTTTAGGGACCAATTCCCAAGTTTGATTCTTCTCAATATGCATAAGTTCTTCTTTCATAGATCTCATCCAATGCTCATCTTTACATGCTTCACTTACTCTCCTAAGTTCAATTCAGAAAGTATACACAAATTTATTTCACTAGGAGCAACAACTCTACTTCTTGAACTAATACTCATTTCCTTTTGTCTCCAATGATTTGATTTTCTAAATGATTGTTTTGCACATATTTAGGTTTCTTTGGGGACACCACCAAACCTTCTTCTTCTTCATTTTTATTTTCTTGTACTTCCACAACTTCTTCAACTTCTATGCAATTAGGTTCATCGGATACATATCCATCAACTTCAATTGAATTCTTCAATGCTTCATCCACCTTGACGTTTGTTCTCTCTACGATCTTTCTTATCCTTTTATTGAAACATATGTAAGCTTTGCTTCTAGTAGAGTATCCAAGGAAGATACCTTCATCACATCTAGCATCAAACTTTTCTAAATTTTCTTCATCCCTTCTAATATAACATTTTCTTCCAAATACCTTAAAATACTTGACAATAGGAATTCTTCTACACCATAGCTCATAGGGGGTCTTAGTACTATTATCCTTTTGCTTGAATTTGATTGAACACATAAATAGCAGTATGAATAGCTTTTTTCTAGTAAACTTCTGATAGACCTACTTCTGTAATCATTGATCTAGCAACTTCTTGAATCATTTTGTTCTTTCTTTCAACAACTCCATTTAGCTGAGGATTTCTAGGAGAAAACAATTGCCTCTTTATTCCATGAACTTGAAAAATCATGTTAAACTCATTAGAGGTGAATTCACCACCTCTGTCAGACCTCAAACATTTTATTGTCAAATTTTCTTCATTCTCAACCATAGCCTTGAATGCCTTGAATCTTTCACCTCGTAGAATTCTTACTCTTATAGGATCACAAAGATATGTATGAATCAAATCCAGTAGTTTGGTATTAGATTGTTCTTTTGATCTAAAGTAGTTTCTTTCTTTCTTTCCAAACTAACAATCCTTTCAAACAACATAATTAACATGCTTTGTAATCCTCAGTAAATATCTTATAGCTTGCACTGCACTGATCCTCACCAATTTGTCAAAATTCATATGACACATCTTCTGGTACCATAACCAACTGTCATTAATCTGAGACATAAAACAATGTCCATCAGCACCCTTAATTTGATAAATATTTCCTTCGGACTTCTTTCCTGCAGAAATCACTGCTCTAAATCCTTTCCTAATTTCACATCTCTCATCTTCAAATACAAGATTATATCCCTTACTACACATCTATCCAACACTCAAGAGATTATTCCTTAAACCCTTAACATAGTAGACATGATCAGTATTATACTTTCCATCAAAACTAATTGAACCCATCCCACAAATCTTAGCACTAGTATCATCTCCAAACTTAACTAAGCCTCTATCATATTTTTGAAGTTCAACAAACTTACTCTTATCACCGGTCATGTGATGTGAAAATACACTGTCAACAACCCAATATTTCTTTTCCTATTTAGCATGAAGAGCAGAGATTACAGTATCTTCAACTTTCTTTGGAGAACTTTCATTTACCTATCTTTCAGTATTAGCAGAAGTAGATTCATATTTTATAGCCAAGAACAAGCATGAATTCATTGTCATCAAAATATCCATAATCAAATTCTTCATCAGAAATACCAGCATCTTCATTCACATAATGTGCTCTCTTAATCATCTTCACTTTGTTTTCTTTGCTTAATCTATGTTTATTCTTCTTATCTCTTTCTGGACATCTTGAAGCATAATGACCTATTCATCCACAACTAAAGCATTTAAAGGGTAACTTACCTTCATATTGATCATAGCCCTTTTTCATCCTTCTTACAAAGTTAGCTTCTACTTCATTGAGGTTCTCTTCATCCGGATCTTCAGCTTTTGTAGCCTTGAAAGAAATTTTTGTCTTGGATCCATTTCTCAAGCTAGGCATTCTCATTTCAAATGATGTTAAAGTACCCAATAACTGATCTTTAGTATAAGTCTTGTAATCTATAAATTCCTCAATAGCAGATACCTTTTCATTGTATGCATCAGGGAGAGTACTAAGAATATTCTTTACAGTCCTAGATACATCTACTATAGCGCCAAGTCCTTGCATTCCACCTACCAGTTCATCCACTCTCTATACATAGGATTTAATGTTCTCATCTTCAAACATATGTTGGATTTAGAATTGTGCCTCTAAATTCTGTAACTTTGCTTCTTTGACCTTTTCATCTCCTTCATGAATCTTTTCTAATGCTTCCTAGACCTCTTTAGCAGTCTTCAAATTTTGAAATTTAATCAATTCAAAATGTGAAAGACTATTCTTCATAATGAAATTTGCCTTATTATTTGCTTCATGTGCCCCAATTTCATTAGTTTTACTCGGACCATTAGTAGGAGGAGTGTACGAAGTCTTATAAGCTTTCTCAATATCATATCCATAGTACTCTAGATATCCTTCCATCTTTATTTTCTAGAGTGCATAATTAGTCCCATCAAACCTAGGACACTCAATAGTGATCTTTCTCACCATCTTGTACCTTCCTCAAGCGGTTAAGCTCTTCACCAAGGAACCAAGCTCTGATACCAATTGTTGAACAAGACAACTAAGAGGGGGGTGAATTAGTTATAGAAAATTTAACCTTTAAAAACTTCCACTAGAAACTAGATCTATTATCATTCACAAATCCTATACTCTGCTAATGTGATTAATCATTAAGTGTAAAAGAAAAAACTGAAAGAGACAAAACCATGCACACAATAACACCAGATTTATGTGAAAACCTAATAAGGTAAAAACCATGGTGATGATTAGCTCACAATATAGAGAATATCAAAACCAAATACAAAGGCTCCCTACTAGAAAAGCTTGTTTCCAAAATAGGACTCACTATTCAGAATAGGACTCACTATCCAGTAAGGATTAACCAACCAGAAGGCTCACTACCATAGAATTATAAAAGAAGACAGAAGAGATTTGTTACAAAGAGAAAATAATCTCAATATAATAGATATTCAAGTGCCACAATTTTCTCACACTCTTGCAGACATGCTTGAATGATAGAGTACACCTTCAGCTCACTGCCTCTGGAAACTCGCCACTTGAGTGTTGAACTGATCTACTCAAACTTGCATCACACACACATACACACACACACACAATTTTTCATCTCTCTCACATCTATCTTTCTCTTGCATTCATCTACACCTTTCTCAACCATCTCAAATTCTATTTATAGCATCTTCAACTTTGAAACTCATCCAAAGTTAGCCACATACCATTTGTATTTACAAATTCAAATTAGGTCGACGCCAAAACATTCTACGATGGAATTAGAATGAGGGTGACCCAAAATCACACTTAATGAGGACCAAAATAAGTCCCAACATGCCTCAACACACTTCTATGATCTTCGTAAGTAGTGTTTAATGCAAAATCGGCCAAAGCCAATGTAAAACACATAAGTCAATTAAGCACACTCAACCTCAACATGATCCAGTTATTCCAGATAACAAAATTAACTTGACCAAGACCTCTTCATCTTATCCTGAGAACCAAAATTTATAAGACTTGAACAAGAAGAAATTTAGAGCAACTAGATATCTCCCAAACCTTAACCAAACACATAGAAAAGCACGGTTCACAACTGGTGAACATAACTCACACTGTACAATGATCTAGAAACCCAAAATTTGGATATAGCAACTTCCAACAATCATGAACAATACCTCAAATCCTCACTAGCATAGTAGCACATTCCAGAGAAAAACTTGGAGCAAACACTGAATACTTGTAACCTTTCTTTATTACAATTTTCTCAATATCCTCGACATATATAGCCAATAACCAACATACATGACATCAATGACAACAACAACCAATTGACCAGTTAACTAGTTGACATGAATGACAACACCTTCATACTTGCAAAAAGTATTAATGAGAGTGTTGTTAGGTATATTGGTTTTAATGTGTGGCCAAATAAATTGAGGTTGATGGTTTTGATGGGTGTGTAACCAAATAAATTGAGGTGAGGAAGGATGGGTGTCTAGAGAATTAGGTTGTACACTATTTTTTTAATCTTGGAGAGGGTGTATTTTGGTGGAAATTTAACCCCTAATTGGATGACTCACCTAAGGATTTTATCTCTTTTTTTTATAAATCTCTTTATAAAATCATATTCTTATTTAAAATGAAGGATGATAGTTAGATCAATAGTATATTCATGTTGATTAGGATAGTCATTATTGATTTCATGAGTTTAGGGTTGTCATAATCCATATAAAAATCCACTGTCACGTTAGGATAGTCATAACAGCCCACAAGATCATCAAATCCCATGAATACATATTAAAAAATGAAATATTCTAGTTGCCTAGGGTATTAAACATGAATATCTAGCTATGGGGTGTCATTCTATCTACAAAAATGAGAAAAATAGGATAGCCCTAAATTACCCATGGGAAAATGATTGTTCAAACAAAAGTTGCTAAATTACAAAACTATAGATTTATAAATAGGTTTAACAAACAAGCCATACTAACATGCTTAAGTGGGTAGATAAATTCTAGGGAAGGCCTCTATTTATTTTCCAAGTCACTTGATCATTCTGAAGTGCACTATTTTGACGCAGTCTCTTAATAGCCCTAAGAGTAACAAGCTATTGAACTATGACAAAGTGGTTCTTGGAGGTCATGGATCCTAAGAATGTTTCATCTACACCTATCATTTGATATGGTATCCCTCCACATTAACCTCTCTCAATTTTTATCAACACAACATCATTTGACAATGCCAACTTAGAATGCATACTTGCAAAAGCTATCAATGAAGAGTGGTGTAAATTTGGAAAGAAGCATATTATTTGTTTCATGTGTCCTGGCCCAAAATTGACTATGCTAACACATCCAAATTGGTAGGTAAATTCTAGGAAAGGGATTTTTTTTTTCTCCAAGTCACCTAATCATTTTAGAGTTTACTATTTTGTCATAGTCTCTTAAGTTTCATTAGAGAAAAAACCTTTCAAACTATGATGAAATGGTTCTCGAAGCTCATGGAACCTAAGGATTTTTCATCTACACCTAAAAATCAATATGGCATCCCTCCACATTAACCTCTCTCTATTTTGGTCAACTCAACACTATTTGAACATGCTAACTTAGAATGCATACTTGCAAAAACTATCAATAGAGAGCAATGCAAATTTTGCAAGAAGCATATTTTTTGTTTCATGCATCCTGGACTAAAATTATTTTTTCTAACATGTCTAGGAAAGTATTTAAATGCTAGGGAAGCACTTTGTTAATTATCCAAATTACCCAATCATTTCGGAGTGCACTATTTCAATGTAGTCTCTTAAATGTCATAAGAGAAAAAATTACCAAATTATGATGGAGTGGTTCTCAGAGATCATAGCACCTAATAATTTTTTTCTACACCTAAAATTTTATATGGAATCTCTCCACATTAACCTATCTCAATTTTGGTCAACTCAACATCGTTTGACCATGCCAACTTAGAATGCATACTTGCAAAAACTATCAATGAAGAGAAATGAAAATTTGGAAAGAAGAATATTTTATGTTTCATGCATCCTAGAACAAAACTAACTATGCCAACATGTCCACATGGGTAGGTGAGTGCTAGGGAAGGGATCTATTCATTCTCCAAGTCACCTGATCATTTTGGAGTGCACTTTTCTTGCATAGTCTCTTAAGTGCCATAAGAGCAAAAAACTATCAAAATATGACAAAGTGGTTCTTGGAGCTCATGACATCTAGGAATGTTTCGTCTACACCTACAAGTCAATATGGCATCCCTCCACATTAACCCCTTTTTATTTTAGTCAATGTTAACATGTAGGATTGCACATGAATGCAAAGCTGACAAGCTCAGCAATCCTGTGTAACATGGAAACACCTTTCATCCTATGGATTGCTCATGATGAAGGTGAATCTCTAGATTATGGGTTGGTTCCCCTTTTGATTTTTTTTCTATGAAACTAATGAATTATGCAGGAAAAGGGATAGAAGGACTAAAATAATGGTAAAAATTTAAACTAGTAACATGGTGATGCACCTAAATGATAATGAATATGCAATCTGATCCACAAGGACCTTTCAATGTTCCTATTTGCACAACTTAATTCGAACAACTAAACCACATAATTGATTCACACAAAGGCTTGATAAATTTACCCTCCTTAAAGGAAAGACAATGCTTTTCACAACTAGAATGATAGAACAAATCATTTGCACAACATATGACTTGTGAAATTGAGTTGAATTGTGTTCATACACTTATGAATGAGACAGAAAAAATAGAGGTTTTTAGATTTAAACACAATGAATTTCTATCAAATAAGACATAAAAGATGACACCTAAATTTTGGGAAGGAAAATACTTTATTTTTATTGAAAGGCCAAAAGGAATCCTTCTGCAAAACTAAAAAATACCATGCTAGAAATAAAATTGTTGTATATAAACTCTAAAGCTAAGCTACAAAAATTTCTAACACTCTGCAATGCACAAGAGAGTAGGAAGCAAGAACTGAGTAAAAAAACTAAGTATTTTCCTCTATATACAAAAAGAGAGTCAAAGTGCCAAGAGGTGACACTTGTAGTGAATTGCACTCAAATATAACTCCTCCTAAGTGATTCAGGAGCAAAACGGAAAAGGCTTGAAAAGGGGGCCCACAACTAATGTAAACTAAGCAATTTATAATTGATTGCTTTAATATTGTTTACCTTGTTATTTTGATTTCAATTCATGCAAAAATCAAGGGGGTCGACCTCATTTTGTCTAAAATCATGCAAAGTTACAAAAATACCTCAAGGAAAAAAAGTTTAAATCTAGGTGAAAATTACCCCAAAAGGGGTCGGCCAAACTTAGGGAAAAAAGAAAACCCTAAAGACAAAACACCCGTGGCCTTTCTTCACTTCATTCATTTTACATGTAGCATTTTCTAGAAACCACTACACTCTACATTTTGAGGGCGTCACCATGCTATGGTTTGAGTTTTGAAGATTATTTGGAGACCTTCACATGCTGGTAAGTCTTCATCTTCATGTTGGAAACACTGATATCCTTTACTCTATGTATCTCTGTGAAAGAAATATTGTAGATGCTCTATTTGTGCAAAATAATGATGAAATTTGTCGCTTCTCCTATGGTATTTCCTATCTTCCTTTTCAGCTAATTTAAAAATATTTCTCTCAACTGTATTATACACCCTTTTGTACAATAATAAATGAGGACAAGTTTGCTTGTTTAGTAGAATAAAGTGTGCAACACACTTATGCACCATTGATTTAGCTGGAACTTCATCATGATGGAAACTATAAAATAGCTCACAGGTATCATATGACTGACCCTCTTCCATTTCTTTCAACTTCCTAAGGCTAGTAAAACCACTCCTTTGTCTCACTGCTTTCTCCAATCATGACTATGAAAGGGTATTTGATTTAAACCCATTAATCCCCTCTTTGTTTCATTGTGGGTAGAAACAAATATTTTCATAAAATCAACACTTTGCCATTTTCCTTAATGGAATTTTAATCTCTTGTATGAACTGGGAATATTATTCCTTCACTCCTACCTCATGCTATGTCGCCCCTCCATTATTGTGTGTATGTCATTTATTCACTCTATCCTATGCTTTCTTTACAAACATGTCTATCATAAAAACTTAGATCATCATTAGATATTGGTCACCTCCTTCATAGCATGGCTTTCATTTGTTTCCTATCAATCACCATGATAGTCTTAAGACAATAAACCCTACCTACAACAAATCCCTATGTTGTTTTGAATGTCTTAATTGTCTCTAACATATTGGGATGCTCCCTCTCCCATGGACTGCTCCCTATCCTCTTAATGAATGTGCACTTGTGACAATTCATTTTACTCTACTTCTTGTATGTGGCTATTACAAACCTAGTAATGACTATCCCTTGGTTATAGTCACCTTAACTGGACCTACCTTTAAGAAAGCTTATGCTAGTATTGTCAACCTTTAGAGGGGACTGCCATTCTTTTTTCTTCATTGAACTTTGACAGTGGACTGCCATTTGATTGGAATTGACTGTCTCACATTACTTATGTTTAGAATTCTATGAAACATCCCTTAATGGCCTTCGTGACTTGTAAAAATACATTGAAGTATTTTATGGGTAAAATTGCAATTATTGTTCACAGAAAAATGCAATGTGATACATTTTGGCATGTTCCACTTTTCATGTTGTTATTACAAATAATTAATCTTGTTAACCTTTTATTACTAAATAGCAATGATTCCTTTCACTATAAATATTTTGAATGTTCATTATTTCTATTACTGCTCCAAATGAGATATTAACAAATGACTTGTCAAGGCATTCTTAATAATGATTCATGCTATTATAAAACTTGCTACCCTATATTCCTATGCATTTATTTTTTTTCTTTTGCAAAAATGAAAGTTCTATGAATCCTTACCAGATTCTTGTCCCTTTGAGACTTCATTAATGCTCACTCTTCATTTCCATTTCACTATGAAAAGATTGCCTAAGTGACTACTCATTCTGGTTGGTGGCAATCCTCTCCTCATTACTATCATGACAAGAATGTTTTGTAGCATTTCATTTGCATTTATCTCTTTATGAACAAAACTATTATTTATTCATGATGATCATGAACTGTGATGGTGAAACTACATCCTTATCCCTCTCAAAAATTAAGAGGGCATCATGTTGGGCTCTACCCTTGTGGGAGCCCATTTTCCCCACATGTTATGATATTGAACAAATTAATCTAGGAACAAAACATGTACCTATACCTACATAGTGAACAAACAAGTTAGCCAAAATAATGAAGCCAAAAGCTTCCAATAATGCTTTGATGACCTTCTTCTCATGAAACTTTGTAAAATCTGCATACTTGATTAAATGTTTCATAAGAATAAATTATATATATACTGATATAGGCATATGAAGAGAACTTGTATCTGAAGCTCTAACACAATCTATTTCATCTCTTGCATGTATTTTCAGAGCAACCAATGAAGGGAGTTGGAGTTGAAGATACATCTAACCAACCTTGGGATTCATCATTCAGGCAATGACGGATCCATCTTCTTTTCATGTGTTCTTTTATTTCTTCATCAGATGTATAGTTTATTTTTTATGTTGCATTTGATCAGTCATTCCCACAGCTTGTGTGGGACACCATACTTTTTTAAAATGAATAAAACAACAATTTTATACAAAGTTGTGTAATCTTCTCTCTTGTAAAAACATTTTCATAATAAAACTAAAAATCATTTGATAGCATTTCTTTTGTGTAATGATGAAAACTTTAGCATAAGTTTTATGCATACCTTTCTTCTTTAATTGCAAATGATGTTCCATATCTACCTGATTGAGATGAAAGCAAAATTAGGTAATAGTAAACTCAACTCTATTTGACCATGCCAACTTAGAATGCATGCTTGGAAAAACTATCAATGGAGTGCAGTGAAAATTTGGAAAGAAGCATATTTTTTGTTTCATGTGCATCCTAGACCAAAATTGGCTACACCAGCATGTTAAGGTGGGTGGTTAAACACTAGAGAAGGAATTTTTTCATTCCCCAAGTCACTTGATAATTTAGGTGTTATATTCTAGCATAGTCTCTTAATAGCCTTATGAACATACACATGAACATACATTCACATGATATTCATGAACAAAAAAACACATGAGATTCATGAACATACACACGAGATTAATGAACATATGTACATACATACACATACACATGAGATTAATGAACATACATACATGCATATACACATGAGATTCAAGAACATACATAGATACACATACACATACTCATGAGATTACATACATACAAATAGACATGAACATATATACACATGAGATTAATGAGCATTCATACATACATACATTTTAAGATTAATTTGCATACATATACACAAGATTCATGAACATGCATACATACACATTAGATTCACATACATACAAATGAGATTCATGAACATACATGTACACTAGATATTTATGAACATGTATACCTATGAGCATCCAAATCTAAGCAATCTAGCTACATACCATGTGTATTGTTAGCATACATATAAAACATCTCATCCATCATCAATATAACTAACAATGTCCATATCATATTTTCCATGTCCTCATGTACAAATACATTAATGTAGTCTTCAATAAATCCACTCTAAAAAGTATACACACATATCCAAAAATTTTCCCCTAGGGAATTTGTATCCTATAGATATCATCTTAGCCTATCCCTCTCTATAGCTACATATCATTCTCATCTCTACAACCCTAAGTTGATCCCTATCATTTTCCTTATAGATTTCACTCCTCATTGAATGAGATAGATCATAAATAGACCTCAAAATTGTTAAGCATGTACCATAAAATTGTTAAGAAAAATTATCTTCAAGGTCTTTTTTAAACTCAATAATGGTGGATTTATTATCATCATAACCTCATCATACTTCATACTTATGTTCAATAGACCTGCATATAAATATTGAAAATTTATTAAGCATAATCAACATGAACTACAAAGTTAACCAAACATTCTCTCAAACCAAATATGATGCAAGATTAAGAATCACTACTTAGAATTATATCGTAGATGCCACCTTATGAATTATATATGTGACCATCACAAAATTTATAACTATTGATCTCAATTTCCTATCCACGATAGCTTTATTCTTCAAAAAACCTAAATTTATAAACAAGTAAATTGTTAAGAAAAAAATCTTCAATACGTATTTTAAACTCAACAATGATGGATTTATTGTCATCATAACCTTTTCATGCTCCAAACTTTATTGAAATAAACTTGCATATAAATATTAAAAAATTATTGACATAAGCAACATGAACTACAAAGTTAGTTGAACGTTCTCTCAAACCAAATATGATGCAAGATTAAGAATCACTGCTTAGAATTCTATTGTATATGTCACCTTATGAATTATATGCAAATGCATTACCATCATAACCTCATTGTACACATAACATAATTGTGGATGTATTGATCTGAATTTCTTAAAAATATATACCTTTATTCTCCAAAATATCTACATTTTTATATAAAAGTGAATTGTTATGAAAAATAAGCTTTAGCCTACTTTTAAAGTACTTTTAATCCAATACATAGAAAATATATATATTCTAACTAATATGAACAATATCATACCTATCCCATAGAAAAAATATATCTACTACTCAAGTGTGCTTGAGGGGTCATCTCTTACCTTCAGAGTATCCAATATTGCTTCATGATCAATAATACTAATCATCCATAGTTCTTTTGTTCTTAGTTTTTCATGATGATTCAATAACTTAAAAGTTGTTGATACAAATAGGTGGAAGAACATGAGTATGGTTTTGTACTTCTTAAAGTCCTCAAATGTAAGAATTTCATTCTTCCTAATCATATATGTTTGCAACTAATTTTTAGTAATAAAAATGATCTTGTAGGATATGTGAACCCATCATCATCTATCACAAGTTGTAGTAGCTTTTTTTTTCCTTGAACACATTGTGCCAACTAATAATTTGATCTCTCTTCATTCCCATATGGTGCAACTGCATAAACATGTCCTAGTTGTGCAAGGTCTAAAATATGGTCATAGTCAAATGAACTTTCCATTTCACTAAGTAAATATGAATGAACTTGATATAAAGGGGTTAGATATTGTGGAATCTTTGCATCTACCCACTCACTTGACTCACAATGATCCCACTCATATTTAATACAACTCTGGAAAAAACAAGCTAAATCTCATGTCTAAATAGTTCAAGTAATTGTATTTGAGCTTTGAAATGAATGCATCTTTGACGATTCCTTGATTTTTTGAAAATAAAATCTCTCTCCCACTATCCCCTCATCAACCAACTAGAAGAACCTACCTACTTTTGAAACAAGTGCCCCTCCTTGTGACAATGCATAGTTACACACTAAATAATAGAACGTTTCATTGAATGTAGTGCCACCTCCAATATTTAGTTGTTATTTAACTAGAGCTCTCTTTACACATGCACCTACTCCATCATGCTCCCCTTTTCCATGCCTAGCTTCAAAAAACTCCAAATATAAGGTATGCATTTTCCTACAAGAACTCAAAAATAATTGAAAACAATATTGAAAATTCTCTAATGGATGAGATCAATCATCACTCGTCTAAAATGGCACTCCCTAGTAACTATCTTCTTTTTCTCTTCAGTACTATCAAGGGTATGCCTATATGTGATGTGGAAAAAAAAAAAATCTAAATTGAATTGTAATATTGAGATTAAACTTCATTTTGTGGTTGTAATGTGTAATAATAGTTCCAATTGGGAAAAAATCATTTTACATCTTGAAATGTTGATCTAACCATCTAGACTTGTGGTTGTCTCTTGCATACTTGTAAAAAAAAAAATCTTAAAATTTGAAATAAAATCAGCAACAATTACTTCTCTTGTAACCAACTCACATCTAGAACCTTCACCTCCACTCTTCAAATTGTATTTCACTATCTCATATCTCTTTTTCTCAACCATTTTCTTTCCAAAATTATGTTGGTTTCCCTCATGAAAACATGATATAAACTTTGATAATCCACTACATTGCAAACACTTTTCATTTAAACAATTTCATTTTTATATAAAATGAAACCATCATATCTAGAACATAAAAATAAATCTAATAAGTCCCTTGATGACTTTGGTAGTTGCATTGCACCACACTCCTATAGCATTATGTTAGTATGAAAGTAGAATGAATATTGCATAATAGTTCATAATACATAAAAAAAAAACTCCACATGGCATTTGCAACAACATGTATTATGAATTTTAAGAGGCACACAATAAAATGGCTTACAAAATTCAAATGCTCTTTGTGAGATTTTCAAATTTGAATGTGTTTCACAAAATAGTTTGTACAATGTTGTTTGTCTATGTTCTAAAAAAATTTTAGGGTGTGGTGTGTGATCTTGATCACCAATTCTTAATTTTAAAACATCTTTTGCATTGGGTGATACCCTAGAGTTAGAGTGGAAAATTTGTTGAATTTCATCCTTTGTAGTATTAGTTAGTTCTTATCAACTTGTGGAAGCCTACCACTAAAAGTCCAAGTATAATTTTTGGAGAGGACTATCTAGTCTTGATATTATTGCTAGTGCTTTTGACGATGTTTTATGTTTTAGCCTTGTTAATTGAGCCTTTCTTAATTGATTGCTTACTAGAGATGTTATTACTCTACAAGCAACTCTTCTAATTTTTTCCTTACTAGTCTTTCCAATATAATTGAATTCATTAAAAATATTTTTAACAATAATTTTATTTCGATCTGACTTTTTATATACACAAATCTTAAATTTTCTAGTAGAAGGTCTCATTGTGTATGATTTTAGCAGTTGTACAAAAATTTGGCATTGTTTGGATAATGTCTTATTGGAAAAGTATTCATTGAAATTTTGGGTAGCCCACAACCGAATAGTTCGTGATGACCTTTTTCCTTCAAGTTTTTATATTATGTTTTCATCTATTTCAACTAACCATTTTGGGGTTCTTGAATGTTTTGCGATTTTATTGCACTCATTACAAAAAAATGGATTCAGGATTTCATTTTCTTCTTCACAAAATTCCTCTCTTCTTATGTAATTTGGAGATACATCAAGACTTTAATTATTTTGTGTGTTATTGATTTCATCAATGCTATGAACATGTGGATTATGGAGTGCAATTTCAATGTCATGGGGTTCATATCCACATTCATGAAGTAAATTTTACCATTTTTCTTTTTTTTCTTCTTCTATGATGTTACTCTTATCAATAGGTGTTTCATCACATTTTTCAATATTTTCAATTTCATGTTCAACATTTTCAAATTCAATAGCATAGTCACTTTCAATGTCATTTAAGGGTAAAGAAGAATATTCTCCTTGAAGAGTACTTGAAAGACTTTTCTTTCCATCATCTTCCTTGATCTATCTTTGTCCCTACTTGCTTCAATTTCCTTCATTTGAAATTTACTCTTCCTTTTGGATTTACAATAACTACTACCTCCCATTATACAAACAAAAGCAAGTACCTTAATGATTGATAGAATCAACTTTTGTGTAAAAGAGTGCAGAAAAGAAATGTTTTGCTTGTATTGGATAGAAACTATGACATTCCTAACACTAGAGAGCATGTGAGGATCATTGAAATTCCCAAAACGGAAATTGGATCATTTTGTCCACTCAAACAAAATGAATTTTGTTTGTGATCTAAAAAGAATATCAATTTTGTAAGCTTGTTTCCATGACATGAGAAGACAAGCTTTATAAAATGGATATTTGTTTTGAAGCACAAAATGGGTATCCATTTTGAAGCACAAAACAAATATTCATTATATTAAACAAAAATGAATTATAACAATCAAATATAATACATATATTGCAATATTATATATATTATATTATAGTATTTATATTATGCAATATTATAATATTATATTTATATAATTTATTATTAATATTAATATATTCATTGGAATAAATAGGAATATGAGAGAGGTATGGACAAAAGAGGGGAATGGAAGGAGGGGAGGATATGGGACGGAGTGATGGACATAGAGCAGGTATGAGCCAGGTGAAGGTGGATGGAAGAATAGAGATGGAGAGGTAGGTAGAGGAGCCGCAGTGGGGGAGAGATAGAGGACAGTGAGCGAGATGGGAAGGATGATGGGAGAGAGAGAGAGAGAGATGATGTGATAATATGATGTTTCTAGATATAAAATAGAGAAGAGGGAAATCAATCAGAGAGAGAGAGAGAGATGTATATATTGTTTCTAGCTCCTTGTAGTTTCATTTATACTTTTATAATTATAATAAATATAATATTTAAAACTCCCTTGGAGCAATCCATCAATATTTTTTTTAATTTATTATGTTTATATAATATAATTTAATATTTATATTATATAATGTATATTATATTAGTATTAATATTTATTTAATGATATCGTCTATGGCTCATGTGTTTACACAGATCATTTTTTATAGTCATTGATAAATGCTTGTATTGATACATGAGATGCTTATATGATTACATGATTATATGCCTATATGCTTACATGATTATAATATTTGCATGCTTATATTACATATACTTTTCATGTATTTTCTTCTCTTCTAATATTTCCTTATATTATATGGATATAACCAATTATTCGGGGGCACATCCTATGACTAACATTTTTACATCTAGATATGTAGATGATTGCATGTCCTTATAAAACTTGTCCTATGGAAAATGCATACATTGAAGGTGAACACACATGATCATATCCTTTCAAGGGCCATTCAATAATATGGAACCAATGTCAATAACCTTTAAGTGCTTGAATATTTAATGTATAGGCATATTTGTAAGTGCTACATACTTTGAGGTATGTGATCATTCTAGGACTCACATGCAAATAAAAATGGGGGAAAAATATAATGATGAAATTTGTATACCCATGGTATTTCTTATTTATTTTTATGTCTATTTTTGGAGGGTGATTTGATACATAGACAAATTGACAAATGACAATCGTGTGCAAAGTTAGGTACCTTTCCCTATGTTATCCACCTACTCTATTACACCTTTTATACACCTACACATCCTCTTTCCCATGTTCACGCACCCTTATTCATTATATCCATTTATGTATTACTCTCATACATTGCATGTATTTCCATGCACATGCTATCAATTGTGATTTAGCACCTTTTCTATCCTTAGACTAGTTTAAGTCTCAAGGTTGTCCTCATGGTCACAAAAACATCTCACCATCATTTTTTCTTTTAAATTCAAATATGGTGAACTTCCCACCTAGGTTCAACAAATCACAAGTTTGTGCAATATGTTGTTATGTCCTTATATTTGGAAGTTACCAATGCATTCATTCCAATCATTAGATTATTCAAATATCATTTGCATCCACAAACTTAAATTGGTGCTTTCAAAGAAATGGAGCTTTGCATAATCATCCTAATTGCATTTGCATGATTGAAGAGTTTTGTTTTGATATAATTCAAATCCAAGGGGTTGATTAAGGCACAATACCTTCACCACTCAATTGTATGGCATCCTAACAAAGGTGTTCAACAATACTGCTAACCCCTATAGATAATCAAGAAACATGTAAGTAGTCAAGGTATATCAAGCAAAGTGAAATGAAGCAGTCTACAAATGACACATGTCAAGTTCATGAGTACAACTTGAGATAGTGGCCATTGATCAATCACAAACAATCAAATTTGTTCCTACATAGAGTCAACCAAAATTCTAATTTCAAAGGTGATTATGACTCAAATATTAACTATTCCAAATCCTAAGACTTACCAAATTCAAATCTTCTTCATTATGTATATATAAGTCAATTATCAAGCTAAATACATTTATTTTCTTTTTACATTATACACATGTCTATTGATTGAACTCAATATTTATAATTCTCTCTACAACTAATTAATCTAGATCAATTGTTCTTATATATATACATTTTATGTGATTAGTCTAATTTCTTAAATATACATCATTAAATGATGATCCATTTAATTTATAAATAATATTTTGTTTTAAATAAAAATAAATAAAGAATGAAGGGTTGCTAAAGACCTGAAATAGGTGACCACTAAGAGTTGCTCCACTATTCCAAGGCAAAGACAATGAATGACTAGCATTTGCTTGTCATAAGTGAACAAGTTTCTTCTCTTGCATTAATATTGTGGCTTCCAAACAAAATAATAAAACTTGTGGCATGAGTAAAATGTCAATCCTAGAAGGGCTAAAAACTGTATACCTTGGAAAACATGAATGTTGTGCTATAGTTGTGAGTTTAACTACTGAATACTGCAAAAATGAGAAACCGTATCAATTTATTCTCATATTCACTGAACTTGTTCTTTCTCTTAAGAAACAAGAATAAGAATATGACAGTGCATAAACTAAAAAGTTGTGATGACTCTAAACTTAAAGTAATTTTAAAAACAAAGTTCAGAATTTCTGCTGTTTTAGAGGACAAATTTGGATTGTAGGACCTCTTTTTTATCACTGTATGCAAAACATTACGATAAAAGAAGCATAAGAAACATTGTCTTGGATTTGTAGTTCAAAGAAATGATGAAAAATGACACAGAAGTTGATAAAACTCATAAGGCTGCTTCCAGTTAAATTCAACAGGAAGGTGGTAATAGTTCCATCATCCATTGAGGAATGTTTCTTAAAAAACTGGTTCAGAGTATTACCTTTTCACATTATTGTAGCCATAGATCCATGGCATCAATGGAGATAAGATGCCAAAAAGAAACAATTGGCGTAGACCCAAACGAAGGCATACCATCAAGGCTTCTCCTCATTCGAATGATCATAATTCTGCTGCTTGGCAGAAAATACTGTAAGAACAAAACCCCCTGCAGAAAACTGCAGCTACCACAAACAGCACAGTTTGTACAAACATCTGTATGGGGTAGAACAAAATCAAAAGAGATAAATATCTAGAAATTTTGTAAATCCTTCCGAACTAGGAAAAAATTAACAAACGGAATTTGCTTGAAAGGCACATACAGCACTCTGAATTGGAAGATTGTACCAGTGAATATGGTTTGTTGCACAGAATTCAAGCTCCTTTACCCTTCGCAACCTAATATTTATCCATCAAATTTCTTAAATTGGCGAGTTCATTCATCAATGTCACTGGTAGTACGTCTGTTTTATCTGAACTTTTTTTCACAGAATTATAATGCCCTTTCAGCTTGAAGGCGATATTAGGCACGATTTGAAAAAAAAAATCTCCCTTAAAGAATAAGAGATTATTTTGAAAATCCCCTTAAAAAGGCACTGATGCAGGTGTGATTGTCTGTGTAATGAAGATGGAACTTCACCATTAGTTGGAAACAAAGTGAAATTAGAAGAACCACACAAATATGGAGAAGGTGATTTTGTCGCCAACTCCACTTATATTCACTGCATCCAATGTCGGAAGACTGACTTGCGGACAAGTTCGAAGACTGAAACAAATAGTGAGAAATAACCGTACAAATACAATGAGATAGTTATAGAGCATATGCTCAGTAATATACAGCCTGAAACCCTCCACACTGAACAAAATCACCAATGCCCAGCATATATTCAATGAATATGCATCCCTATACAAAACTCGTAAACAACAAAATTGTCCACGCCAATCAAAATGTGGAGAAAAGACAAACTGATAAGGGTGTAAAATTAATTCAAGAACAGCCACTGTATCCGCCGGGAAATGCAGCCATGGGAGGAAAGCTGTCGGAAATGTTCGCCGCCAAAGCATGCAACGAACTTTCAGGCTAAAATAATATCGGGCACGACTCAATCGCCGTATTAGGTGGCTCTAATCGAAACTGCATACTCTCATCGGTCCGCTGCCTCTTCCTCGGCGGCAGAGGAGAAGCGGCGGCGGCGGCGGCGGCGTCTAAAGGGAAATTAAGCACCGCGAGGGGGCCACGTATGGCTAAAGCAGCGCGGTCATATGCAAGCGCAGCCTCCATTGCGGTATTAAACGTCCCTAGCCAAAGCCGAGAGCCCTGCCTTGCCGAGTCGCGTATCTCTGCTGCGAACTTTCCCCATGGCCGCCTCCGCACTCCTCTATACTTCGGCTCAGCCACCTCGGGAGGCGGTGCCGCTGGTACAATTACAACTCCAGTCGTCGCAACTCTTCTTTTAACCTGCCGTTGGTTCAAATGGCTGACCTGCGGAGTTCTCTCATCAGGACGCCGTGTGTTCGAATCTCCGCCAAGAGCCGCTGCCACAACCCCCTGCAAGTCCCAAAGTTCCTCCATCCAATCTCAAGAGACCAGGCACACTTCTGGTGCCACTTATAACAAATTGCAACCTTCCAAAAACGATTTCACACAGTAAAATGTATGGATCGAAGAGCAATTATTAGCAAAAGAACAAATTCTTTAGAAAAGAAATTTTCCTTTTCTTTATCCTCCTACAAAAAGTTGTGGAAGCAAATATATAGGCCGCTGCCCGCAGTTCGAGAACGATTGCTTCACCTGCTGCCGAGAAAGTTTAATGTCGGTTGAATGGTAGCCAGGCAACCACTGGGCTTTTGCCAGCATGCGCACTTTGTTTTTGAGTGAAACGTGCGTTAGCCCCACAAGCGTTTGTCCAGAACATCGTGAATGCATTGATGGCCATGGCTGGACTACAGCTGCACTCCTCCATTTTTGACAGACAAAATTAATTTCTTGTTTATCAGGAACACATGGATCAAACCCTAAAAATTCATGCAGTCGAAAATAGGCTAAATTGCGCTGTCCTAATTATCTTGCCCACTTGCACCACTTATTCATTCCACCATTTAATTTAAACACAGGTACAAAGTTTGCAGACAGAATGTGTTAGAATCATGATGAAATGTTCAGATAACGCTTCGCCATTTGCAAAGTTATCTAAGGCAGAAAATTTAGCCATGCAAAAGTCAAAAATGGTCTGATTTTCACTGGCTATCACTACACATTGTTTCTAATGATGGGAAATATACATTGTTTGTAATGATGGATAAACCTGAGTTTTCCTTCATCAAGTTGTAATGATGAATAAATTTAAGTTTTGTTTCTTTTTCTTGATGATGGATTAGGAGAATCTTGTTTCAAAAAGTTTATATAATTTTTAAAGTATTTTAATTCAATAGCAATTGAGTGTGGAAATATTATGTCTTTAATCGAGTTTATCAATATGGATGCTTTAAAAGAATATTATATTCTTATGTTATCTTATGAAAAGTGGTGTTAGGGATAATGGGCTCTAAAGTGATAAGTAATTTATAATCAAGGAATTCTCATATATAATATTGTCAAATCCTTAAATAGTTATTTTTTTATTTTGGGAGATCATAAAGTAGTTAATTTGGATCACATTTAGAAGAAATTCTTACAAATATTCAATCAAAGATTCATTTCCCATTAATATTCATTTGAATTAATGTCTTCATATCTAACCATAATATATGATAGTCTATATTCTTTAATCATAAGTGGTGGTGGCAATTAATGAAGTGGGAAAGAAAATTGTGCTCTATTTTAAAGTATTGGTTGCAATAATGTAAATATTTTTTACGCAAATTAATAGATGAACCATCGTTTGCTCTAGGATGTCCTTTAAGATGTTCTTACATGTTTTAAGAATCATACCAAATCCCAAGGAGATATTATCATTAGGTTGTTGTTATATTGAGCATGTGTATTATACCCCATAGTAGCATGCCTAGTTGTAGGATAATTTAGTGGTATAATCATGGCATGAAGGATAGGAATAGAACTAAGCTTAATGTGAGATGTAAGATGTGAAGAACCATCCACCATTTTAATAGAAGAACTATCATGTGTTGAAGTCACCGAAAGGAATTACATGAGCAAAAATCATATGTAACACCAAAATAAATTTACACACAAGAGAGAATCAATGAAAATATTGTCAATACTAATACAATAGCATATAATGCAATGAAATGAAACATACATAGACAACCCTTGCATATATAGGAAAGGATAAGTCATAGGATAACAAGAGATCATGATAACTCCCATGATCTCATGACTTGAGACGTAAAATGTAAATTCCCTAAGTAAACTTTAACTAGATGTGAATATAACACATAAGGGAGATTAGTTAGGGAATAAATTTGTTCACACCAACATCATGACATGTAGAAATATTATCTTAAGGTACAACAATTTTATGAGTAGGTGAAGCAAGTATATCATCATCACATAATGTATCATTCATATCAATTAAGGATATATGTATATCATAGGTATCCTCCATAATAGAAGTATCATGAAGTGGATCATATGAAGGGAAGGTGCTTTAAGGTAGTATGCATATAGAATCTCGAGCAAGCATTATTATCACTCTCCATAGAAGTATGCCACACATAGTAATCATGAACAAGTGAAGTAAGAGTATTTAATAAAATGAAGAAAAGGTGTATATATGGTGATATAATACTTCAATGGATAAAGTGATCCCAATCGTGTGATAGAAAACTATAAGTGAATTATAGACACATGGATCACATTCAAAAAATATACATAAAAATTACATAATTAGTAATAGAAGCATGAATAGATGCCCTTGATAGAGGATCTTTTGAATCCATAATGTAAAGATAAGGATCTTCCAATGGTAAGGATCCATAATGTTTCTTTGGATACTTATAGTTTACTTCACAATTTGAAAGGTATCTTTAATTAGCAAGTAGCATATGGATATCGGTTAATCAAGATATGTTTCCTCAAAGTGGGTGTTTAAGACTTGTTTAAGAAGATACTCTATGCCATTTATAAAATTACTCTTTTGAGATGTTATAATATTAACCATAATTTCATTCATGAATAGAGTAGTCATAATATAAGATAACTAAAATAAAGTCCTTATAGCCAATAGCACTTTGTGTTACAAGGTCTTATTTTAATCAACCTATTCATAGGTTTACGTCTTGACATAGAAAAACTTGTCATTTGGTCAACTAACTTGACCCAAATATTTGTGGTAGACATACAATCTAATTCCACCTAGATGAATAAGCTACATATGAACAACATAAATAAGCATAACTATATTGGTTGATTGAGTTCTATATGAACAACAAATATCCATTTGAGCGAATAAGTTTTACATGAACAATAAGATAATGAGTATCTATTTGAGAAAATAATTTTTATATGAACAAAAATATAATGGATATTTTTTTTGGTTTTAAAGAAGTTCTTAAATGAACAAAAAAATCATTATATGTATCTTTATGGAAAATGATTTTGACCTAGACTTTTGGCTTCTTCAAAATATTAACTAGGTATTTATATGATAAACTTCTT
>VDFB02168118.1:36218139-36252195 GCA_007258455.2 Sequoia sempervirens | reverse complement strand
CTTGCTTCTCACAATTTTTTTATTTTCAAAATCCCAAAGCCTATAACCAAATTCATCAATGCCATATCCAACAAATGTACATTTTCTTTGATTTGCATCAAGCTTACGTTCTATTTTAAGAATCTACATGTGCAAATGCTTTACAACCAAAGGTTTTGAGAAAAAAATAACTCACCTTCTTACCTTTCCATGCTTCCTATGGAATACCACAACCGAAAGGATTAGAGGGACCTCTATTAATTAAATAAACAACAGTGTTTACAGTCTCTGCCCACATTTTTAAAGACAGCCCAACATGCAATCTCATAGTTCGTGCACGCTCCATTATTGTTCTATTCATGCGCTCAGCCACTCCATTTTCTTGTGGAGTCCTTGGAACCATTTTCTGCCTACGAATACCATTAGAGGAACAATAATATTCAAACTCTTTGCTGCAATACTCACCACCATTATCAGATCTGAAACATTTTATCTTTTTACCCGTCTCATTCTCAACCAAGCTTCTCCATTTTTAAAAGTTTCAAATACATCAGATTTTTGCCTAAGGAAATAAATCCATACCTTCCTAGTTGCATCATCAATGAATGTAACATAATGCATAGAGCCACCGAGAGAAGATACCTGAGCTGGTCCCCATACATTCGTATGCACAAGCTCCAATTTCTCATCTTTCTTTTGCTTCCCATCTTTGAGAAAACTTACTCTCTTTTGTTTTCCATACACACAACTTTCACAGAAATCCATATTAACACATTTTAGACCTGGTAAAACATTATTTGAATGAAGTACTTTCATACCTTTTGCACTCATATGCCCAAGTCTATTATGCCACAGTCGCGATTCGAGTCACAACAAGCTGTATGATCTTCTACTTGTTGAACTACAACAATTGTTCCTGAACATTGACCTTTTTTCTAACAATAATAAAGTAGAAGGAACAATATGACCTGTACAAAGATATAAGGTACCTACTTTCACACCTTTTCTACCACTAAGGCACCCTTTGTGACCTTCCAATTTTATCACTAAATGTAACAACACAACCTTCATCATCTAGTTGCCTGAAATTAAATTTCTACTTAACTTTGGAACATGCCTTACTTCATGTAGTAGCCAATGATTCCCATTCTGTAACTTAATCTTGATTCTTCCCTTTCCAACAATCTGACAGGGTTCATTATCTCCTAAATAAACCAGCCCAAAATCCCCTTGGACATAATCAAGAAAATAACTTCTATGGAGGGTAGCATGAAATGAAGCCCCTGAATCTAACACCCAAGAATCATCAGCATTATCAAGGGAAAGAATCAAAGCATCCTCATCAGATTTATTACTTACCACATTTGCCTCTTTACTTCCTTCCTTTTGTCTCCTTTATTTTAAGAGGACCAACAATCTTTCTTTAAATGACCCAGCTTACCGCGGTACCAACAATCCCTCTTGTCTCTAGATTGGGACCTTTTTGTCCTTTGATTTTCCTCATGACTTCCCATGATTTCCAAAATTGTTTCCTCTCTCCTTTGTTCTACCCTTGCTTTCTACATTCAAAACACTGCCTGATGTGGATGTTCCACCTGGGCTTTTCCTACGAATTTCCTCGCTCAAAATAACACCAACAACATCATCAAATTTCAATGTATTCGAACCAGAAACAAAATTGCTAACAACCATTACCAAGCTATTCCAGCTTTCAGGCAAAAGAACACAGAATCAAAAGAGCCCTAACTTCTTCATCAAAGTTTAATTTTACAAAAGTTAATTGACTGGTGACCGTATTGAACTCATTTAAATGATTAGTAACTGACCCACCTTCTACCATTTTCATATTAAATAAACGCTTCATAAGAAATACCTTATTCAAAGCGGAAGGCTTTTCATATAACTTTGCCAGGGTTTCCATCAACTCTTGAGTTGTCTTTGCTTTTGTAATATTGAACACCACTGATTGTGCCATGCATAAATGAATACTGCCAAGAGCCTTTCTATCCAAAATCTCCCAGTCCTCATCAGACATTGCTTGGGGTTTCTTGGTTTTTCCTTCCAATGGCCACCATAAATCCTTCTGATAGAGGTAGTCCTCCATCTACATCTTCCATAACTGATAGTTCTACCCATTAAACTTCTCAACCTTCTTACTCTCGTCTGCCATCACTCCCACTCAATCGTGAGACCTTCCTATAGATGATAATCGAAACACAACCCACTCTGATACCACTTGTTAGCGTTAGAAAGGAAGATATCTAACAATTAAATGCATATTTAAGTAATAAAACAGAGAAACTAAAAACACACGAAAAATAAATTATAACACAGAATTTAACGTGGTTCACCCAATCCAGGCTACATCCACCAAACCACAGCCATCCAATACTTTTATTATCCAGTTCAAAACTTATTACAATCTTGCAAATAATAGCATTTTTCATCATACTGTAACACCCATCCAGTGCAAGGATACGTGCTGGGGTGTACAGTATACCATGGGCTATACAGTATAGCATGATCAGTCACCACATACCAACAATCTCCCACTTGGAGACTAATCAAGCTCCACACCCACACACTATATTGTTACTAGATGTATTTGGATCATCATTTTCTATACCATCCATATTGTTGTCTTCCATATATCATCTATCTCTCGATTGTTGTCTTCTTGTGCTTGAACATAACCATCTTCAACATCATCATGGATGTCAATTTATTCGATGTTCTCTAATCCCTCTCTCTCATTTTGTTGGCCATCATTGTTTTGCTCAGTATCCACTAATGCATCGTCAAATGCATTCCTTAATCTTGGATCATAATGTATGACAAATATCCATTTCGGGTCCAAAATATCTTCATAGAAAAATACTTGCACATGAACGACACACATATATTAGACATTATATAAATTGTATGAACATATATACATCAATTGAATAATGGAACATTATTTTATAGACTACCTTTTTTATACAATAATTGCTATAAAACACAATTTTGACAACATAGTTTATAAAACATCAGTCCACACTCATTTATTATTCTTTGGTTTTCTTCCCTTAAGAACATCCTTAGGGAGACCTTGTTCTTCCCTATTCTTTCGCGCAGGAGTACATTTTAAGAAGGGGTAATCAATCAATAACTCATCCCCAATGGTAAGATCCATAATAGCCTCAACCATTATCAATCTATCAACCTCTCTTTCCATATCTCCATCTTTATCATTTATAACCTCAACAAATTGACAATTTGGTCTTACATTAGGGTCCCTTCCCTTACTACTATTTATAAATCCTGCAATATTTTTGTGTGTATGCACATCCATCTATATAGTACATAAGATGACCTCTATTCATTTCTTTTACACTTTCCAATTGGAGACAATGTGTATACATATTTGAATTTAATACCATATGCTGACATGCTAGGCTTATATTCTGCTAGCCTTCTCCATTCACCATTGTAATATGATGGACCATACTATGGCATTAATATCCTAGTGGTTTGTTCTGAATTGTTTCTATGTTTGGATCCCACATGTACATTTTGGACAATAAAGAGGCCTAGATTCACTCCATAACTATTGGATGGTCGTATCATGTAGCTATATCCCCAAAATTGAAACACCTCGTACACTCTAGGTAGTTGTTGATCACTAGGCCAAGCACAATATAATCGACGATCAAATGTATCTTTGTAAATTGATCTCAAACTTAGGGGAAAGTCATCATCTCCATCACATTCATTCTCATAGGGTATGTAGTCCACCTTCCCCTTGTCTTTAAGAAAATTATGCATCTTCACACCGGTTCTTGTTCTGTTACTTTTTTTCGTCAATTCCTCATCTTCCGAGTTGGTATATTGGCACATATTTTTGTTAGATGTATCATCTGATAAATGATCATTGCCCTCTAGGCTGGAAGTCGGTGATCCAAGAAACTTTAAACCAAGAACTTTATCTTGCAAGTATCCATTAAGAAAAAAATAGTTATTTAAATAATATAAAACAATGTTTAAACGAAATATACATGTTATTTATATCAAATTGGAAAATTACTCACCACAATTCCTATTGGATTTGAATTGATTATAGGAGGCATACTACTGACTGGAAGCTCATCATATATGTAATGTCTTTGTACAATTGCTCGTTTGAATTGTTTCTTTCCACGACATACAAAACATCCACAAACAACAATTTTCTCAAAGTATTCATCCCATGTACTATAGTCCTGACCTACCTCTTCTTTAGTGCAATCATTTGTTGTGTCTACAGTATCCATTGTCATATCCTCTTCCACCCACTATCATCTATGTGATTTAATAGTTTTAGGTCTACGTCCATGTACATATCTTGTTCTTTTGCTAGTTGAATGCTTAGGCTCTGCATTTGCTCCAATCTCCATCTAAAATTATCAACAACATGCATTGATTTATGTCAAGGTTGGATAATACATTATAAATTTCAATAATACTGTGAAAAAAATGGACATATCACAAAATTCCATTAGATCATTTTTTCCTAAGTTAAGTCAAAATTTGAGTACCCAATGTCCCACTTCATCCGTTGTGTCCTCATTTGATATGACACGATTTGTTGCCATGGCCTCGTCTCGCCCCTTAATACACAACATAGTAAATAATGTTTAGTACACCAATTATATCATTTCAATGAATATGCTATCCAATACAAAACCTCACTTTAGTCATATATTTGACGTATTGATATCATGTTTTGGCTATCCTAATTTTCAAAATTTTCCCTTGATCATAGAATCACATTTAATCACCATTCCTGTGCATTTTCAACCAATAAGTTTGACCTTAGAGGCCTCATGGACAAAAAAATGACTTTATCTCCTCTATGTTGTAGAATTTGTGAATTCATAAACACCTTCCTCCTTTGGTTGAGGTTGCTTTCTCTTCTTACCTCTATTGTATTTGCGTATTTCATTGTCTCATCTATTTCCACCCACTTTCCTCTCAATGATTTAGTATTTCTACACCATCCATGTCCTCTCTCCATGGCCTCCTCTGTGAATAAAAATTCTGCCACAGAATCTTTTGCCGTACTACCACCGAGAAGGAAAAATCAACTTGCAAGACCGCGGTAAAAAACTGCTCTACTGCACCAAGTTGATGAAGGAGCCGTAGGATAACGATTGTCACCACACTACCGCACGCCAATGGTAGAAGACTTGCGGGACTACGGGAGTCACTGCAACACCGCCAGGAACAAAAGGAAGACTTGCATGCCGCCACAGAAGCTTTCACCGCACTACCACCAAGAAGGATGAAGCACCTTGCGGGACTGCGGTAAAAATTGCTCTACCGCACCAAGCTAATGAAGGAGCCATGGGACAATGATGGTCACAAAAACAAGGCAGGAGTTGGAATTATTTCCAACATTCTGGGTCCTGTGATACACAACAATGAAAATAGTCACTATTCAACAATGATAGGCGCTAAATTAGGCACACTTGATGCCACCTTATACATCCCAAACATATTACATTAATGGCCAAAAGTCAACGCTAAAGTTGGCATTAACTAACGCTGACTAAAGCGCGACTAATGAATCAAAATTGAAAATTTAAAACTTTCCCGCGTGAAGGAAGAAATTAGACGACAAAAAAGGGAAAAACGTCGCACGAAGGAAGAGAGCAGGGCACTACCAGCAACTAATGAATGAATGAGATATTTTAATGACATCCATAAGACCAAGCAGCCTAAGGGACCGAGAACCAAAAATCTAAGGAATCTCCAAACTCTTTTCCATGTTGGACCTTCTTTTATGAATTTTGACCAAAAAACTCGTTGTCTTGCCGATCTTCTCCTCAAATAACTTGTGCAAATTGTCATCCTTTAAGTTGAATTTTTATGAGAAATTCGATTTAGTTTGTGACACCATAGGTAAGGTTGCAATTTTTTTTGTATTGCTTGATTTCGTGATTGTTTATTGCTCTTTGTATTGCATTTGAATTCATGATTGTTTACTGGTTCATGGCCTAACTAGTCCAGGAAACCTCTAAATTGTCCCATCATTACAAATTGTAAAACCTTTGAGAAACCAACAAAAAATTTTACCCTACCCATTTAAGCTTTGACTCAAAATATTATAGCACGAAGCAAGGATGCCTCTGTATTCTTTCCCTAACCTGGGTATCAAGGAAATAGTGAACTGCTTGGAAAATCTGGGAATTGGGTCGGTCATTGTTGAGCAACTGCTAAAAATAAACATAGAAACAACTTGGTTTTGCCCAGCTATGCCATAGTCACCGATGCCATGAAAAATTCGTGCAAGATTGCATTATGAAAGAGTTTTCATGATAAGGTTATCAACACTAAGCAAACTGAGCAAACATATTTTCCCTAGGTTATCAACACTAAGCAAACCCAACAAACATATTTTCCCAGAAAACAAAACTTTCATACCACAAACTAGACAAAAAATTTCATACCTGACAGTGTGTACTTCGTTTTCCTCCACAGACTGGACAAAAATAATTTTCCCTAGGTCACCTCAAAATTTCAAGCAATGGAGGGAAGCGAGCATTGACAACAAACTCTGGCCACAATGAGGTAATCCATTGTCAATTTATAGATTTGTAAATGTTTCCATTGTTTCTTTGAATTTTAATTTTTAGTTTTTTATTTCTAAATTTAAAAGAAGAAATATAATTTTATATATATATATATATATAGGGACATGAGACTGACAAAGATAAAGAGGAATTGGATTCCATATTGGGGGTAGAGGAAGTGAACAAATTAGTTAATGTGGACTAGACAACACTTTCCATATACATAGAAAAACAATCTGTTAACGCCCCTCAAACATTGCAAAAAAATCAATTGTGTCAAAGGGAATCAATTGATTCAACAACCAGTCCTGGATCGAGCAAAAGATCTAGGAGGAAATTAGTGATAGTAAACTCTAAGAATGTGGAACATGGAGCAGATACTTCCACTCCTAGGACACAAACTTCTTCCACCAAGCCATATTTTTAATCTTGCATTGGTAGCTACAATACAAAGATAAAATACGAGGTGGTTTTAGGGGAAGTCAGAATGACAGATGATGGGAAAACGTTTGTGAATAGGTTGAAGGAATCATGTCTTCAACGGTTCAAATACCATCTACATTTTCCATTCTCAAAGATACCCATGCACCTGAAAAAAGCAGTTATCCATGACATGGAGACTGATTTTGGCACAGGTTGGTCTATAAAGAAGATAAAGCTTTCGAATGTCTCAAAACTGCAAGAGATTTCGGTGCAACCAAACAAAGAAGATAAAAAAATTCCCTCCTGAGCTAAGGCAAAAAAAAATGCCAATTGATGTAAGTGTGAAAGTATGGAGAGAGCTTGTAAAAGCATATGAGAAGTCTGATGCACGGAGGAAGTCCGGTGAGGAGAGTACATAGGTATTTGAATTTTCTCATAAGATTATAATTTATTAAATGATATTTAAATTTTATTTGTGCATAGTTAAATTGAATTAGTATATGTTTTAGGACAAGGCCTCCAAGGCTAGGCTTGAGAAACTTTGTGCCACACATCACAGTGGCTAGAAAGGTTTACAAGCCTTGATTTGTCCATTTGTAAGTATATTTAATATGTTAAATGATATATATTTTTATTTCGTTGGAAAAAGTAAATGATTGCATATTAATTAGTAAGCAATTTGAAAAGAATATGTTACAAAACAAAAAGTGGAACGATTTTGTAATCTGGATGGAGAACGAGGTATCAATAGTTGAGTTTCAATAACTTAGTTGGATATCATTGTGTTAATATGTCAATTTGCATCTCTTGTGTTGAGTTGTTTATTGATGCATAGGATGAGTAAATAGAGCTCAAATCTTATGATTACAATATGACTATTTATGTGCATGAATAAATAGAAGGATGTAGATGAACTCAATTCATCTGACTTTATGCCTCTTGGCAGGAATTCCTCTTGAATCTCTACTATCAGGTGCCTGAGACTTCCCTGTAGCTTTTACCTTTCATTGCCACCTTTCCTCTTCACTATGAGAATCGTCTCCTTTTTCCTTATATGCATTTCTAGCTTAAACTTCTAATTCATCCCATGTTTTACATTCCTCTTCAGAATATTCTTCTTCTTCTTCATCCTCCTTTGACTCCACAAGAGATTCATTTTCTGAACCTTCCTCATCTAATTTTGATTCCTCTTCTACATCAAAGGGTTCATGTCCTTGATCTGACTCTTCTGAATTATCAGAATCATAATCACTAGCTTCCATATTCAAAAATTCCCAACCAGCATCTTCAATAAATTTATCTGGATCATCAATAATACTCTTCAAAATTGGTTGCCAGTTCAAGTTCATTCTGCTTTCATAATACTTTATATATATGGAGTTCAACCATCCCTTGATGCCATCAAGTGAATATTGAGGAATGGCGTCAATGTGGAGTACATCCCGCTTGAAGTCTTTGAAAATAATAGCCATAACAAATTCCTTTTGCCCAAGTCATACTCTCTCAAGGTTAACAATCTCAATCTCACTAATAGTGATTACTAAGAAAGGTAATTCCACCAACTCTACCAAACAGTTTACCGTAGGAACAATAAAATCAGAGGCTTTGAAAGGAACTCCATGAAAACCAAGCTCTCTAAATGGTATATCAAACTCTAGTTCAAAATATTTTAGATGAGGCTAATCCCATATAAGCTATCTTACTTGCTTGACAAATCTTTGAAACTTTGTATTGATTTTATTTTTCATGTCCCTCTCTTGTTGTTCTTCCTCAATTTCATCAGGATCATACATTGACCTTCTTGCCCCTCCTAAAGTTTGGACCATATCCATTTCATCCACATAAAACTGGACATCCTTGGTCTTCTTGGTTCCCACGCCATGATATGGTTATGCAAATGAGAATGAAACAAAGTAATCATCTCCTTGTCCGCTAGCTAGAAGAATGCATGCTTAATGTTTTGATACATGATATCAACTCTCTCTTCTTCTCTCATGGTTGAATACCAAAATCTAGTATGGTGCACCTCCAGAGTTCTAGTTATCTTTCTTCCTCTTCCACCAAATGCTGGCTTGATCCACACATCTACTAGCCTAATTGGGTTTGTTTTTGAAAGTTGAAGTTTCTCCCAAGTCACCAATGTAGCTCTCTCTGCCTTTTCAGACTCTTTCATTGCTACAAATTATCTTTGGGATTTAATCATTTGTACCACATGGATGATGTGCTTTGAATCCTTGCATCTAAAGGAAATTTCCTTAACATAAATACTACTAGGGAATTTAAATGTTGCCATTGTAGTTGGCATTAAAGCCAGTACCTGCAACATTGAAAATTATCCTTATATAAGAATTCCCTTCATCCTGAGGGCTTGTAACACTCTTGATGGTGGCTACATGAAATCTACTTCTGATTCCTCTTCTACATCAAAGGGTTCATATCCTTGATTTGACTCTTCTGAATTATCAGAATTAGAATCACTATCTTCCATATTCAAAAATTCCCAATCACCATCTTCAAAAAATTTATCTGGATCATCAATAATACTCTTCAAAATTGGCCGCTAGTTCAAGTTCATTCTTCTTTAATAATACTTTATATCCATGGAGTTTAGCCATTCCTTGATGCCATCAAGTGAACATTGAGGATGGCATCAATGTGGAGTACATCCCACTTGAAGTCTGAAAATAATAGCCATATCAAATGCCTTTTGCCCAAGTCATACTCTCTCAAGGTTAACAATCTCAATCTCACTAATAGTGATTACTAAGAAAGGTAATTCCACCAACTCTACCAAACAGTTTACTATAGGAAAAATAAATGCAGAGGCTTTGAAAGGAACTCCATGAAAACCAAGCTCTCTAAATGGTATATCAAACTCTAGTTCAAAATCTTTTAGATGAGGCTGCTCCCATAGCTCTCTTACTCGCTTTGACAAATCCTTGAAACTCTGTATTGATTTTATTTTTCTTGTCCCTCTCTTGTTGTTCTTCCTCAATTTCATCAGGACCATACATTGACCTTCTTGCCCCTCCTAAAGTTTGGACCACATCCATTACCTCCACATAAAACTGGACATCCTTGGTCTTCTTGGTTCCCATGCCGTGATATGGTTATGCAAATGAAAATGAAGCAAAGTAATCATCTCCTTCTCCACTGGTTGGAAGAATGCATGCTTAATGTTTTGATACATGATATCAACTCTCTATTATGCTCTCATGGTTGAATACCAAAATCTAGTATGGTGGGCCTCCAGAGTTCCAGTCATCTTTCTATCTTTTCCACCAAATGCTGGCCTGATCTACAAGTTTTCCAGCCTAATTGGCTTTGTTTTTAAAAGCTGAAGTTTCTCCTGAATCACCAGTGTAGCTCTCTCTGCCTTTTCAAACTCTTTCATTGCTACAGATCGTCTCTAGGATTTAATCATCTGTACCACATGGTTGATGTACTTTGAATCCTTGCATCTAAAGGAAATTTCCTTAACATAAATACTGCTAGGGAATTTCAATGTTGCCATTGTAGTTGTCATTAAAGTCGGTACCTACAACATTGAAAATTATCCTTATATAAGAATTCCCTCCATCTTGTTGGCTTGTAACACTCTTGATGATGGCTACATGAAATCTGATTCCGATTCCTCTTCTACATCAGAGGGTTCATATCCTTGATCTGACTCTTTTGAATTATCAAAATCAGAATCACTAGCTTCCATATTCAAAAATTCCCAACCACCATCTTCAAAAAATTTATCTGGGTCATTAGTAATACTCTTTGAAATTGGCCGCCAATTCAAGTTCATTATGCTTTCATAATACTTTATATCCACGGAGTTCAACCATTCTTTGATGCCATCAAGTGAAGATTGCGGAATGGCGTCAATGCAGAGTACATCCTGCTTGAAGTCTTTGAAAATAATAGCCATATCAAATGCCTTTTTCCCAAGTCATACTCTCTCAAGGTTAACAATCTCAATCTCAAGTATTAGCTAGGGAATTTGAAATTTTATTATGGTATGTGCACTTTGATATGATGTAATATGATTATGGTTTCGTCTCATATGTTGTAATATTAAATATATAATAGAAAAATAAATTATTGCATGAAATAAATAATAACTTTTTATTCTAAATGTTTTTTTTTGTAGAACACGGGTCTTCCAGAAGATCAAGATAATCCTCAACATGATATAGATCCACAAAATATTGGTTCTTCTGGTACAAATCACATGGCAAAGGATGATGATGACGCAGATGCGGAAGACACTGAGGTTGATGACAATGAGGATGATGATGATGATGACGACAATGATCATGATAGTGATGATGATGATGAGACAGTTGGTGATAGTAACCAGTGACATTCATGATCATATAGACTACATCATGGATCATTGCTGATATATCATTATGATGACTCTTTTTATGGTTACTATCATATGTATCATTTTCACGGCCTATAGTACTATATTATTGAGTTGTATCATATTGACATGTATCATTTTCAAATTTTCACTATATCATTTGGACATGTATCATCTTGACTTGTATCGGTTTGAGTTACATAATTTATCAATTTTATTTATATCATTTGTACATGTATCATTTTCACTTATGTTAACTGTTGGACATGTATCCTTTTGACATGTGTTTGATGTACTGGAATATTTGACTTTCACTTGTTTTAGTTATATATGATGATGATCTTATCATTATTGACTTGTCAATTTATATATATTAAAAGCGGTCGATGATTTTTGAATGGATATTTATTACGTATGATGATTTTAATTTACTGCTAAGGATGGATGTTGTCAAATTCAATTAAATTATAGATATTTGACTCACTTGTTTTAATTATAGATGATGATCATGTTACAATAATAGTTCATGCGGTGATGAAAGGTACAATTAATGCTTGGTACCTCTAGAATGTAATTGAAAGTTTTGTGGTAAGCCACATTAAAAGAGGTGGTAATGTGGAAGCAAATGTCTGATCTAAATGGGCTTTAAATTTTGGTGAAATGGGGGAATTTAGGTTGGAGGATTTTAGAGGTGTTAAGTTAGCAGACTTAGGTGAAAACACAGGAGAGGACACCACCTTAAATGAACAAGGTGGTGAAGCGAGTGAAGTAGGTTTGACATGAAAAGCGAAGGCAGGGGTGGCGGGTGGTGGTGAAGTAGTACTTCATTAATAGAAAGTGTGGGCAATCCAAGATGGTGTTAAATGCAAGCCCTCGATTAAGATGTGTTAATTGCATTTGGAAAGGGTCGAGAAAAACTTTGCAACAAAATTTGGTGGTGGCGGCATTGGTTTTCAAGAGAGATGGAAGCCAATTTCACCTTCTGGTCACGAAGATCTTTGGGCCTGTTTTATGGAGAGGCGTTCAGAAAATGATTGGAGGGCCTTTTCCTTGTTTACGATGAGCGGCTAGTGCAGTGTGCAAAAATGATTTGTGGCATCGATTTCGGCTCTTTGAAACACGGCTACCAAACCAACATGGACATTTACTCCTTAATTGCAGTGTGGGGCTTGGATTTAGGTGAACCAGTAGAAATGGTGAAGATGGTGATGCAAAAAATTATGCATGAATATTTTCTGGTAGGCATGGAGTCCATTCTCAAATGGGAAGTTCTGGGTGTAGGTTTAGATTATTTTGAAGGACTAGTAGATGATGAAATTGAGTAGCTCTATGGGAGACTGGGGCTCAAACCCTTTATTCATTGGCCCAAAGGAAAATACAAAGCTCATTGCCGTGAGGAAGAGCGTTTGGGATGGAAAGCACTCAAACTCTTCATTGAACAAGCAAAGGCGGAGATGTAGGGATTGGAAGCAAAAAGGAAGCGCCAGAAGAAGAAGTTGGGGAAGCAGCGAAAGAACTCTGAAGGAGATAGCCAAGCATCTGTTGGGTTCGGGTGGAGCTCATTAATATTGGTCGTGTTTGTCTGTGTCTTATTTTGAATTCTCCCTTCGCTTTTGTTGTATTAAAGCGTGTAACTCTAAACACTGTTAATGGTGGTTATTTTTTGTAATGATTTTACTGGTAAACAGTTACAGGGGTTACGAGGTTTATTTAATGTTTTACTCTGCATGTTAAGGTGCCTCTAGTTTTTGTCGTTTGTTGTGGAATTTTGGTGGGTAATGACACTAAACAATAGATGTACTTTTTTATCTTTACAAGCAATACAAAAATTTCATGTTACCGACCCAAAAAAAAAAATTGTCTTGTTATATAATCGTATGAGTTAAATAATTAAATTACTTAGTCTATAATCATATGAGTTAATTAAGAGGCATGATATATTTAACTAATTAAATTGAAAGAAAACATATTAAATTAATAAAAGGAAGCAAAACAAGAAGCATTTTTAGAAGCAAAACAAGAAGCATTTTTAGAAGAAAAAAAGGAAGCAACAATGGAAGCCAAACTAGAACCAATCTTGGAAGCAAAATTGGAAGCAAAATTGGAAGCAAACTTGGAAGCAAAACTAGAAGCAAAATTCGAAGCAAAACGGGAAGCAAAACGGGAAGCAAAACGGGAAGCAAAACATGAAGCAAAACCGGAAGCAAAACTAGAAGCAAAATCGGAAGCAAAACTGGAAGCAAACTTGGAAGAAAAACTGGAGGCAAAACTGGAGACAAAATTGGAAGCAAAATTGGAAGCAAAACCGGAAGCAAAACCGAAAGGAAACCTAGAAGCAAAACTAGAAGCAAAACTAGAAGCAAAACTAGAAGCAAAAATGGGAGTAGACATAGAAGCAGAATCAGAAGCCTAATTGGGCACTAATTTAGTCGCTATTTCCAATGCTATTTCCAACGCTATTTCCCGACACTAATAGAGGGGCTATTTTTGGCACTATTTCTCGGTGCTATTTTAGGCACTAACGAGGGCGCTGTGATTTTCTAGCACCAACTACGATGCTAAATTTGACGTTACGTTTGATGCAAAAGTTTGCGTCGAGATGACCATGCCTATTTGTGTCGAGTTTAGCGCCAATCAAATTGCCCAATTCATGAACTAAAATACATGAAAATATGGCACTATTTTAGGTGTTATTTGCCTGTTCTGCTATAGTGAATCATGGATAAGACCTTTTATTGGGGGTGGGCGACATCTAGAAATCCATCCTTATCCTTTCTCCACCTATTGAGCCTCTCCTTCCTGAAATCTCATAACCTTTAAATGCACTTTCCTGTCTATAACTATCATGTTTTTTGCTTTGAAGTGGCCTACAAATTATTTTGTAGCATTCATGGCATGATAATACATTGTAACATCCCTTTTAGTTCTATATTGTCTCTCAAGGATTGAGTCGTACAGAGGAGCTCAAGTTAGTGAAATAATCACGATAGGCAGAGGTCGATTCTCAAATAATTCTACAAATTGGGCGTCATGTGAGAATAGGTCAAAGTCAGGCAAGGCGAGAAGAAAAGCAGTTAAAACGACATTGTAGTGGTCAGAACTCGCATGAAGGATTTCCATTGGGAAGAGGAGCACGGGGAAAATACTGTGGAGGGTAGCTTGTGGATGACCGTAATTATCGACTGAGGCAATGACGAACTTGTGAAGTGTTGGGCGTGCACAGATGATGTCCACCAAGGGACTGCGGGCGAAAGTGTGCGGAGAGCCGAAGCTCATTCACCATGGTGACATCATGAAAAGCTCGGCCATCAAAATGTGGAGCCCACATGATTGAACAACCACCACCTAGGACCCTCCTATGAACACACTATACTAATCGCTGCTATTTGACATCACCTCATTTCCTCATGATTAGCTAAATACTTTAGTTCAAATGTTTAGAAAGAATGACCTTATAGATTATTTTTGGAGCCATCATCATGAAAATTATTTATGCTTGAATGAAATTCTTTATCGAATCCCTTGTGATGAGAGCCGTGACCCATTGCAGTTGGTGTAGAACGAGCCACTGCGACCAACCAAGATCTTCAACAATATCTTTAAAGTTCTGCCCCATTCCAATCACTCAATTGGTCCCTATTTGGTTATTTTCTACTAGGTTGAGCGGGCTCGATGGGAGGTTAGGTGACACAACAATCATGAAAAGGTCACAATGGAAAAACATCATTTAAACGATCGAATAGACCGCAGACTCTACAGACAAGGCTCTCGCTTAGGGAAATGCTAGAATGAAGAAGTTTTTTCGATTTGATCATGCTATGTCGATTGAGTCCCCATAGCCCTCACAAGTCATGAGATTTCTGGTTACTAGATTCCTTCTTATGAATGACCTTTAGGCCCTCTCTTATACACCATTGAAATATTCCATCTTCTACTATTTGTTACTTTACTTGTTGATAGCGCGATAATTCTTTCTATGACCATGTCGGAAGTGCAACCTTGATTTGAACCAAGAGCTTTTGCGGTGTCGAGAGTGTAGGTCAACATCACTAGAATGTTGTCACGGGTGTATGAGGTGGCCATAGGGGTTGCAGATTTTGTAGTGAATAGGTCCGTCAGGATAGCACAGGTAAGGACGAGCAGAATGTCGGTATTGGAACGCCATAGTAGTCACGA
The DNA here is from genome assembly GCA_007258455.2 of Sequoia sempervirens. Lineage (NCBI taxonomy): Eukaryota > Viridiplantae > Streptophyta > Pinopsida > Cupressales > Cupressaceae > Sequoia > Sequoia sempervirens. The sequence continues at coordinate 36,236,667 of VDFB02168118.1, read as the reverse complement.
CTGATGACGAGTGGAGACCTGCGTATAATGTCTCGACGGAGCCCAAGACAATACGACCTGCCACAAGCTTGAAGATAGAAAACATTGATCGGGCCACTTCCCATGATCTCAACACTTCTCAAATGCAAGCTCGCCACCGATATCAAGGACCCGATTCTCTTTTAGGCACCTTGAGTTTATTATTGCCACTAGAGACCACTTCATTTCTTCATTTTGAACTTCAAATGTTGCTTGATGATGGGATCAACCTTCATCATTACTACATCCGTTTGGCCAAGGGGCCTCCGTATTTCACAATTAATTGGTCACTAACGAATACACAAACTACGCAATCCAAAATTATGTCAAAGCTGTAAGGTTTGCGTTTGCAGGCATGGGAGGTGGCGATGCCGTTGGCATCATTATAATACTGCTATTAAATGGTCGGCCTTGGAGGTGGCGGTACTCACATGATGGGAGGTCATTTCTAAGAGTGCACAGAGGGAGCAATGGTGGGCCCCGCATGGTGTAAGTCTACCAGCATTGATGTGGAGGGTAGAGAGTGGGCGACTGTCGAGACGTCGCCAAGACAATGACGAGAGATAGGAAGAAACCCACAATGTGGGTTCTGCATGAGCGATGGACGATGACGCTAGTTTTAAATATCATCATGAGCCCCCCATTTGGCTCTCTCATTCATAGAATCTTTAATGAGTTGACATTTAATGACTTTGCAATGTCTCTAATCACCTCTTGCTGCAGGAGAAACACATAAACATTTAGTGCGGGTCAATGATAGAAGAGGGCGGGGCGTCGTGATTAATTCATTTCTAGGATAATGGTGACAGTCAAACGAAGGCAAATAGCCCACATGATTGAGATAAGGGAAAGCGGTGGGGCTTTACCGTCATAAAGTAAGGCAGTGGTGACAACACCCAACCAATGGTAGCCTACATGGGTGGACCCACCGACAAGCCCAGACTTAGGACCTGGCTAGTGAACATGAGGTTTTGTGTCGAGGAAATGATGTATGTGAGACCCGCACAACGGAACGACCCTAAGGTTTCGTCATTGAAATAACATTCATCAAGAGATGGGTTTTCACCAACAGACACCCGCAGCCGTTGGGGAGAATTCAGATAATTATTACCTTGATGGTTTTCTACCTTGGGTTCCCAGGATGGGGTCACTAATAATGGATACCTTCAACAACTATTTTGGAACTATTCAGATTTAAGGAGCAATTTGAACCTATCTAGAGCTATTTTGGAACTATTCTGGAGCTATTCAAGAGCCTTGAGGAGCCTTGAGGAGCTTTTAGGAGCCTTCAAGAGCTTTCAAGAGCTACCCAAAGGAACTACTAAAAAATGATGAATTTATTAAATTTTAAGGCTCATTATGAGTTGCAAAGGGACCTGCAACATTTTAGGTGTGGGGGAAATGATGAGACCATAAATTGTCTCATATTTTATCAAAGAAAATCATCTATTTCTTCTTAATGCATTAATGTTAAAGTGGATTTGAGTGATGATTGAAAGTTCTTTAGCTTGTTTAAAGTAGAATATAAAGTAAATATTTGATTTATTTTTAGTAATTAAATGTGATCCAAATTGCCTCTAATATGTCTCCATGAAGTGTTTAAGATGATATAATGCAGATAAATGAGTTATTAAATAATTCATAGGAAGAAGAAGCTTCATAGACACGTGCAACAGAGAGCTCTAGACACTTGAAATAGTTAACTCTTGAAAGCTTTAGAAGGATTTGAAGAAGTAATGAGAAGATAGAGAAGACTCTCAGCACACTCCTACATTCATTAAAAATCATGGAGCATCAATCATTCCAAAATTAATGGGATGAGTATTTGTTTCATGATGTTGAGTTCAAAGATCTCTCATAGTTATTACATTTCATGATTCCTTCTTCCACCAAAGATAACTCAAGCTACCACATCAATAAAATATTGTTGCATGATTATAGAATGTTATTAATGTTAATTATTAATGATTTTAGCAGAAAAGTGAAGAATAATTCCTTCATTCACGTGGAGAACTGAAGACTTCATAAAAACTAGGCATTCAGAAATATTCAAAAATACAGTCTCAGGGAAACAACAATATCTCCCTCATTTCTCAATGAAATTTAAAAATTCAAGATGATCTGGAAACTAGATTTGAAGATCTAAAAACCCTTTTTAGGATTTGGCATGATTTGCAGCAAGGAAGGAGTAGTAAGTGTTAGAAAATGACTAAGACAAAAGTGGCATGATGGAGGACAACAACTTCAAGTTTATTAAAGTTTTATAAACGACCCCTCAAAAATAGGATCTTGGATCCACATTCTTAGTGGATTGATATAGAATATTAATTCTATAAATACAATGTAATCATTAGAGAAAATGAGGGGATTAGAAAGACTTGTTTCAGCTTGAGGAAATAGGATAGTTTTAGTTTCATTTCCAGCAATGTATTTTCAACTTTCTACAGTAAATTTGAATTCAAGCAAGATTTTCGTTTCCAACAAGTGTCAATTATTTTAGCCGTTTCAATTCATGCAATTGTTCCTTAGATTAATTTCATTTCATGCAAATATGATTTAAGATTAGTTCCCTTTCATGCAACTTTACTTTCATGCAAATAAGATTTATTTTTGCAAGTAGAATTGACTGTCAAGCAAGTTTTCTACTTTCTCTCTTGCATACAGCCATGGACACCGCCTTGGATTGATAAATTAAATGATGAGGATTACAATGACCCTATCACTGAGCGCATCACAAAAGGGGCAACATGAAAAATTGATCATTGAGCGATGACAATGGAATGATGATGGGGACAAAGAGATCGAGTGTGGACCCTGCCACATGGGCAGAAGTCAGGGACTAGCTACTGCTTATTGACGAAAGGGGAATGGAGACCTACACAGAGTGACCCATAACTGTGGGTTCGTGAAGCATGAAGGGTGCAGCGGAAAAAGAAAATGCGAGGTTTGCACGTCAGGCGGACGTGGAAACTTGGCTATAGGCGAACGAGATGCAATGATGAACAACAAAGGGGAATTAGTGAATGCGGGCCCGCAAGGGCTGAGAAATGTCAGGGCAAGGACCAAGGGGAAACCTGTAGGATTAAGTCCATAGAGGAAAATGACTTGGTGAAACCTTGATGGGTGAATCTGGCCAAGGGGATTTTGATCGATTTCAGGCTTGTGGCCAACTTGGGCTTGGAAACAGGGGCGCACAAAGTGAGACGGGAGCAAAACAACCCGTCGGGAGCAAGAACGACTTGTCATGAGCGAAAAGAGGGGGGTCCCTTCCTTTGACGAGGTGTGTGTGCAAAATATGCACAACAATTTTTTTTTTGGAGTGAAGATGGCTTAACCAAATGTATGAAATAAACACCTAGTTTATCCTTTTGTGTTTTTACCAAATTGAAGTGTGATTTATTTAAATATCAAAACTAAATGATTTTAAATGATCCTAAATGCAATTTAAGCTAATATTTTGATTTTTTTGGCTTTATTTGATTCAATATGTTGAATGCATTATGTTGTTGCTAAGGGATTTTCACTTGTTGCCTTGTGTTGTTATTCATGATTTTTTGAAATGTTTGTTAAATTGAAATTAAATCTAATCTAATCTATCTAATTGCAATGAAAAATAAATTATAGCTATTCTAATCTATAATTTGGTCAATAATGAAGCTAATTAATCTACTTGACAATATAATATAACACTTTCAAAAAGAAAATTAAATTATGAATTGAAAGTAATAAATAAATTGACACCTCACACCTAGAAGTTTAGTAGATTGATGTTGACAAGAGGGATCATAGGTTGTGGTGTTGTGCCCTATTATCTATTAATATATTTATACCTTAGTATAATTGATGAAGAGGGTTAAAACAAATATGGTGGATTAAAAATTAGTGTATGGATTGTTAGATACACAAATTGAATAAAACATTCACACATTCACTATATACACATATCAGATCCCATAAATCATTATCTCTTCATTACAATATCATGAGGTACATATAATTAGTTTGTCAATACAAAATAATCCCTTATACAATATATTTTCAAATGTTTCTTTCTTTTTTATACTCTATTATATCCCTTTTCCTATGTTGAATGTTAGAAACAAAGATAATACATGGGAGTGGAATAGAAGAAAGACTTACTCAAAGGAGATAGTCAATATACACTTTAGGAGTAGATAATTATCTTACAATTAGATGATGGATGTTTCATGTAGCTTGTTTGGGAGAGGATATGAATAAATTTAAATTTTTCTTGTTCTAGGTTACTCTAAACTATAGATGGTTATGATTGAAATCATATGAGGTATCAAAAAAGGCATAAAGGAGACTACAATAAAACAAGGGTTTGAAACTATAATAGTGGGAGGGGATAGAGAGGGAGGGATGGGGGAGAAAGAGAGAGATATAGGGATAAATGGATAGAGATAACATAGAGGGGGAGAGAGTATATTAAGCTATTGTCAAATACAAAGCACATGTAAAATAGTGAATGTGGCTCCAAAATCATGAGTTTCATATTTTTGTAAATTATTGCTCTATTTTTATGTTAAATTAAATTTAGACGCATTCTATAAGAATTTTATAGTTCCTACATGTTATATATTTCTTTTGTAGATTCTAAACATTAAAGTTGGATTTTCGTTGGACATACAACTCGAACGTAAAGGGTTGGACCTACATGTCATGTGACCAAATATGTGTTTTTAGAAAATATACAAAAATAAGTAGATGTTTAGCATGCTCTCCATCAATTTTGTACATTTTTCAAGATTATTATAAAAATATAATGATGTCAAGTTCTATCACCTTTCTAACCATGCAATTTTTCTAAAATTAAAAAATTCTAAGGTTTCCATCTTCAATTTATTTTCTAATATCTTTATTTTTCCCACAAACCTATGTATAATGTTTTGGGTGTCATTTTGTATTCACTCATCCCAATTCAAAGAAAACTACATTTTTACATTCCAGATTCCATTCTATACACATTAAAAAAAGATCAATTTTGATTAGTTTTCTTAAAATTAAGGGGGAAGCACACTCAAATTTTCATTTTTTAGAATTTGTCCACTTTGAGAATTAGTAAAAAAATTAACAAAAAAACTAAGTATAAACTACATGATACAAGTCAATTTTTTACTAAAGGGATTTGTGAAATACTTTAAAAAAAAAACATTTTAGGGGGATCACACTTAATGCTATGCTATGTTTTTCTAGAAAAAACATGACCACTTTGTGTGGTCCCCTTATTTGACCCTCTTAATCTCCACCATTTAAAAAAATAATAGTTTAGAAACTAGACTTTGACCACTACTAATATTTTTCTTGTCACATATTCAAATTTTGAGTGTGGATATCTTGAATTTCTCATCCAAGATCAATTTTTGCTAGTCTCAAGAAAAAAATGACCACTTTTGATCCCCTTTTGGTCCTCCATTTCCATGCACATACCTAGTATGATTATAAAAAAATTAATAAAATAAATTATTCATAAATGATTATCTTCAATTCCCCTTTTCTATGTCATATTCTCTTTATAACGCTCAAGGGGCCTGAGATTGCCTTTAGACAATTGATCTCCATTGAGATCAACAATCCAAAAGCAATTTCAGGCCCCATGAGCATTACAAATCCTAGTACATTTTACCTCACGGAATACAATGAGAGTTTCTAGATTATATTTTAAATCAATGGTGACAACTAAAGATTGGTGATATGACCTAAATTAACTAATAATTATGATATATTATTGGAAAATTAATTTATATTTTTATAATAACATATAAAATTTAGGCGAATATGATTGAATCATGTATCAAATATTGTGGCAAATTGGGGAAACCCATATGGTCAAATGATTGGTATGGTTGTGCTAAGGCTTTGGATTCATCCCATGTAGGTCCAAGGTTCAACTCACGTTGACTGGATTTACCCGGTGGTTAGTTTGGTGCGACCCTACGACTGCCACCCCAGGGGGATTAGTCTCGCCTTCGCTCGCCCCACTAGGAACCCCAAATCAACATAAAAATAAGCCCGAGGTAAGGATTGATGGGAATCGTTGGGTGCAGTCGCGAGGATACCTCCTGAGTAGCAAAAAAAGAAAAAAAAATGTGGTAAATTTTTGAGATAAAAATTTAAATAAAATAAAAATTCTAGCAATTTAAATAAAACTAAAATATTTTAGTAAAAATGTGGCGATTCAGGTTACCTTACAACTTGAACTATTAGCCAAATTTTGATTCCCAAATTTCAACTATTAGCCAATTGGCGAATAATTTATCTAAATCCCTCTTTCACCTTGTAAGTTTCATCTATGGGTAAAAATAAATTGAATAGACCTTATAGTGATAGGTAAATAATTTCACAAGTTTATGTTTTATGAATGGTTCCAACAACTAATGGATTCAAGAAGAAATAATACTGAATGACTCATATTCTTGGTTACATAAAAGGGACATAATCCTTACTGGTTTTTAGTGTTGTCATGTTTTGTTTTGAAACGATTTAATTATTATGTGTTAACTTTATGTCTTACACCAAAATCAATAGGAGTACTTGAGTTGCTAGAAGTTTCCTTGTAAGACAACCATGTGTGTACTAATTCTTGTACCATTAATTAATCATATGTGAACTAGGTCGTGTGTGTGATGTAAGTAGAGGTATTGGATTAGTGAATGAATCTTGTAAAGATATGATTATTTGGTGACATGTATACTAATGTTAAACAAGTGACGCAACACGTCGAGTTCCTGCCAGTGAGCTGGAAGCATGTTGTTTCAAAGAACGAAGCAAAATGAGCTTGAACATCTAAAAAATGAAATAGTAGAACTAATAAAGAAATTGAGAAGTTAGTTGGACAATACTTGCTCATTCCTTGATTGTCAAAGTGTACAATTTAAAACATTATATCAAGAACAAGAAGTATCAAGTCATTGCAAGTTGGGAGTTGAAGAAGAATTTTTCATTCTTAAGCATCACATTGTGCATTGTATTAATGCGACATTTTGTATTGTATGTCCTTCACCTGTGCAAATAAATTACATATTCAAATAAGCTTTTTTTGCAAATTACAATTAAATTACATATTTAGATAACCATATTTACAAATTACAATCTTTTAGTTTTATCGTATCAAAAAGTAAGCACGATGAATACTGATAACCAATTATATAAACTAAAAATTGAAAATTTGAATAACATGATAGATTCACCCTAGCAAAAATTGTGTTGATTGAAATAAACAAAAAGCATATTGGCCTACAATTATTCAAACAACATGACTATATTCATTTATATACGGGGAACTAAAATCAACTCCTTCAAAAACCTAAACATATTTTATATTATAAAATAATTGTATCTAAAAGGATATGGAAGCTATTGGCTAAAGAAACAACGCATGAATTCTTTTAGACAAATAAAAAAACCATTAGAAAGGAGAATTTGGAAAATAATCATAATTTTGGCCACTTTCAAATAGCCAAATCTAATTGGGAAGTACAAAATTGACACAAACACAAGTTATAATAACATTGACAAGCTTCCCTAAACAAATCTGTATGTTAAGCTATTGCACCACTGCAAAAGTTGATTGTTTAAATTATTCATTCATGATAATTCATAAATAGTATAATTTATATTTTTTTACATCCATTTTTAGAAAATGAGGAGTAAACTACATATTTTTACAAATTCTTCACATTTTAATTAGGCTTATACACAATGGAATAAGAAAACTAGAAAATAATGCGGATTACATAATTTCCTCCACATTTGGTAACATTGGAATATGCAATACCAGGTGAGTTTTAAGGCACCAAAAAGCCATATGTAGTGATTCAAGAAGTGTCAAACTATATCAGACCATAAATGTATAATAAATTACATAACTCTAATTTGTGTAAAATACTGTTTCAAACCTTTTTGACACATTAATCGACACAAAAGGGCTCTCGTCTGGTTCTAAGAAGATAATCATGAGGATTGAGGTAGAGACTACTAAGTGCATAAATGAAAGTGGTAATGCTTAATCAATCACCACATCATTTTTGACATGTAACATCCTCCATTATTCGTTGTTTGTTAAATTTTTCTAACAGTTGTTTTTCAATTAATATAACTTTTGTGTTTTGAAAAAGCTCCTTCTCCTACACGTGGTTTTATTTTGCATATTTTTGATGCCTATGAAATTAAAATTTTAAGACAGTTGTTAAAATATTTTTTTCCATGTCCATGTGGAATGCAGCTCTTCACAATCTGGACAGAAGGAATTGCCTGAAACTACATTTCCAAGTGAATTAACAGATAGACATTATATCAACATGGATTGTGGAATTTTTTTTGGATCTACATATATCTAGCGAGAAAGTGATGATGGAAGCACAAGCAAGAGGGAACTTGAACTATATGCAATTACCCAGTTTTCTATGTCATTTCTAATTATGGTTGGGTTTTTTAATTGTGTGTAGAGTTGGCACCAAGCTTCCAATAGTACAAGTGCAGTTTGAAAATTTAAGAGTGGATGCAAAGTGCTATGTAGGTGGTAGAACTCTACCTACATTATGGTATTATGCCAAAATATCTGTAGAATCCCTGCTAGACACATTTGGCCTCTCACCCACCAAGAAATCAAAACTTACAATTATCAAGAATGCCAATGGAATCCTCAGGCCATCTTGGTAATGGGGAGTTGAGATTCATTTAGATATTCAATTTGAGTTCATTTAATGGTGTTTGAGGCCCATATAAAGTTTTCATATATCATTATAAGGTCTTCAAGCAGAAGTAATTTGACAAATGCTTCAAACTGGCCAGTCTAACCCCATATATTTTATGTGTTTCTTTCTAAAAGGATGACTCTATTGTTGAGTCCCCCTGGGTCTAGAAAGACAACATTGTTGCTAGCTTTGGCTGGGAAATTAGACTCCAATTTGCAAGTTAGAGATTGATGGTATCTTTGTATTGCATTTAATGTTGTTTCAAAATCAGAATTGAATGTATTTACTTAACCAACTTTGAATGATCAAGTTAGGGGAGAAGTCACCTACAATGGCCATAGATTGGATGAGTTTGTCCCTCAGAAAAAAATCTACTTACATAAGTCAAAATGACTTAAATGTAGGAGAGATGACAATTAGAGAAACACTAGATTTCTCTGTTAGGTGCCAAGGTGTTGGGCATAGATATGGCAAGCATGTCTATTTCCTCCCTCATGGTAGTCAATATCTTCACTAGTAAGTTGTACTACAATCTTGAACTATATGAATTGTTTTCTAGCATGTCTCAATGCAGACTCAATGCAGACTTGCTTTCAGAGCTTACTACAAGAGAGAAACAAGCTAGAATCTTCCTAGAGGTTGATGTTGATCTTTTCATGAAAGTAAGGTTCAATAAACATGGAAAATCTTGATATGTTATAAAGTGTTGCACAAAATAAATAGGAATATAATGAATGTAAATTACTTTCTCCACTGGTATGGTGGTTTGTTTTGTGTAGGCAACAATGAAAGGTGTTGAGAGTAGCCTTCAAACTGTCTACACTCTCAAGGTAAGTACATTGACAAAGAAATTAAAGTTTTAGATACAAAAATTTGGAGATCAGGGATTCATGGCCTTGAAATCCTTGTGTATAAACATATTTTGGGTTTAGATATTTTTGGAGGCATAATTTTTGGTGATGAAATGACGAGAGGAATCTCTAGGGGACTAAAGAATCATGTTACAATAGGTATAGCAACTAACTACTTTCAACTTCAAACCAAAAGTGTTGTCTTACAAAATAGAGTTGCGCATGAAAGTATATTGTCATTGATTACAATGAATAACGATCTTTTGAATTGATTCTATGTGCAAGGGAGATGATTGATGATTGTTGGACCTACAAAAAATCTTTTCATGGATGAAATATCTACAAGACTAGATAGTTCCCTTCAACAGTTTACCCATTTAATGGATGCTACAATTCTCATGTCTCTGCTACAACCTGCACTAGAGACATTTAACCTCTTTGATGATATTCTTCTCTTATCATAGGGCCATATTGTCTACCATGGACCTCGAGGGAATGTACTAGAGTTTTTAGAAAGTTGTGGATTCACATCTTTTTCACTTGGGTCAGTGTCCCTAACATCCTTCAGTGTGTCTAGAGCCAAGGGAGCAAATAAGTTGTGGTATGCTGAAAAAAATCTTATATTTTAGGTTCACTGGCTTTCCTAAATATCTCAAATGAAAGAAGAGTTTCAATTTGTTGAACCATTAAAGCAAGAACAGTAAGCCAAAGAGAACTTAGTCTTTCAAACTCGATCAATGTTTTGTATTTTTATGTAGAATTTGATTTCTTTTCATTATAAAGAGTTTCACATTTTTATTATAACTTATTTTTAAATATTGCTTGGTCAAATTACATATAAATTTACTTTAAAATCAATTGTGCTTTAAAATCTATATATGATTAAAAGTATATATTAGGCACAACAGTTTCCACTACAAGAAGTATAGTGAATCTGCATACAAACAAACCTGCTATATTCTTTGCATACAACCTACAAAAATGAAATCATATGGTTCAACTTCATGCTTCTGTCTCAATGTGTTTTAAATATACCGATCATGGTGAGTGTAGGGATGTAAGCTTAGAAGCTAAATAATGCATTTAGAATCAATGTAACTATAATCTACAACTTAATGAAATCAAGTTTATAATGTTCATATCAAAGCATTGTATGGTTCAAGTATTCATTAAACTTTTACATCAACAAAGAGAAATGTAATTTGATTACCTATTCAAAGCATAACGTAGTTGGATTTTTATAATATATAATACCACCATTTGTTACTAGTATTGAAGTTAAGATCTTGGTCTAGTGTAAAAACCATATTTGAGCTATACAAAAACATTTTTCCAATCATTGGGGTAGCATAGAAAATGAATATTTTAAAAGAAGATACCCAAGCTTTCTCAGAGTAAGTCTAATAAACAAAAATGTATAGAATCTAATGATATTGCAAATAAAATGCATTTGAAGTTAATATCTTGGTCGATTGGGAAAACCATAATTTCGTTCAGAACCCTTAGTCTTGAGATGCTTCAATCTTTGTGGCAAGGCAGTCTCAAAAGCCTCCAATTGTATTGCAATTTTAGAACAAGTCATTTTCAAAATCCTCATAAACAAAAACAAAAATAGGGAAAGTAGAGGCAGAGATTATGGGTTCATACTTGCATAGATTCTAACTTTCTCAACGCTTGCTACCTCTCTTGCAAGTTGTGGAAGCTCTTCTACCAAAATTTCTTTATTTGTATTAAATTTTTTGAACCTAATTCCCTATTATGGGTTCATACCTGCATAGATTCTAACTTTCTCAATGCTTGCAACCTCTCTTGCAAGTTGTGGCATCTCTTCTACCATAAATTGTTCATTTGTATTAAATGTTTTGGACCTAATTCCCTCTTATCATATATTCAAACAAAACCAAATCATGTAAGTATCTATGAACCCTAAAATAAGTTGTGGGTGTTATAAATCTAAATAAAGGCCTAGCTATCAAACTCAACATCCCCACCTAGGCTTAGGTTGGCTTCGATCATCTGAGTGAGATCTTGAAGCAATCTTCTAATTTGAAGGGAATGTGATTCAACCCATTTCAAAATTGCTTATGTGATTTTGCTATCAATATTATTGAGATTTCTCTCTATTTCTAAACATTCATTTTTGAAACTTTAGGCCAATTCAGAAGCCTTCACGAATTTGTCATGTCTAAAAATGTCATTTTTCTTTAAGGAAATTACAAAAATAAAGATGACATAGATATATTTGATATATTTGAGCAAATATTTTACATTAAATGAAAATATTTACTGGTTGAGTACGATGGCATCGAAATGCCTCAATGCATTAAATGCCATAGCTAATTTTTTTTTGGTTTTTTGGAGCATTCGATAAGGTTTGCTTGCAAATTTCTGCATTTTTTTTACCTGGTAGGTTCTGCACTGTGATGCTTGCTGCACATGATTTGTGATTTTCCTTTGCTTCAAGTACATAAAGAAACACAACAATAACCAACAACAGCAACAAAGGTGCACTTCAGCGGCTTCAGTGGAAATTCTAGTGGCTAGCAAGGCCCCAGTGGAACACATAATTATGAAAGCGACAACATCGACAAGGAATTAGAGGAAGGGGTTCCTTAGCTCTTCAATCACTTTCTTCAGCAATAAAGGCTTCACACATTTTTTCATTTTCACCCGTCAGGAAAATGGCCTTTCCATAAGAATGCTCCAGGCATCCTCTGTAAGGTGTTTTATGTCATCAATACTATAAGTATTGATTTCTAACATTGAAGACAAAAGCAACCCTAAACCGATGAAATTGATTTGCTAGACTTGGACAACTACTTTTGCAGGAATTTCATGGATGTACACAAAAAAATGACAAACTTGCATGTTGAAAGAAGACTAAAGGATAGAAAAAAATTCCCCCACTCCTTGTTCTGCTCAAACTACCTTGTTTCTTTCAATGTTTTTGTGCTTAGAGGTCAAAGATGTTTTAGTTTAAGTTCAAATATTTTCAAAAGTTCAAGACTCCTCAGTTTTCTTTCCATTTGCAGGTCAATAGGCAATGTTTCCTAAAAAAAATTGTCATCTTGGGCAAGCATGGGAAGATGAACAACCCGCCATAGACAATTTGACCAAAGGCCTAAAGGCTATTGTGAAAAGCACAAAGATAATCAAGTGCCATAAACAATAAAATTGGGGTATGTAATGATCATACCTCTATAATTGTGGATGTTTCCTGCGAACAACACTAAGATAATCAAATGCCCTCAAAGCATTGGTCATCAGGGTCAATGTAGCCCCTGTTGTTCTTAATGAATCTGCTCTCTCCAAAATTAAGCTTTTCAACCCAAACCTACATTTTATTAACATAAAATTTAATATTGAATAACCAACAACCCTGTGAAGACGATTTGGCTGTTGTTGTGCCATTGCCATGTTGCCGTCAAGATTTCTCCATTTCTCCAACAACTTCTCCTTCCAGCAGCTTCTTTTTTAACTATAATGTTCCAATTAAAATTATTATGATCATTAAATTTTTCATTTTTTTAAGAAAAATGAATTACATAGCTACTATAACGAATAGAAAAAGAGAGAAATAATAAATTTTAAATATAAAAAATATGTTGTAAAATGTAAACTATAGAAATAAAGAGAAATATATCTAAATTATGCAATATGATTGGTCAGCCAACAAAAAAAGAAAAAATCAAACGATTACAATAGTATCCTGGGAACTAATAATGATATATCTTTTTTTCTCTCATTAAAGTCGTATTGTATATTTGCCTTGATAATTAAATTAAAGAAATGAATTGATTGTTGACATCTTATAATAAGTTGTTTGCTATAACAAATATTTTTTTCGCACTCTAAGTACATGCCACCACTTAATATATAGAGTCAATATATTTAAATACGAATGCATGCCACTTACTAGATGGAGTCAATATGTTTAAATAATTGTATAAATAACACTGAGGAAAAAATATTTAATAATTTATATCAATCGAGTCAAGTAGTCTCCTCTAATAAATTCAAGTTCACGAGTTTGTTGATGTTGGCACGATTGCATCATGATGTTTATCCTCTTGGACAAGATTATTATTAGAATTGCAGACGCAGAAGATGTTATTTAATCATTTGTTTTATTTTCTATGAAAATTAACCATGTCATTACAATTGTGATGGTGAAGGATGTTCTTTAAATAATAGATTTTTTTGTATTGAATCAAAGCAAAAAAAAACATAAAGAATGGCAACCAAAAGGCTGTTGAAAGGAGAAATTACATAACAATAGTCCAACAACTCAAAATAAATTGGGCTAACAATCCCAAAAGATCAAAACTTGACATGGCAACAAAGAATAATTTACATTAGCAATGCATAACTGAAACATTAACCCTTTCAAACTCTAAATTTTAACATATGTTCTAGCTTTTTGGAACATATTACATCATCTTTGTGTAGCTGCAATATTTTCCATTTATTCTTGTTCAAGTGAATGCTAATTTTCTCGTTTCCTTTAGGAACTCCCTACAATTGTGAACATAGAAAAACAGTTTGCAAAATGATGTCAGAGCAAAACCTTAGCTTTTTTATTTCTAGATGAACACTATGATTACCAAAAAAATTCATACATCTAATTTTCCATATATGAAACAAGACAATTTTCTTTATAGAATCAACAAAAATATTATTTTGAAGGCCCAAGCCCAAAATAGCTTCTTTCCAACTCAAAGCATGCTCAAAATTTGTAGGGAGATAAGTAAAGATAGCCTTCCATTTCCTTTTCATCAAAGAGTAGTCCGAAAATACATGTTTCAAACTTTCAATGTGCTTACAAAAGGGACATTTAACAGACTGGATCCACATATATCCCAACCTGTCACCAACGGACAACTTGCAATGTAAGATTTTCCAAGCTAATATTTGAACATTAGCTTCAGTTTTAGAATGTCATATTTGAGCACGAACAGTTTTTTCCAATATTTTTTACAAAACCTGCAATTCCATTTATGATTTAATCTAGGATTTAAGAACAAGTGTGGAAGTAGGTTTAATTATATATTTTTAAGAGGAAATAATGTGATCTGGCACTTGGAAAACCATCACCAATCCTTGAATGGATTACATTGTAGGGGAGTACACATCTTCATAACCAGGTCAAAGGGAACCAACGACTTAAAAAATATAATAAACCTTTTATATTTGTAACTTAGACCAAAGTTATTCTTAAGAATTTTCCAATTAACCCACTCTCAAGCATTAAAATCCCACAAGTCCCCAAATCTTTGAACTCATTTTTTAAATAAATAACATGCCCACCTTAGAAAGGCAACAACAAGAGGTTGACCATGATATTATACCAATTTATTCCACCATATCAACGAAGATTCAAATATGATCTCATGTTGAAGAGAACTTTTCTAAACTAGGAAGTTACTAAGTTGTTGGTAGGCCTTCCAAATTGAAAGTAACAGAAAGAAAGCTTTAAGATGGAAGAAGGGTGCTAATAATTTTTTTATCTTCCTAATTGACTACTTTCCATTTTCCTTTGAGAGTAGCCTAAAAAATCTGAAAACGAACAAAGATTTTCCATGGTTCATCTCCATTGAATATTCTTGTAGACATCCAAATTTGACCACTTTCATATGGTCAAAGTCATCTCCTTATTCATCCCTTTACTATCTACTTCATCCTCTTTGTCAGTATTAATTAAATCATTCATTTAATTGATATTTCATGTCCTACATAAGGTTCCTAAAGTATTTAATTTAATAAATACTTTTATCTTCTTTCCTCTCTAAATTAAATAAATATACCACTTTATTTAATTTAGTCTCTTGGAATTTAAATTAATTTTTAATTCCTCACTTTCTCTCTCATTGTCACATCCTCCAACTTTTGCAAGTTGGTCTCTAATTCCCTTTTACCATCTAACCCTCTTCTAATCATAATTAATTTAATTAATTTATGGTTAGGATGTGTCACATCCTCCAACATTTGCCACTTGCCTCTAATCCTTCATTAATTATCCTAATCATGTGTTTGCACAATCTTAATCAAAGTCATTAGCCACATTTAGCATGTCTTTTTGGTCAACCTTTTCATTTGCCTTTCTTGGTATTGACCCTCCTTCCCATGTGAATTTTAAATTTACATTTATTCCTCCTAGAATCTCCTCTTCCCATGCATCTTCTAGAATCTTTTGACTTGTCACATCAAGTCACATGTGCACAAAGGCTTCATTTTTGGGAACCTTGTCTTGTCCATAAGATTCTTGCAAGAATGTGAATTTTTGTGGGAAAATGTGCCTCAAATTTACTGACATGAAAACTCCTGAAAGAGAAAAATCGGTGAGACCCTTAGAATGTCTTACCAACTTGTAGCTGTGTTCTAAACTTCTGAAGAGCTTGGATTGGCGTGAATTTGGAACTGTCTTGCCAACGGAAGTCATTGGCAAGACATGGCTATCACTGTGAAATTCTTATCTCTTTCCGTCTAGGCGGACCTCTTGCCGATGGGTTGATTCTTGGTGATCATCGGGGACACTCTTGGCAATGAGTGGCATTGGGGAGAGGCATGAACCTTCAGAGTGACTCATTCCGATAGAGTATGTATCACCGATGGTTTTACACACGAATGCCATTGGGGTGACATGAAGGATCAATAAGAGTCTAAGCGACAGTGGAGGTGGAGGTCTCACTGACAAGTATACCTTTAGTGAGAACTCTTGCCGATGGATGTTTCTCTCACCAATAGGCTGGTGCATTCGGTATGAAATCTTGGCGACAGTGTTTCTCTTGCCGACAGTTTGTGTTCAGTATGAGCTCTCGCCGATAGCGATGGTCTTGTCGATAGAGCAACATGTGATGTACATCGGTGTGAAGTCTTAGTGACAACGATGGTCTTTCCAATAGTTCTGCAATGGAAATCGGTGAGATGTCTTGCCGATGGTGTTGGTCTTGCAGATGGACATATCAGAGTGACATTAACTATCGATGAAATCTCCTGGACTCTTGTTGATGGACAGTTGGTTTTTCTTGTGATATCAGGGAGACTTGATTTGTTATCGGTTTGACTTCTTAGGGTGTTGTCGATACCTTTTGTCTTGACAATATCTATGTGATCAGGCATTTTGGCATCAAGGAGACACGGTCTAGTGTCTCACTGACATGCGATACAGTTGAACATTTTGACCAAACGTCTATCCTACGTGGTGTGTTCTGAGCCAATGAGAGAAGCAGAATGTGAATCGTTGGCAGTTGGACTATTGTGACTGTTCCTGTGTGGAAGATGAAAAGATTGTGAGGAAAATGACTATGCTATGCAATGGTCAACAATGGTGAAAAGTTTGAGATATCAGTGTTTGGATAGGTGGGTTGGATGAGACACTCACTATCCCACGTTTCTAGTCTTTGTTCATGAACTCTAGGTGACTCCTTCACCTTAACCTTTAGGTCCTATCATAGGTATAGTCACCCTTGGTATTACTGACCAACCCCTCTATCACTATTCTTCCATACTACCAAGCCAATCTTGGTGCCTTGCCACTTTGTCTCCTTGACCCTTATTCTTCCCTAAAGGCCACTTACTCTCAACATTCAATTAGGAACTTGCAGAGGTGTAAAAACATTGTAAAAGCTTCAAGGTAATCTATGTAGGGTTCTTATACCATCACAAGACTCCAATTACCCATCGCTTCCACTAAACCCTCTCCTAGGGTTAGGAAAGGCTACAAGCCTAGAGCCCCAATTAGGTCTCTTACTCCGAGTAAAATGCAATTTTCTCCAAAACCCACCAAAAGACCTAAGTTCTTTGCTTGGTATTGGTGGTTCTTATGTCCACACCTTGAATATTTTCAGGGTTTTGAAATAGCACTACCTGCACACTGCTCATACACAAAAATGGTCAAAAACCTAGGGTTTTGTAGCATTTCCCAAGCTATTTTAGACTGTCAAAGGTTTCCCCCACCAAATGATTTGATAGAGCCTCCTCCTAACTACCAAGCCTTTCCAAGACCCTCAAAAAAATTCACCAAAAGGAATTTCTCCAATTTCTTAACACCCTTGCAAGATATGTGTCTTTCACTCCCTTTCTTCCCTAGTCGGACTCTGTCTGGCTCGCCTAGGGCAAGACATTGCTAGCAACTCCTGCACACACACCAAGACTACCACCTACCATTTGTACAAGCATGGAGTCTATGCACTATTCCCAAAGGGCCATATTATTTGTATGGTGGGAAAGTGCTCTAGCACTCCATTTCCAAAAACCAGTCTGATTCAGACCAGCAACAGGGCAAAATTAAACTATTTACAAATAGTGCTTGAAAAATGAACAAAAGAAACTATTTAATGATGTAAAAGGCTTGTAGATTACTATCAACACATCCTACAATCAATACAGTAACAGGTCTAACTCATGAAATCCCTATTTAGATGCAAAACTTAGAAGTTTTAGCACAGAACGCTACTTTTTCTGCAATTTCACAACTTTCACTATAACATTAACACCTCCAACCCTATTACATGGTCGAGGCATGTCTTAAATAGGCTTCTCAAATAGTTAAGTTCCTTTTGGCGAACCTAAAGAAGACCAAAAGATGAAACTTATAAAACCCACTGTGTTTTTCAATCTTTGGCAACTTTTGACCACTCAGCAAAATGAGCTTCTAAACTTATTGAACTCTTGACAACCTCTTTCCCAAATATCAAAAACACCTATAAGCTCAACACTCAATGGTCTACATGACCTTATGAAAACAAAACAAAAATTAACCCTCTAGGTTTCTTCTTTACCTAAGAAACTGCCTGTTGTTTCTTAGGTGCTCCTGCACCATTCTCCCCCTCTTAGCTCAAACACTAAGGATTGGAAGGAGAGATCAATGACAGGTCAATGCTCAACTTCTGGAACTGGTCTTCTTGTACCCATGTAGCTTCTGATTCATTCTTGTTCTTCCA
>VDFB02168118.1:36003961-36218039 GCA_007258455.2 Sequoia sempervirens | reverse complement strand
TATGGCATTAATCTCCTAGTGGTTTGTTCTGAATTATTTCTATGTTTGGATCCCACATGTACATTTTGGACAATAAAGATGCCTAGATTCACTCCATAACTATTGGAGGTTTGTATCATGTAGCTATATCCCCAAAATTGAAACACCTCGTACACTCTAGGTAGTTGTTGATCACTAGGCCAAGCACAATATAATCGACGATCAAATGCATCTTTGTAAATTGATCTCAAACTCATGGGAAATTCATCATCTCCATCACATTCTTTCTCATAGGGTATGTAGTCCACCTTCCCCTTGTCCTTAAGAAAATTATGCATCTTCACACCGGTTCTTGTTCTGTTACTTCTTTTTGTCAATTCCTCATCTTTCGAGCTGGTATATTGGCGCATGTTTTTGTTAGATGTATCATTTGATAAATGATCATTGCCCTCTAGGCTGGAAGTCGGTGATCCAAGAAACTTTAAACCAATAACTTTATCTTGCAAGTATCCATTAAGAAAAAAATATTTATTTAAATAATATAAAACAATGTTTAAACGAAGTATACATGTTATTTATATCAAATTGGAAAATTACTCACCACAATTCCTATTGGAGTTGAATCGATTATAAGAGGCATACTACTGACTAGAAGCTCATCATATATGTAATGTCTTTGTACAATCGCTCATTTGAATTGTTTCTTTCCATGACATACAAAACATCCACAAACAATAATTTTCTCAAAGTATTCATCCCATATACTATAGTCCTGACCTACCTCTTCTTCAGTGCAATCATTTGTTGCGTCTACAGTATCCATTGTCATATCCTCTTCCACCCACTATCATCTATGTGAATTAATAGTTTTAGGTCCACGTCCACATACATATCTTGTTGTTTTGCTAGTTGAATGTTTAGGCTCTGCATTTGCTCCAATCTCCATCTAAAATTATCAACAACATGCATTAATTTATGTCAAGATTGGATAATACATTATAAATTTCAATAATACTGTGAAAAAAGATGGATGTGTCAAAAAATTCCATCAGATCATTTTTTCCTTAGTTAAGTCAAAATTTGAGTACCCAATGTTCCACTTCATTCATTGTGTCCTCATTTGATATGACACGATTTGTTGCCATGGCCTCGTCTCACCCCTATAATACACAACATAGTAAATAATGTTTAGTACACCAATTATATCATTTCAACAAATATGCTATCCAATACAAAACCTCACTTTAGTCATATATTTGACATATTGATATCATGTTTTGGCTATCCTAATTTTCAAAATTTTCCCTTGATCATAGAATCACATTTAATCACCATTCTTGTGTATTTTCAACCAATAAGTTTGACCTCAGAGGCCTCATGGACAAAAAAATGACTTTATCTCCTCTACGTTGTAGCATTTGTGAATTCATAAACACCTTCCTCCTTTGGTTGAGGTTGTTTTCTCTTCTTACCTCTATTGTATTTGCAAATTTCGTTGTCTCATCTATTTCCACCCACTTTCCTCTTAGCGATTTAGTATTTCTATGCCATCCATGTCCTCTCTCCATGGCCTTCTCTATGAATAAAAATGCCACCACATAAGCTTTCACCGCACTACCACCGAGAAGGAAAAAGCAACTTGCAGGACCGTGGTAAAAACCGCTCTACCGCACCGAGCTGATGAAGGAGCCACCGAACAATGATGGTCACCACACTACTGCACACCAATGGTAGAAGACTTGTGGGACTGCGGGAGTCACCGCAACACCGCCAGGAACAAAAGGAAGACTCGCATGCCACCATAGAATCTTTCACCGCACTACCACTGAGAAGGATGAAGCAACTTGCGGGACTATGGTAAAAACTGTTCTACAGCACCGAGCTGATGAAGGAGCCATGGGACAATGGTGGTCACAAAAACAAGGCAGGAGTTGGAATTATTTCCAACATTCTGGGTCCTGTGATACACAACAATGAAAATAGTCACTATACAACAATGATAGGCGCTAAATTAGGGGCACTTGACACCACCTTATATGTCCCAAATAGATTACATTAACGGCCAAAAGTCAACACTAAAGTTGGAGTTAACTAACTCTGACTAAAGCGTGACTAATGAATCAAAATTGAAAATTTAAAACTTTCCCACGTGAAGGAAGAAATCATACGACAAAAAAAGGGAAAAACGTTGCGTGAAGGAAGAGAGCAGGGCGCTACCAACAACTAATGAATGAATGAATGAATGAGAGATTTTAATGATGTCCACAAGACCAAGCAGCCTAAGGGACCGAGAACCAAAAAGCTAAGGAATCTCCAAACTCTTTTCCATGTTGGACCTTCTTTTATGAATTTTGACCAAAACCCTTTTTGTCTTGCCGATCTTCTCCTCAAATAACTTGTGCAAATTGTCAGCCTTTAAGTTGAATTTTTATGAGAAATTCGATTTAGTTTGTGACACCATAGGCAAGGTTACAATTTTTTTCTTCTTCTTGAATTCGTGATTGTTTACTACTCTTTGTATTGCATTTGAATTCATGATTGTTTATTGGTTCATGGGCTAACTAGTCCAGGAAACTTCTAAATTGTCCCTCATTATAAATTGTAAAACCTTTGAGAAACCAACAAAAATTTTTACCCTACCCATTTAAGATTTGACTCAAAATATTATAGCACGAAGCAAGGATGCCTCTGTATTCCTTCCCTAACCTGGGTACCAAGGAAATAGTGAATTGCTTGGAAAATTTGGGAATTAGGTCGGTCACTGCTGAGCAACTGCTAAAAATAAATGTAGAAACAACTTGGTTTTCCCCAGCTGTGCCATAGTCACAGATGCCATGACAAATTCATGCAAGATTGCATTATGAAAGAGTTTTCGTGATAAGGTTATCAACACTAAGCAAACTGAGCAAACATATTTTCCCTAGGTTATCAACACTAAGCAAACCCAACAAACATATTTTCCCACAAAACAAAACTTTCCTACCACAAACTAGACAAAAACTTTCATACCTAACAGTGTACAAAAATAATTTTCATACTTTCATACTTAGTTTTCCTCCACAGACTGGACAAAAATAATTTTCCGTAGGTCGCCTCAAAATTTCATGCAATGGAGGGAAGTAAGCATTGACAACAAACTCTGGCCACAATGAGGTAATTCATTGTCAATTTATAGATTTGTAAATGTTTCCATTGTTTCTTTGAATTTTACTTTTTAGTTTTTTATTTCTAAATTTAAAAGAAGAAATATAATTTAATATATATATAGGGACATGAGACTGACAAAGATAAAGAGGAATTGGCTTCCATATTGGGGGTAGAGGCAGTGAACAAATTGGTTAATGTGGACTGGACAACACTTGCCAGATACATAGAAAAACAATCTATTAATGCCCCTCAAACATTGCAAAAAAGTCAATTGTGTCAAAGGGAATCAATTGATTCCCCAACCAGTCTTGGATCGAGCAAAAGATCTAGGAGGAAATCAATGACAGTAAACTCTAAGAATGTGGAACAGGGAGCAGATACTTCCACTCCTAGGACACAAAATTCTTCCACCACGCCATATTTTTAATCTTGCATTGGTAGCTACAATACAAAGATAGAATACAAGGTGGTTTCAGGGGAAGTCAGAATGACAGATGATGGGAAAATGCTTGTGAATAGGTTGAAGGAACCATGCCTTCAACGGTTCAAAGACCATCTACATTTTCCATTCTCAAAGATACCCATGCACCTGAAAAAAGCAGTTATCCATGACATGGAGATTGATTTTGGCACAGGTTGGTTTGTAAAGAAGATAAAGCTATGAATGTCTCAAAATTGCAAAAGATTTCTGTGCAACCAAACAAAGAAGATATAAAAAATCCCTCCTGAGCTAAAGCAGAAAAAAATGCCAATTGATGTAAGTGTGAAAGTATGGAGAGAGCTTGTAAAAGCATATGAGAAGTCTGATGCATGGAGGAAGTCTGGTGAGGAGAGTACATAGGTATTTGAATTTTCTCATAAGATTATATCAAATTTATTAAACGATATTTAAATTTTATTTGTGCATAGTTAAATTGAATTAGTATATGTTTCAGGACAAGGCCTCCAAGGCTAGGCTTGAGAAACTTCGTGCCATGCATCACAGTGGCTAGAAAGGTTTACAGGCCTTGATTTGTACATTTGTAAGTATATTCAATATGTTAAATGATAATTTTTTTTATTTCGTTGGAAAAAGTAAATGATTGCATATTAATTAGTTTAACTAGTCCATGTGCCATGTTTTGATAGGAGGAGAAATATGGCCGCCATCCAAAGAAATTTGAAAAGAATATGTTACAAAACAAAAAGTGGAACGATTTTGTAATCTGGATGGAGAACGAGGTATCAATAGTTGAGTTTCAATAACTTAGTTGGATATCATTGTGTTAATATGTCAATTTTCATCTCTTGTGTTGAGTTGTTTATTGATGCATAGGATGAGTAAATAGAGCTCAAATCTTATGATTACAATATGACCATTTATGTGCATGAATAAATAGTAGAAGGATGTAGATGAACTCAATTCATCTGACTTTATGCCTCTTGGCAGGCATTCCTCTTGAATCTCTAATATCAGGTGCCCGAGACTTCCCTGTAGCTTTTACTTTTCGTTGCCACCTTTCCTCTTCACTGTGAGACTCAACTCTTTTTTCCTTATATGCATTTCTAGCTTCGGCTTCTAATTCATCCCATGTTTTACCTTCCTCTTTAGAATATTCTTCTTCTTCTTCGTCCTCCTCTGACTCCATAAGAGATTCATCTTCTGAACCTTCCTCATCTAATTTTGATTCCTCTTCTACATCAAAGGGTTCATGTCCTTGATCTGACTCTTCTGAATTATCAGAATCAAAATCACTAGCTTCCATATTAAAAAATCCCCAACCAACATCTTCAATAAATTTATCTGGATCATCAATAATACTCTTCAAAATTGGCTGCCAATTCAAGTTCATTCTTCTTTCATAATACTTTATATCCATGGAGTTCAACCATCCCTTGATGCCATCAAGTGAAGATTGAGGAATGGCGTCAATGTGGAGTACATCCCGCTTGAATTCTTTGAAAATAATAGACATAACAAATGCCTTTTTCCCAAGTCATACTCTCTCAAGGTTAACAATCTCAATCTCACTAATAGTGATTACTAAGAAAGGTAATTCCACCAACTCTACCAAACAGTTTACCGTAGGAACAATAAAATCAGAGGCTTTGAAAGGAACTCCATGAAAACCAAGCTCTCTAAATGGTATATCAAACTCTAGTTCAAAATATTTTAGATGAGGCTGATCCCATATAAGCTCTCTTACTCACTTGATAAATCCTTGAAACTTTGTATTGATTTTATTTTTCATGTCCCTCTCTTGTTGTTTTTCCTCAATTTCATCATGATCATACATTGACCTTCTTTCCCCTCCTAAAGTTTGGACCATATCCATTACATCCACATAAAACTAGACATCCTTGGTCTTCTTGGTTCCCACGCCATGATATGGTTATGCAAATGAGAATGAAACAAAGTAATCATCTCCTTCTCCGCTGGCTAGAAGAATGCATGCTTAATGTTTTGATATATGATATCAACTCTCTCTTCTTCTCTTATGGTTGAATACCGAAATCCAGTATGGTGGGCCTCCAGAGTTCTAGTCATCTTTCTTCCTCTTCCACCAAATGCTAGCCTGATCCACACGTCTACCAGCCTAATTGGGTTTGTTTTTGAAAGTTGAAGTTTCTCCTGAGTCACCAATGTAGCTCTCTCTTCCTTTTCAGACTCTTTCATTGCTATAGATTGTCTTTGGGATTTAATCATTTTTACCACATGGATGATGTGCTTTGAATCCTTGCATCTAAAGGAAATTTCCTTAACATAAATACTACTAGGGAATTTCAATGTTGCCATTGTAGTTGGCATTAAAGCCGGTACCTGCAACATTGAAAATTATCCTTATATAAGAATTCCCTCCATCCTGTTGGCTTGTAACACTCTTGATGGTGGCTACATGAAATCTGATTCTGATTCCTTTTTTACATCAAAGGGTCCATATCCTTGATCCGACTCTTCTGAATTATCAGAATCATAATCACTAGCTTCCATATTCAAAAATTCCCAACCACCATCTTCAAAAAAATTATCTAGATCATTAGTAATACTCTTCAAAATTGGCCACCAGTTCAAGTTCATTCTCCTTTAATAATACTTTATATCCATGGAGTTTAGCCATTCCTTGATGCCATCAAGTGAAGATTGAGGAATGGAATCAATGTGGAGTACATCTCGCTTGAATTCTTTAAAAATAATAGCCATATCAAATTCCTTTTGCCCAAGTCATACTCTCTCAAGGTTAACAATCTCAATCTCACTAATAGTGATTACTAAGAAAGGTAATTCCATCAACTCTACCAAAAAATTTACTATAGGAACAATAAAAGCAAAGGATTTGAAAGGAACTCCATGAAAACCAAGCTCTCTAAATGGTATATCAAACTCTAGTTCAAAATATTTTAGATGAGGCTGCTCCCATAACTCTCTTACTCACTTTGACAAATCCTTGAAACTCTGTATTGATTTTATTTTTCTTGTCCCTCTCTTGTTGTTCTTCCTTAATTTCATCAGGACCATACATTGACCTTCTCGCCCCTCCTAAATTTTGGACCACATCCATTACCTCCACATAAAACTGGACATCCTTGGTCTTCTTGGTTCCCACACCATGATATGGTTATGCAAATGAAAATGAAGCAAAGTAATCATCTCTTCTCCATTGGTTGGAAGAATGCATGCTTAATGTTTTGATACATGATATCAACTCTATCTTCTGCTCTCATGGTTGAATACCAAAATATAGTATGGTGGGCCTCTAGAGTTCTAGTCATCTTTCTACCTCTTCCACCAAATGCTGGCCTGATCCACAAGTTTGCTAGCCTAATTGACTTTGTTTTTAAAAGCTGAAGTTTCTCTTGAACCACCAGTGTAGCTCTCTCTGCCTTTTCAAACTCTTTCATTGCTACAGATTGTCTCTAGGATTTAATCATCTGTACCACATGGTTGATGTAATTTGAATCCTTGCATCTAAAGGAAATTTCCTTAACATAAATACTGCTAGGGAATTTCAATGTTTCCATTGTAGTTGTCATTAAAGTCGGTACCTGCAACATTGAAAATTATCCTTATATAAGAATTCCCTCCATCTTGTTGGCTTGTAACACTCTTGATGGTGGCTACATGAAATATGATTCTGATTCCTCTTCTACATCAGAGGGTTCATATCCTTGATCTGACTCTTTTGAATTATCAGAATCAGAATCACTAGCTTCCATATTCAAAAATTCCCAACCACCATCTTCAAAATTTTTATCTGGATCATTAGTAATACTCTTTGAAATTGGCCGCCAGTTCAAGTTCATTCTGCTTTCATAATACTTTATATCCATGGAGTTCAGCCATTCCTTGATGCCATCAAGTGAAGATTGAGGAATGGCGTCAATGTGGAGTACATCCCACTTGAAGTGTTTGAAAATAATAGCCATATCAAATGCCTTTTTCCCAAGTCATACTCTCTCAAGGTTAACAATCTCAATCTCAAGTATTAGCTAGGGAATTTGAAATTTTATTATGGTATGTGCTCTTTGATATGATGTAATATGATTATGGTTTTGTCTCATATGTTGTAATATTAAATATATAATAGAAAAATAAATTATTGCATGAAATAAATAATAACTTTTTATTCTAAATGTTTTTTTTGCAGAAGGTGGGTCTTCCAGAAGATCAAGATGATCCTCAACATGATATAGATCCACAAAATATTGGTTCTGCCAGTACAAATCACATGGAAAAGGATGATGATGACGCAAATGTGAAAGACACTGAGGCCGATGACAATGATGATGATGACGACGATGACGACGACGACAACGATGATCACGATGGTGATGATGATGATGAGATAGTTGGTGATAGTAACCAGTGACATTCATGATCATATAGACTACATCATGGATCATTGCTGATATATCATTATGATGACTCTTTTCATGGTTACTATCATATGTATCATTTTCATGGCCTATAGTACTATATTATTGAGTTGTATCATATTGACATGTATCATTTTCAAATTTTCACTATACCATTTGGGCATGTATCATCTTGACTTGTATTGGTTTGAGTTACATAATTTATCAATTTTATTTATATCATTTGTACATGTATCATTTTCACTTATGTTAACTGTTAGACATGTATCATTTTGACATGTTTTTGATGTACTAGCATATTTGACTTTCACTTGTTTTAGTTATATATGATGATGATCTTATCAATATTGACTTGTCAATTTATATATATTAAAAGCGGTCGATGATTTTTGGATGGATATTTATTACGTATGATGATTTTAATTTACTGCTCAGGATGGATGTTGTCAAATTCAATTAAATTATAGATATTTGACTCACTTGTTTTAATTATAGATGATGATCATGTTACAATAATAGTTTAGGCGGTGATGAAAGGTAATATTAATGCTTGGCACCTCTAGAACGTAATTGAAAGTTTTGTGGTGAGCCACATTAAAAGAGGTGGTAATGTGGAAGCAGATGTCTTATATAAATGGGCTTTAAATTTTGGTGAAAAGGGGGAATTTAGGTTGGAGGATTTTAGAGGTGTTAAGTTAGCAGACTTAGGTGAAAACACAGGAGAGGACACCACCTTAAATGAACAAGGTGGCGAAGTGAGTGAAGTAGGTTTGACATGAAAAGCGAAGGCAGGGGTGGCAGGTGGTGGTGAAGTAGTACTTCATTAATAGAAAGTGTGGGAAATCCAAGATGGTGTTAAATGCAAGCCCTCGATTAAGATGTGTTAATTTCATTTGGAAAGGGTCAAGAAAAAATTTACAACAAAATTTGGTGGTGGCAGCGCTGGTTGTCAAGAGAGATGGAAGCCAATTTCACCTTCTGGTCATGAAGATATTTGGGCCCGTTTTAAGGAGAGGCGTTCGGAAAACGACTGGAGGGCCTTTTCCTATTTACGATGAGTGGCTAGTGCAGTGTGCAAAAATGATTTGTGGCAGGGATTTCAACTCTTTGAAACACAACTACCAAACCAACATAGATGTTTACTCCTTAATTGCGGCGTGGGGCTTGGATTTAGGTGAACCAATAGAAATGGTGAAGATGGTGATGCAAAAAAAAATTCATGAATATTTTCTGGTAGGCATGGAGTCCATTCTCGAATGGGCAGTTCTAGGTGTAGGTTTAGATTATTTTCAAGGAATGGTAGATGATGAAATTGAGGAGCTCTATGGGAGACCAAGGCTCAAACCCTTTATTCATTGGCCTGAAGGAAAATACAAAGCTCATTGCTGTGAGGAAGCACGTTTGGGATGGAAAGCGTTCAAACTCTTCATCGAACAAGAAAAGGTGGAGATGTAGGGATTGGAAGCAAAAATGAATTGCCAAAAGAAGAAGTTGGGGAAGTGGTGAAAGAAGAAGCCTCTGAAGGAGATAGCCAAGCGTCTGTTGGATCCGGGTGGAGCTCATTAATATTGGTCATGTTTGTCTGTGTCTTATTTTGAATTCTCCCTTCGCTTTTGTTGTATTAAAGTGTGTAACTCTGAACACTGTTAATGGTGGTTATTTTTTGTAATGATTTTACTGGTAAACAGTTAAAGGGGTTACGGGGTTTATTTAATGTTTTACTCTGCATGTTAAGGTGCCTCTATTTTTTGTCGTTTGCTGTGGAATTTTGGTGGGTAATGACACTGAACAATAGATGTACTTTTTTATCTTTACAAGCAATACAAAAATTTCGTGTTACCGACCCAAAAATTTTTTTTGTCTTGTTATTTAATCGTATGAGTTAAATAATTAAATTACTTAGTCTATAATCATGTGAGTTATTTAAGAGGCACAATATATTTAACTAATTAAATTGAAAGAAAACATATTAAATTAATAAAAGGAAGCAAAACAAGAAGCATTTTTAGAAGAAAAAAATGAAGCAACAATGGAAGCCAAACTAGAACCAATCTTGGAAGCAAAATTGGAAGCAAAACAGGAAGCAAAATTGGAAGCAAAATTGGAAGCAAACTTGGAAGCAAAAATGGAAGCAAAACTGGAAGCAAAACGGGAAGCAAAACGGGAAGCAAAATAGGAAGCAAAACAGGAAGCAAAACGGGAAGCAAAATAGGAAGCAAAACAGGAAGCAAAACTGGAAGCAAAATTGGAAGCAAACTTGGAAGCAAAACTGGAGGCAAAACTGGAGACAAACCTGGAAGCAAAATTGGAAGCAAAACCAGAAGCAAAACCGAAAGCAAACCTGGAAGCAAAACTAGAAGCAAAACTAGAAGCAAAAAAGGGAGTAGACATAGAAGCAAAACTGGAAGCCTAATTGGGCACTAATTTAGTCACTATTTCCAACGCTATTTCCCGACGCTATTTTAGTCACTAATAGAGGCACTATTTTTGGCACTATTTCTCGACGCTATTTTAGGCACTAACGAGGGTGCTATGATTTTCTAGCATTAACTACGATGCTAACTCTAACGTTACGTCCAACACAAAAGTCAGTGTCAAAGTTTGCATCGAGATGACCATGCCTATTTGCATTGAGTTTAGCGCCGACCAAATTGCCCAATTCATGAACTGAAATACACAAAAATTTGGCACTATTTTAGGCGTTATTTTCCTGTTCTGCTATAGTGAATCATGGATAAGACCTTTTATTGGGGGCGGGCGACATCTAGAAATCCATCCTTATCCTTTCTCCACCTATTGAGCCTCTCCTTCCTGAAATCTCATAACCTTTAAATGCACTTTCTTGTCTATAACTATCATGTTTTTTGCTTCGAAGCGGCCTACAAATTATTTTGTAGCATTCATGACACTATAATACATTGTAACATCCCTTTCAATTATATACTGTCTCTCAAGGATTGAGTCATGCAAAGGAGCTCAAGTCAGTGAAATAATCATGATAGGTAGAGGTCAATTCTCAAACAATTTTACAAATTGGGCGTCATGTGGGAATAGGTCAAAGTCAGGCAAGGTGAGAAGAAAAGCAGTTAAAATGACATTGTAGTGGTCAGAACTCGCATGAAGAATTTCCATTGGGAAGAGGAGCATGGGGAAAAGAATATGGAGGGCAGCTTGTGGACGGCCGTAATTATCAATTGAGGTAACGACGAACTTGTGAAGTGTGGGGCGTGCACAAATGATGCCCGCCAAGGGACTACGGGCGAAAGTGTGCGGAGAGCCGAAACTCATTCGCCATGGTGACGTCATGGAAAGCTCAGCCATCAAAAATGTGAAGCCCACATGATTGAACAACCACCACCTAGGACCCTCCTACAACCACACTATACTAATCGCTGCTATTTGACATCACCTCATTTCCTCATGATTAGCTGAATACTTCAGTTCAAATGTGTAGAAAGAACAACCTTATAGATTCTTTTCGGAGCCATCATCATGAAAATTATTTATGCTTGAATGAAATTCTTTATTGAATCCCTTGTGATGAGAGTCGTGACCCATTGCGATTGGTCTAGAACGAGCCACTACGACCAACCAATATCTTCAACAATATCTTTAAACTTTTGCCCCATTCCAATCACTCAATTGGTCCTTATTTGGTTATTTTCTACTAGGTTGAGCGGGCTCGACGGGAGGTTAGGTGAAGAAACAATCACGAAAAGGTCACAATGGAAAAGCATCATTTAAATGATTGAATAGACCGTGGACTCTACAGACAAGGCTCCCGCCTAGGGAAATGCTGGAATGAAGAGGTTTTTTTGATTTGATCATGCTATGTTGATTGAGCCCCCATAGCCCTCACAGGTCATGAGATGTCTGGTTACTAGATTCCTTCTTATGAATGACCTTTAGGCCCTCTCTTATACACCATTGAAATATTCCATCTTCTGCTATTTGTTACTTTACTTGTTGATAACGCGATAATTCTTTCTATGACCATGTCAGAAGTGCAACCCTGATCTAAACCAAGACCTTTTACGGTGTCGAAAGTGTAGGTCAATATCACTAGAATGTTGTTGTAATGAGGTGGCCATAGGGGTTGCATATTTTGCAGTGAAAAGGTCCATCAGGATAGCGCAGTTAAGGATGGGTAGAATGTCAGTATTGGAACACCATAGTAGTCACGGCTGATGGCAAGCAAAGACCTACGTATAATGTCCCGACGGAGCCCAAGACAATACCACCCACCACAAGCTTGAAGATAGAAAACATTGATCGGGCCACTTCCCATGATCTCGAAACTTCTCAAATGCAAGCTCACCACTGATCTCAAGGGCCCGATTCTCTTTTAGGCACCTTGAGTTTATTATTTCCACTAGAGACCACTTCATTTCTTCATTTTGAACTTCAAATGTTGCTTGATGATGGGATCAACCTTCATTGTTACTACGTCTGTTTGGCCAAGGGGCCTTCGTATTTCATAATTAATTGGTCGCTAATGAATACACAAACTACGCAATCCAAAATTATGTCAAAGCTACAAGGTTCGTGTTTGCGGGCATGGGAGGTGGCGACGTTGTTGGAACCATTATAATACCGCTATTAAATGGTCGGCCTTGGAGGTGGCAGTAATTGCATGATGGGAGGTCATTTCTAAGAGTGCACAGAAGGAGCAATGGTGGGCCCCGCATGGTGTAATTCTGCCAGCATTGATGTGGAGGGTAGAGAGTGGGCGACTACCGAGATGTCATCGAGACAACGATGAGAGATAGGAAGAAACCCACAATGTGGGTTCTGCATGAGCGATGGAGAATGATGCCAGTTTTAAATATCATCATGAGCCCCCCATTTGGCTCTCTCATTCATAGAATCTTTAATGTGTTTACATTTAGTGATTTTGCAATGTCTCTAATCACCTCTTGCTGCAGGAGAAACATGTAAACATTTAGTGTGGGTCAATGATAGAAGAGGGTGGGGCGTCGTGACTAATTCATTGCTAGGATAATGGCGATAGTCAAATGGAGGCGAATAGCCCGCATGATTGAGATGAGGGAAAGTGGTGGGGCTTCGCCGTCATAAAGTAAGGCAGTGGTGACAACAGCCAACCAATGGTAGCCTACATGGGTGGACCCGCCAACAAGCCCAAACTTAGGACCTGGCTAGCGAACGTGAGGTTTTGCGTCGAGGAAATGACATATGCGAGACCCACACAACAGAATGACCCTAAGGTTTCGTCATTGAAATAACGATCGTCAAGAGATGGGTTTTTGCCAACAGACATCCGCAGCCGTTGGGGAGAATTTAGATAATTATTATCTTGATGGTTTTATACCTTAGGTTCCCAAGATGGGGTCACTAATAATGGATACCTTTAGGAGCTATTTTGGAACTATTCAGATTTAAGGAGAAATTTGAACCTATCTAGAGCTATTTTGGAACTATTTTGGAGCTATTTAGGAGCCTTCAGGAGCTTTCAAGAGCTACCTGGAGGAACTACTAAAAAATGATGAATTTATTAAATTTGAAGGCTCATTATGAGTTGCAGAGGGACCTGCAACATTTTAGGTGTGGGGGAAATGATGAGACCATAAATTGTCTCATATTTTATCAAAGAAAATCATCTATTTCTTCTTAATGCATTAATGTTAAAGTGGATTTGAGTGATGATTGAAAGTTCTTTAGCTTGTTTAAAGTAGAATATAAAGTAAATATTTGATTTATTTTTAGTAATTAAATGTGATCCAAATTGCCTCTAATATGTCTCCATGAAGTGTTTAAGATGATATAATGCAGATAAATGAGTTATTAAATAATTCATGGGAAGAAGAAGCTTCATAGACACGTGCAACAGAGAGCTCTAGACACTTGAAGCAGTTAACTCTTGAAAGCTTTAGAAGGATTTGAAGAAGTAATGAGAAGATAGAGAAGACTCTCAGCACACTCCTACATTCATGCAAAATCATGGAGCATCAATCATTCCAAAATTAATGGGATGAGTATTTGTTTCATGTTGAGTTCAAAGATCTCTCATAGTTATTACATTTCATGATTCCTTCTTCCACCAAAGATAACTCAAGCTACCACATCAATAAAATATTGTTGCATGATTATAGAATGTTATTAATGTTAATTATTAATGATTTTAGCAGAAAAGTGAAGAATAATTCCTTCATTCACGTGGAGAACTGAAGACTTCATAAAAACTAGGCATTCAGAAATATTCAAAAATACAGTCTCAGGGAAACAACAATATCTCCCTCATTTCTCAATGAAATTTAAAAATTCAAGATGATCTGGAAACTAGATTTGAAGATCTAAAAACCCTTTTTAGGATTTGGCATGATTTGCAGCAAGGAAGGAGTAGTAAGTGTTAGAAAATGACTAAGACAAAAGTGGCATGATGGAGGACAACAACTTCAAGTTTATTAAAGTTTTATAAACGACCCCTCAAAAATAGGATCTTGGATCCACATTCTTAGTGGATTGATATAGAATATTAATTCTATAAATACAATGTAATCATTAGAGAAAATGAGGGGATTAGAAAGACTTGTTTCAGCTTGAGGAAATAGGATAGTTTTAGTTTCATTTCCAGCAATGTATTTTCAACTTTCTACAGTAAATTTGAATTCAAGCAAGATTTTCGTTTCCAACAAGTGTCAATTATTTTAGCCGTTTCAATTCATGCAATTGTTCCTTAGATTAATTTCATTTCATGCAAATATGATTTAAGATTAGTTCCCTTTCATGCAACTTTACTTTCATGCAAATAAGATTTATTTTTGCAAGTAGAATTGACTGTCAAGCAAGTTTTCTACTTTCTCTCTTGCATACAGCCATGGACACCGCCTTGGATTGATAAATTAAATGATGAGGATTACAATGACCCTATCACTGAGCGCATCACAAAAGGGGCAACATGAAAAATTGATCATTGAGCGATGACAATGGAATGATGATGGGGACAAAGAGATCGAGTGTGGACCCTGCCACATGGGCAGAAGTCAGGGACTAGCTACTGCTTATTGACGAAAGGGGAATGGAGACCTACACAGAGTGACCCATAACTGTGGGTTCGTGAAGCATGAAGGGTGCAGCGGAAAAAGAAAATGCGAGGTTTGCACGTCAGGCGGACGTGGAAACTTGGCTATAGGCGAACGAGATGCAATGATGAACAACAAAGGGGAATTAGTGAATGCGGGCCCGCAAGGGCTGAGAAATGTCAGGGCAAGGACCAAGGGGAAACCTGTAGGATTAAGTCCATAGAGGAAAATGACTTGGTGAAACCTTGATGGGTGAATCTGGCCAAGGGGATTTTGATCGGTTTCAGGCTTGTGGCCAACTTGGGCTTGGAAACAAGGGTGCACAAAGCGAGATGGGAGCAAAACAACCCATTGGGAGAAAGAACGACTTGTCAGGAGTGAAAAGAGGGGGGTCCATTCCTTTGGCGAGGTGTGTGCAAAATATGCACAACAATTTTTTTTTTGGAGTGAAGATGGCTTAACCAAATGTAGGAAATAAATGCCTAGTTTATCCTTTTGTGTTTTTACCAAATTGAAGTGTGATTTATTTAAATATAAAAAATAAAAGATTTTAAATGACCCTAAATGCAATTTAAGCTAATATTTTGATTTTTTGGCTTTATTTGATTCAATATGTTGAATGCACTATGTTGTTGCTAAGGGATTTTCACTTGTTGCCTTGCGTTGTTATTCATGATTTTTTGAAATGTTTGTTAAATTGAAATTAAATCTAATCTAATCTATCTAATTGCAATGAAAAATAAATTATAGCTATTCTAATCTATAATTTGGTCAAGAATGAAGCTAATTAATCTACTTGACAATATAATCTAACACTTTCAAAAAGAAATTTAAATTATGAATTGAAAGTAATAAATAAATTGACACCTCACACCTAGAAGTTTAGTAGATTGATGTTGACAAGAGGGATTGTAGGTTGTGGTGTTGTGCCCTATTATCTATTAATATATTTATACCTTAGTATAATTGATAAGAAGAGGATTAAAACATATATGGTGGATTAAAAATTAGTGTATGGATTGTTACATACACAAATTGAATAAAACATTCACACATTCACTATATACACATATCAGATCCCATAAATCATTATCTCTTCATTACAATATCATGAGGTACATATACTTAGTTTTTCAATAAAAAAAATCCCTTATACAATATATTTTCAAATGTTTCTTTCTTTTTTATACTCTATTATATCCCTTTTCTTATGTTGAATGTTAGAAACAAAGATAATACATGGGAGTGGAATAGAAGAAAGACTTACTCAAAGGAGATAGTCAATATACACTTTAGGAGTAGATAATTATCTTACAATTAGATGATGGATGTTTCATGTAGCTTGTTTAGGAGAGGATATGAATAAATTTAAATTTTTCTTGTTCTAGGTTACTCTAAACTATAGATGGTTATGATTGAAATCATATGAGGTATCACAAAAGGCATAAAGGAGACTACAATAAAACAAGGGTTTGAAACTATAATAGTGGGAGGGGATAGAGAGGGAGGGATGGGGGAGAAAGAGAGAGATATAGGGATAAATGGATAGAGATAACATAGAGGAGGAGAGAGTATATTAAGCTATTGTCAAATACAAAGCACATGTAAAATAGTGAATGTGGCTCCAAAATCATGAGTTTCATATTTTTGTAAATTATTGCTCTATTTTTATGTCAAACAAAATTTAGACGCATTATATAAGAATTTTATAGTTCCTACATGTTATATCTTTCTTTTGTAGATTCTAAACATTAGAGTTGGATTTTCCTTGGACATACAACTCGAACCTAAAGGGTTGGACCTACATGTCACGTGACCAAATATGTGTTTTTAGAAAATATACAAAAATAAGTAGATGTTTAGCATGCTCTCCATCAATTTTGTACATTTTTCAAGATTATTATAAAAATATAGTGATGTCAAGTTCTATCACCTTTCTAACCATGCTATTTTTCTAAAATTAAAAAATTCTAAGGTTTCCATCTTCAATTTATTTTCTAATGTCTTTATTTTTCCCACAAACCTATGTATAATGTTTTGGGTGTCATTTTGTATTCACTCATCCAAATTCAAAGAAAACTACATTTTTACATTCCAGATTCCATTCTATACACATTAAAAAAAGATCATTTTTGATTAGTTTTCTTAAAATTAAGGGGGAAGCACACTCAAATTTTCATTTTTTAGAATTTGTCTAGTTTGAGAATTAGTAAAAAAATTAACAAAAAAACTAAGTATAAACTACATGATACTAGTCAATTTTTTACTAAAGGGATTTGTGAAATACTTAAAAAAAAAACATTTTAGGGGGATCACACTTAATACTATGCTATGTTTTTCTAGAAAAAAACATGACCACTTTGTGTGGTCCCCTTATTTGACCCTTTTAATCTCCACCATTTAAAAAAATAATAGTTTAGAAACTAGACTTTGACCACTACTAATATTTTTCTTGTCACATATTCAAATTTTGAGTGTGGATATCTTGAATTTCTCATCCAAGATCAATTTTTGCTAGTCTCAAGAAAAAAATGACCACTTTTGATCCTGTCTTGGTCCTCCATTTCCATGCAGATACCTAGTATGATTATAAAAAAATTAATAAAATAAATTATTCATAAATGATTATCTTCAATTCCCCTTTTCTATGTCATATTTTCTTTATAATGCTCAAGAGGCCTGAGATTGCTTTTAGACAATTGATCTCCATTGAGATCAACAATCCAAAAGCAATTTCAGGCCCCATGAGCATTACAAATCCTAGTACATTTTACCTCACGAAATACAATGAGAGTTGCTAGATTATATTTTAAATCAATGGTGACAACTAAAGATTGGTGATATGACCTAAATTAACTAATAATTATGATATATTATTGAAAAATTAATTTATATTTTTATAATAACATAATTTTTTTAGGCGAATATGATTGAATCATGTATCAAATATTGTGGCAAATTGGGGAAACCCATATGGTCAAACGATTGGTATGGTTGTGCTAAGGCTTTGTATTCATCCCATGTAGGTCCAAGGTTCAACTCACGCCGACTGGATTTACCCGGTGGTTAGTCTGGTGCGACCCTGCGACTGCCACCCCAGGGGGATTAGTCTCGCCTTCGCTCGCCCCACTAGGAACCCCAACTTGACATAAAAATAAGCCCAAGGTAAGGACTGATGGGAATCATTGGGCGAAGTCGCGGGGATACCTCCTGAGTAGCAAAAAAAGAAAAAAAAAACGTGGTAAATTTTTGAGATAAAAATTTAAATAAAATAAAAATTCTGCCAATTTAAATAAACCTAAAATATTTTTGTAAAAATGTGGCGATTCAGGTTACCTTACAACTTGAACTATTAGCCAAATTTTGATTCCCAAATTTCAACTATTAGCCAATTGGCGAATAATTTATCTAAATCCCTCTTTCACCTTGTAAGTTTCATCTATGGGTAAAAATAAATTGAATAGACCTTATAGTGATAGGTAAATAATTTCACAAGCTTATGTTTTATGAATGGTTCCAACAACTAATGGATTCAAGAAGAAATAATACTGAACAACTCATATTCTTGGTTACATAAAAGGGACATAATCCTTACTCTTTTTTAGTGTTGTCATGTTTTGTTTTGAAACGATTTAATTATTATATGTGTTAACTTTATGTCTTACACCAAAATCAATAGGAGTACTTGAGTTGCTAGAAGTTTCCTTGTAAGACAACCATGTGTGTACTACTTCTTGTACCATTACTTAATCATATGTGAACTAGGTCATGTATGTGATGTAAGTAGAGGTATTGGATTAGTGAATGAATCTTGTAAAGATATGATTATTTGGTGACATGTATACTAATGTTAAACAAGTGATGCAACACGTCGAGTTCCTGCCAGTGAGCTGGAAGCATGTTGTTTCAAAGAACGAAGCAAAATGAGCTTGAACATCTAAAAAATGAAATAGTAGAACTAATAAAGAAATTGAGAAGTTAGTTGGACAATACTTGCTCATTCCTTGATTGTCAAAGTGTAAAATTTAAAACATTATATCAAGAACAAGAAGTATCAAGTCATTGTGAGTTGAGAGTTGAAGGAGAATTTTTCATTCTTAAGCATCACATTGTGCATTCTATTAATGCAACATTTTGTATTGTATGTCCTTCACTTGTGCAAAGAAATTACATATTCAGATAAGATTTTTTTGAAAATTACAATTAAATTACATATTTAGATAACCATATTTGCAAATTACAATCTTTTAGTTTTATCGTATAAAAAAGTAAGCACGATGAATACTGATAACCAATTATATAAACTAAAAATTGAAAAATTGAATAACATGATAGATTCACCTAGTGAAAATTGTGTTGATTGAAATAATAAAAAAGTATATTGGCCTACAATTATTGAAACAACATGACTATATTCATTTATATACGGGGAACTAAAATATGCTCCTTCAAAAACCTAAACATATTTTATATTATAAAATAATTGTATCTAAAAGGATATGGAAGCTATTGGCTAAAGAATCAACGCATGAATTCTTTTAGACAAATAAAATAACCATTAGAAATGAGAATTTGGAAAATAATCATAATTTTGGCCACTTTCAAATAGCCAAATCTAATTGGGAAGTACAAAATTGACACAAACACAAGTTACAATAACATTGACAAGCTTCCCTAAACAAATCTGTATGTTAAGCTATTGCACCACTGCGAAAGTTGATTGTTTAAATTATTCATTCACGATAATTCATAAATAGTATAATTTATAATTTTTTACATCCATTTTTAGGTTTTTTAAAAATGAGGAGTAAACTACATATTTTTACAAATTCTTCACATTTTAATTAGGCTTATACACAATGGAATAAGAAAACTAGAAAATAATGTGGATTACATAATTTCCTCCACATTTGGTAACATTGGCATATGCAATACTAGGTGAGCTTTAAGGCACCAAAAAGCCATATGTAGTGATTCGAGAAGTGTCAAACTATATCAGACCATAAATGTATAATAAATTACATAACTCTAATTTGTGTAAAATACTGTTTCAAACCTTTTTGACACATTAATCGACATAAAAGGGCTCTCGTCTGGTTCTAAGAAGATAATCATGAGGATCGAGGTAGAGACTACTAAGTGCATAAATGAAAGTGGTAATGCTTAATCAATCACCGCATCATTTTTGACATGGTTGCATCATTTTTGACATGTAACATCCTCCATTATTCGTTGTTTGTTAAATTTTTTTGACAACTGTTTTACAATTAATATAACTTTTGTGTTTTGAAAAAGCTCCTTCTCCTACACATGGTTTTATTTTGCATATTTTTGACGCCTACAAAATTAAACTTTTAAAGATAGTTGTTAAAATATGTTTTTCCATGTCCATGTGGAATGCAACTCTTCACAATCTGGACAGAAGGAACTGCCTGAAACTACGTTTCCAAGTGAATTAACAGATAGACATTATATCAACATGGATTGTGGAATTTTTTTTGGATCTGCATATATCTAGTGAGAAAGTGATGATGGAAGCACAAGCAAGAGGGAACTTGGACGATATGCAATTACCCAGGTTTCTATGTCATTTCCAATTATGGTTGGGTTTTTTAATTGTGTGTAGAGTTGGCACCAAGCTTCCAATAGTACAAGTGCAGTTTGAAAATTTAAGAGTGGATGCAGAGTGCTATGTAGGTGGTAGAGCTCTACTTACATTATGGTATTATGCTAGAATCTATGTAGAATCCCTGCTAGACACCTTTGGCCTCTCACCCACCAAGAAAACAAAACTTACAATTATCAAGAATGCCAGTGGAATCCTAGGCCATCTCGGTAATGGGGATTTGAGATTCATTTAGATATTCAATTTGAGTTCATTTAATGGTGTTTGAGGCCCATATAAAGTTTTCATATATCATTATAAGGTCTTCAAGTAGAAGTAATTTGACAAATGCTTCAAACTGGCCAGGCTAACCCCATATATTTTATGTGTTTCTTTCTAAAAGGATGACTCTATTGTTGAGTCCCCCTGGGTCTAGAAAGACAATATTGCTGCTAGCTTTGGCTAGGAAATTAGACTCCAATTTGCAGGTTAGAGCTTGATGTTATCTTTGTATTGCATTTAATGTTGTTTCAAAATCAAAATTGGATGTATTTACTTAACCAACTTTGAATGATCAAGTTAGGGGAGAAGTCACCTACAATGGCCATAGATTGGACGAGTTTGTCCCTCAGAAAAAATCTACTTACATAAGTCAGAATGACTTAAATGTAGGAGAGATGACATTTAGAGAAATAATAGATTTCTCTATTAGGTGCCAAGGTGTTGGGAATAGATATGGCGAGCATGTCTATTTCCTCCCTCATGGTAGTCAATATCTTCA
Organism: Sequoia sempervirens; assembly: GCA_007258455.2. NCBI lineage: Eukaryota > Viridiplantae > Streptophyta > Pinopsida > Cupressales > Cupressaceae > Sequoia > Sequoia sempervirens. The sequence goes on along the minus strand of VDFB02168118.1, from coordinate 36,196,633 downwards.
CTGATAAGTTGTACTATGATCTTGAACTATATGAATTGTTTTCCAGCATGTCTCAATGCAGACTCAATGCAGACTTGCTTTTAGAGCTTACTAGAAGAGAGAAACAAGCTAGAATCTTCCCAGAGGTTGATGTTGATATTTTTATGAAAGTAAGGTTCAATAAACATGGAAAATCTTGATATGTTATAAAGTGTTGCACATAATAAATAGGAATATAATTAATGTAAATTACTTTCTCCACTGGTATGGTGGTTTGTTTTGTGTAGGAAACAATGGAAGGTGTTGACAGTAGCCTTCAGACTGACTACACTCTCAAGATAAGTACATTGACAAAGAAATTAAAGTTTTAGATACAACAATTTGGAGATTAGGGATTCATGGCCTTGAAATCCTTGTGTATAAACAGATTTTGGGTTTAGATATTTTTGGAGGCACAATTTTTGGTGATGAAATGACGAGAGGAATCTCTAGGGGACTAAAGAAGCGTGTTACAATAGGTATAGCAAGTAACTACTTTCAACTTCAAACCAAAAGTTGTCTTACAAAATAGAGTTGTGCATGCAAGTATATTGTCATTGATTACAATGAATAACGATCTTTTGAATTGATTCTATGTGCAAAGGAGATGATTGTTGGACCTACAAAAACTCTTTTCATGGATGAAATCTCTACAGGACTAGATAGTTCCCTTCAACAGTTTACCCATCTAATGGATGCTACAATTCTCATGTCTCTGCTACAGCCTACACCAAAGACATTTAACCTCTTTGATGATATTCTACTCTTATCGGAGGGCCATATTGTCTACCATGGACCTCAAGGGAATGTATTGGAGTTTTTAGAACGTTGTGGATTCACATCTTTTTCACTTGGGTTGGTGTCCCTAACATCCTTCAATGTGTTTAGAGCCAAGGGAGAAAATAAGTTGTGGTATGCTAAAAAGCAATCTTATATTTTAGGTTCACTAGCTTTCTTAAATATCTCAAACCAAAGAGAACTTAGTCTTTCAAACTCGATCAATGTTTTGTATTTTTATGTAGAATTTGATTTCTTTTCATTATAAAGAGTTTCACATTTTTATTATAACTTATTTTTAAATATTGCTTGGTCAAATTACATATAAATTTACTTTAAAATCAATTGTGCTTTAAAATCTATATATGATTAAAAGTATATATTAGGCACAACAGTTTCCACTACAAGAAGTACAATGAATCTGCGTACAAACAAACCTGCTATATTCTTTGCATACAACCTACAAAAATGAAATCATATGGTTCAAATTCACGCTTCTGTCTCAATGTGTTTTAAATATATCGATCATGGTGAGTGTAGGGTTGTAAGCTTAGAAGCTAAATAATGCATTTAGAATCAATGTAACTATAATCTACAACTTAATGAAATCAAGTTTATAATGTTCATATCAAAGCATTGTATGGTTCAAGTATTCATTAAACTTTTACATCAACAAAGAGAAATGTAATTTGATTACCTATTCAAAGCATAACGTAGTTGTATTTTTACAATATATAATACCACCATTTGTAACTAGTATTGAAGTTAAGATCTTGGTCTAGTGTAAAAACCATATTTGAGCTATACAAAAACATTTTTCCAATCACTGGGGTAGCATAGAAAATGAATATTTTAAAAGAAGATACCCAAGCTTTGTCAGAGTAAGTCTAATAAACAAAAATGTACAGAATCTAATGATATTGCAAAGAAAATGCATTTGAAGTTAATATCTTGGTCAATTGGGAAAACCATAATTGCCTTTAGAACCCTTAGTCTTGAGATGCTTCAATCTTTGTGGCAAGGCAGTCTCAAAAGCCTCCAATTGTATTGCAATTTGGGAACAAGTCATTTTCAAAATCCTCATACACAATAACAAAAATAGGGAAAGTAGAGGCAAAGATTATGGGTTCATACCTGCATAGATTCTAACTTTCTCAACACTTGCTACCTCTCTTGCAAGTTGTGGAAGCTCTTCTACCAGAATTTGTTTATTTGTATTAAATGTTTTGAACCTAATTCCCTATTATGGGTTCATAACTACATAGATTCTAACTTTCTCAACGCTTGCTACCTCTCTTGCAAGTTGTGGCAGCTCTTCTACCATAATTTATTCATTTGTATTAAATTTTTTGGACCTAATTCCCTCTTATCATATATTCAAACAAAACCAAATCATGTAAGTATCTATGAACCCTAAAATCAGTTGTGGGTGTTATAAATCTAAATAAAGGTCTAGCTATCAAACTCAACATCCCCACCTAGGCTTAGGTTGGCTTCGATCATCTGAGTGAGATCTTGAAGCAATCTTCTAATTTGAAAGGAATGTGATTCAACCCATTTCAAAATTGCTTCTGTGATTTTTCTATCAATATTATTGAGATTTCTCTCTATTTCTAAACATTAATTTTTGAAACTTTAGGCCAATTTAGGAGCCTTCACGAAATTGTCATATGTCTAAAAATGTCATTTTTCTTTAAGCAAATTACAAAAATAAAGATGACAAATATATTTGATATATTTGAGCAAATATTTTACATTAAATGAAAATATTTACTCCGTTGAGTACGATGGCATCGAAATGCCTCAATGCATTAAATGCCATAGCTATTTTTTTTGGGTTTTTTGGAGCATTCGATAAGGTTTGCTTGCAATTTTTTGCATTTTTTTTACCTAGTAGGTTTTGCACTGTGATGCTTGCTGCACATGATTTGTGATTTTCCTTTGCTTCAATTACATAAAGTAACACATCAATAACCAACAACAATAACAAAGGTGCACTTCAGCGGCTTTAGTGGAAATTCTAGTGGCTAGCAAGGCCTCGGTGGAACACATAATTATGAAAGCGACAACATTGACGAGGAATTAGAGGAAGGGGTTCCTTAGCTCTTCAATCACTTTCTTCAACAATAAAGGCTTCACACATTTTTTCATTTGCACCCGTCAGGAAAATGGCCTTTCCATAAGAATGCTCCAGGCATCCTCTGTAAGGTGTTTTATGTTATCAATACTATAAGTATTGATTTCTAACATTGAAGACAAAAGCAACCTGAAACTGATGAAATTGATTTGCTAGACTTGGACAACTACTTTTGCAGGAATTTCATGGATGTACACAAAAAAATGAAAAACTTGCATGTTGAAAGAAGACTAAAGGATATAAAAAAATGCCCCCACTCCTTGTTCTCCTCAAACTGCCTTGTTTCTTTCAATGTTTTTGTGCTTAGAGGTCAAAGATGTTTTAGTTTAAGTTCAGATCTTTTCAAAAGTTCAAGACTCCTCAGTTTTCTTTCCATTTGCAGGTCCACAGGCAATGTGTCCTAAAAAAATTTGTCATCTTGGGCAAGCATGGAAAGATGAACAACCTGCCATAGACAATTTGACCAAAGGCCTAAAGGCTGCAGTGAAAAGCACGAAGATAATCAAGTGCCATAAACAATAAAATTGGGGTATGTAATGATCATACCTCTATAACTGTGGATGTTTCCTACGAACAACACTAAGATAATCAAATGCCCTCGAAGCATTGGCCATCAGGGTCAATGTAGCCCCTGTTGTTCTTAATGGATCTGCTCTCTCCAAAACCAAGCTCTTCAACCCAAGCCTACATATTATTAACATAAAATTTAATATTGAATAACCAACAACCCTATGAAGATGATTTGGCTGTTGTCGTGCCATTGTGATGTTGCCGTCAAGATTTCTCCATTTCTCCAATAGCTTCTCCTTCCAGCAGCTTCTTTTTTAACTTTTATGTTCCAATTAAAATTATTATGATCATTAAATTTTTCATTTTTTTTTTAAGAAAAATGAATTACATAGCTACTTTAACGAATAGAAAAAGAGAGAAATAATAAATTTTAAATATAAAAAATATGTTGTAAAATGTAAACTATAGAAATAAAGAGAAATATATCTAAATTATGCAATATGATTGGTCAGCCAACAAAAAAAGAAAAAATCAAACGATTACAATAGTATCCTGGGAACTAATAATGATATATCTTTTTTTCTCTCATTAAAGTCGTATTGTATATTTGCCTTGATAATTAAATTAAAGAAATGAATTGATTGTTGACATCTTATAATAAGTTGTTTGCTATAACAAATATTTTTTTCGCACTCTAAGTACATGCCACCACTTAATATATAGAGTCAATATATTTAAATACGAATGCATGCCACTTACTAGATGGAGTCAATATGTTTAAATAATTGTATAAATAACACTGAGGAAAAAATATTTAATAATTTATATCAATCGAGTCAAGTAGTCTCCTCTAATAAATTCAAGTTCACGAGTTTGTTGATGTTGGCACGATTGCATCATGATGTTTATCCTCTTGGACAAGATTATTATTAGAATTGCAGACGCAGAAGATGTTATTTAATCATTTGTTTTATTTTCTATGAAAATTAACCATGTCATTACAATTGTGATGGTGAAGGATGTTCTTTAAATAATAGATTTTTTTGTATTGAATCAAAGCAAAAAAAAACATAAAGAATGGCAACCAAAAGGCTGTTGAAAGGAGAAATTACATAACAATAGTCCAACAACTCAAAATAAATTGGGCTAACAATCCCAAAAGATCAAAACTTGACATGGCAACAAAGAATAATTTACATTAGCAATGCATAACTGAAACATTAACCCTTTCAAACTCTAAATTTTAACATATGTTCTAGCTTTTTGGAACATATTACATCATCTTTGTGTAGCTGCAATATTTTCCATTTATTCTTGTTCAAGTGAATGCTAATTTTCTCGTTTCCTTTAGGAACTCCCTACAATTGTGAACATAGAAAAACAGTTTGCAAAATGATGTCAGAGCAAAACCTTAGCTTTTTTATTTCTAGATGAACACTATGATTACCAAAAAAATTCATACATCTAATTTTCCATATATGAAACAAGACAATTTTCTTTATAGAATCAACAAAAATATTATTTTGAAGGCCCAAGCCCAAAATAGCTTCTTTCCAACTCAAAGCATGCTCAAAATTTGTAGGGAGATAAGTAAAGATAGCCTTCCATTTCCTTTTCATCAAAGAGTAGTCCGAAAATACATGTTTCAAACTTTCAATGTGCTTACAAAAGGGACATTTAACAGACTGGATCCACATATATCCCAACCTGTCACCAACGGACAACTTGCAATGTAAGATTTTCCAAGCTAATATTTGAACATTAGCTTCAGTTTTAGAATGTCATATTTGAGCACGAACAGTTTTTTCCAATATTTTTTACAAAACCTGCAATTCCATTTATGATTTAATCTAGGATTTAAGAACAAGTGTGGAAGTAGGTTTAATTATATATTTTTAAGAGGAAATAATGTGATCTGGCACTTGGAAAACCATCACCAATCCTTGAATGGATTACATTGTAGGGGAGTACACATCTTCATAACCAGGTCAAAGGGAACCAACGACTTAAAAAATATAATAAACCTTTTATATTTGTAACTTAGACCAAAGTTATTCTTAAGAATTTTCCAATTAACCCACTCTCAAGCATTAAAATCCCACAAGTCCCCAAATCTTTGAACTCATTTTTTAAATAAATAACATGCCCACCTTAGAAAGGCAACAACAAGAGGTTGACCATGATATTATACCAATTTATTCCACCATATCAACGAAGATTCAAATATGATCTCATGTTGAAGAGAACTTTTCTAAACTAGGAAGTTACTAAGTTGTTGGTAGGCCTTCCAAATTGAAAGTAACAGAAAGAAAGCTTTAAGATGGAAGAAGGGTGCTAATAATTTTTTTATCTTCCTAATTGACTACTTTCCATTTTCCTTTGAGAGTAGCCTAAAAAATCTGAAAACGAACAAAGATTTTCCATGGTTCATCTCCATTGAATATTCTTGTAGACATCCAAATTTGACCACTTTCATATGGTCAAAGTCATCTCCTTATTCATCCCTTTACTATCTACTTCATCCTCTTTGTCAGTATTAATTAAATCATTCATTTAATTGATATTTCATGTCCTACATAAGGTTCCTAAAGTATTTAATTTAATAAATACTTTTATCTTCTTTCCTCTCTAAATTAAATAAATATACCACTTTATTTAATTTAGTCTCTTGGAATTTAAATTAATTTTTAATTCCTCACTTTCTCTCTCATTGTCACATCCTCCAACTTTTGCAAGTTGGTCTCTAATTCCCTTTTACCATCTAACCCTCTTCTAATCATAATTAATTTAATTAATTTATGGTTAGGATGTGTCACATCCTCCAACATTTGCCACTTGCCTCTAATCCTTCATTAATTATCCTAATCATGTGTTTGCACAATCTTAATCAAAGTCATTAGCCACATTTAGCATGTCTTTTTGGTCAACCTTTTCATTTGCCTTTCTTGGTATTGACCCTCCTTCCCATGTGAATTTTAAATTTACATTTATTCCTCCTAGAATCTCCTCTTCCCATGCATCTTCTAGAATCTTTTGACTTGTCACATCAAGTCACATGTGCACAAAGGCTTCATTTTTGGGAACCTTGTCTTGTCCATAAGATTCTTGCAAGAATGTGAATTTTTGTGGGAAAATGTGCCTCAAATTTACTGACATGAAAACTCCTGAAAGAGAAAAATCGGTGAGACCCTTAGAATGTCTTACCAACTTGTAGCTGTGTTCTAAACTTCTGAAGAGCTTGGATTGGCGTGAATTTGGAACTGTCTTGCCAACGGAAGTCATTGGCAAGACATGGCTATCACTGTGAAATTCTTATCTCTTTCCGTCTAGGCGGACCTCTTGCCGATGGGTTGATTCTTGGTGATCATCGGGGACACTCTTGGCAATGAGTGGCATTGGGGAGAGGCATGAACCTTCAGAGTGACTCATTCCGATAGAGTATGTATCACCGATGGTTTTACACACGAATGCCATTGGGGTGACATGAAGGATCAATAAGAGTCTAAGCGACAGTGGAGGTCTCACTGACAAGTATACCTTTAGTGAGAACTCTTGCCGATGGATGTTTCTCTCACCAATAGGCTGGTGCATTCGGTATGAAATCTTGGCGACAGTGTTTCTCTTGCCGACAGTTTGTGTTCAGTATGAGCTCTCGCCGATAGCGATGGTCTTGTCGATAGAGCAACATGTGATGTACATCGGTGTGAAGTCTTAGTGACAACGATGGTCTTTCCAATAGTTCTGCAATGGAAATCGGTGAGATGTCTTGCCGATGGTGTTGGTCTTGCAGATGGACATATCAGAGTGACATTAACTATCGATGAAATCTCCTGGACTCTTGTTGATGGACAGTTGGTTTTTCTTGTGATATCAGGGAGACTTGATTTGTTATCGGTTTGACTTCTTAGGGTGTTGTCGATACCTTTTGTCTTGACAATATCTATGTGATCAGGCATTTTGGCATCAAGGAGACACGGTCTAGTGTCTCACTGACATGCGATACAGTTGAACATTTTGACCAAACGTCTATCCTACGTGGTGTGTTCTGAGCCAATGAGAGAAGCAGAATGTGAATCGTTGGCAGTTGGACTATTGTGACTGTTCCTGTGTGGAAGATGAAAAGATTGTGAGGAAAATGACTATGCTATGCAATGGTCAACAATGGTGAAAAGTTTGAGATAACAAAAGTGTTGCTCGATTGAACACAAATTGATCTGAGTGGGTTCATTGTATGTGTCTGAGAGAATTGTGAAATTAATGTTCTGTACAAGATTGATCAGTGAATGTTGCTGCTGTAAATTGACATCAGAAAGTTAAGTCTGATCTTTGTATGTAATTTTCCTTACTGTAATACAAAGAGGCTTTTCTTGGTGTGGTGGGTTTTTCTCCCGTAAGGGTTTTCCCACATAAATCTGGTGTCCAATTGTGTATGTGTTCATTTCTCTTTTCTGTTATTCTTTTCATGTGCATCTTATTGGACTATAATTGAAAAATTTAAAGTCATATCTGCATTCTTCCTTGAAGTTTTGACGTTAGGAGAGTTTGTTCCACACTTAAGCTTTCCTTTCAAGTGGTATCAGAGCCTGGTTAGTTGTGTTATCCTTGTGGGTATGTTGGGTTTTTTGTGTGAATTCTGTTTAGTGAGAGTCTTGTAGAAGTTTGGTAATTCAAATTACAGATTAAGATGGCAAGCACGTCAGGAAAGATTGAAATTGAGAAATTCAATGGCAGAAATTTTGAGTTGTGGAAACTCAAAATGGAAGATTTATTGGTTGATCGTGATCTTTGGCTTGCTATGTCTGGAACGAAGCCTATAGGCATGAAGCAAGAGGATTGGGACCTTGCAGATTGAAAATCAAAGGGGTTGATAAGGCTCTATTTAGTAGACTATGTTCTTCTAAATGTTCATGAAGAAAAGACAACATCCTCTTTGTGGAAAAGACTGGGAGCTATTTATCAAGGAAAGTCCTTGGTGAATAAGTTTTTCTTGAGGAAGAAGCTGTACTCTTTGAAAATGCAGGAAGGAGTGTCTATTGCTGATCATTTGAATGCTTTCAACATGTTGATTGCTTAGTTAGCATCTGTGGGTGTGAAGATTGATGAAGAAGATCGTTGTATGCTATTGTTATGTTCTTTTCCAGATTCTTGGGATCACTTGGTGATGGCTATTGGGAGTACTACTTCCTCTTTTAAGATGGAAGATATTGTTGCTTATTTGTTATCAGAAGAGATGAGAAAAAATCCTTCTGAGATGGCGAAGGAGGCTCTTGCTGTTAGAGGAAGATCGAAAGAAAAAGGCAAGAAGAAGGACAAGAAGTCCAAATCCAAATTAGAGGGGAGATAAAAGTTTCCTAGTAAGAAGTCCAAGGTAAAGTACTGGAATTGTGGGCAACCTGGTCATGTCTGAAAGGATTGCAAAGAGGAGAAAAAGAAGAAGTATTCTTCTGACAATGATTCTTCTCAGAGTGATGTAGACGCTTTCATTGCAGCCTTGGCTACACAGGCATTAGATGATGTCTGGCTAATTAATTTTGGAGCATCTTTCCACATGACATCTCATAGAGATTGGTTCACTAAGTATGAAAAATACGATGGTGGAAGGGTGTATTTGGAAGCGATTCATCTCTGGAAATAGTTGGTCATGGAAGAGTCAGAATTCAGTTCCTTAATGGAAAAGTGAAGGGAATCAATGATGTAATGCATATACCAGGTCTGGCTCAAAATTTACTTTTTGTTAGTAAGCTAAACGATGTTGGAGTGCAAGTCACATTCTCTGGAAATGGCTGCAACATGACTAGAGGCTCAATGGTGCTAGCTAGGGGTGCTCGTATTGGTACCTTGTATAAGCCGGATGCACTTGATGTGCAATGCAATAGTGTCTTTGCAAAGTCATAGAAGGCTACTCATGGAGAAAAGGAGAAAAATGTTCCTCATAGTGCAAACTCTATGGAAGTTAAACTTCCAGTAGAAAAGACTATGCTCTAGCATCATAGGCTTGGCCACATTGGAGAAAAAGGTTTAAAAACCTTGAAAAATAAAAAACTGGTTGAAGGGCTTGATGATTGTAACCTCAAATTCAAGTTTTGTGAACATTGTATATATGGTAAATAACACTGTGTTTCATTCTATTCCAGTCCTCACAAATTTTCTGGTTTACTTGATTATATACATTTTGATGTTTTTGGTCCAGTAAATGTTCCTTCTTTGTCTAAATCAAGATATTACATATCATTCATTGATGATTATTCAAGAAGGGCATTTTTTTATTTTTTGAAAAGTAAATCAAAAGTGTTCAGTCGTTTTAAGGAATTTAAAAGCCTTGTGGAAAATTAGACTGGAAGAAAAATAAAATGTTTAAGGACTGACAATGGCAGTGAGTTTTGTTCTGATGAGTTTGAAAGGTACTGTAAAGATCATGGGATTAAAAGACATAAAACTACACCCTACACTCCACAACAAAATGGAGTTGCTGAAAGGTTCAACAAGACAGTGATGGAAAGAGCACAGAGTATGCTAAGCAGTGCTGGCTTGGAGGAGAAGTTCTGGGCTGAGGCAGTTGCAACAACATGTTATTTAATAAACCATTCTCTAAATTCCACTCTTGTTGAGAAAACACCTTTGGAAGCATGGTCTGGAAAGATGACCTCTCTGAGACACATTCATGTCTTTGGTTGTGAGGCATATGCATATGTTCTGAATGAAAAAAGGTCTAAATTGGAAAACAAGGCTGTTAAATGTATTTTTATTGGTTATAGTGCTGGCATAAAAGGATACAAGCTTTGGAATCCTCATACAGAGAAGGTTTTGTACAAAAGAAGTGTTATTTTTCATGAGCTGAAACCTTCTACTTTGGATCTGCAGTCAAAGAAAAAATTAGAAGATAAAAAGGATGTAGTTGAAATTCCTTCGACACTAGATAAAGAGGAATTGAAAATTTAAAATGTACCTGAAACTGAGGAGAGCTCAAGTAGTTCTGAGAGTTCTGAAGAAGAAGATCAACCTTAGCCTGTGAGGAGGTCAACACGTGAAAGAAAGCAACCTGATAGGCATGGGTTTTCTTTGTTAGGTTCTACTTGTTCCTATGCTTTAATTTCTAGCACTGATGAGCCTAGGACTGTGAAAGAGGCATTTAGAATTTCTGATTCAAACTCTTGGTTGGAAGCCATGGATGAAGAAATGGCATCATTAGAAAAGAATGATACTTGGAATTTGGTGCCCTTGCCTAAAGGCAGAAAAGTTGTTGGCTACAAATGGGTATTTAAAAAGAAAATAGGTCTAGATGGTAGTGTGGAAAACTATAAGGCAAGGTTGTTTGTGAAGGGATATTCCCAGGTAGAGGGAATTGATTATGGAGAAATCTTTTCTCCTATAGCTAAGCTGATGTCTATAATATTTCTTTTGTCACTTGTAGTAGCGTATGACTTAGAGATTGAACAGATGGATGTAAAGACAACATTTCTTCATGGTGACCTTGAAGAAGAAATTTACATGTCCCAGCCTAAGAACTTTGTGGAAAAAGGTAAAGAAATTTGGTTTGCAAGTTGAAAAAATCTTTGTATGGATTAAAACAATCTCCTAGAATGTGGTACCAGAAGTTTGACACTTTTGTTTTGTCATTGGGATTTGTAAGATCAAAATTTGATCATTGTGTGTACTACAAAGCTAAAAATGATCGTGTTCTTATTATTGCTCTCTATGTTGATGATATGTTGTTCATAGGCAATAGTAAGTTAATGATTTCTGATCTAAAATATCAATTGTATGCAAAGTTCGAAATGAAAGATCTTGATACAGCTAGGTATATTCTGGGAATGAAAATAACCAAGGACAGGAAGAGTAGAAAAATTTGGCTCAATAAGAGTAAGTATATGAATACTGTTCTGGAGAGATTTTGTATGACTAAGTGCAAGCAACTAGTTGCTCTAGTTTTGTAGGGAATGAAACTATCTATTGAAGACTGTCCAAAATATCCTACAGAGATGGAGGATATGACAAGAGTGCTTTATGCTAGTGCAGTTAGCAGTTTAATGTATGTAATGGTTTGTACAAGGCTAGACATTGCCCAAGCAGTGGGAGTACTTAGTCATTTTATGGAAAATCCTGGAAGGACACATTGGGATGCTGTGAAAAGAGTGTTCAGATATCTGAAGGGCACTTCAAAATATGCTTTGTGTTACCATGGAAATTTGGTTGATTCACAGAGGACTCTCAACATTCAAGGCTATGTGGGTTCTGATTGGGTAGGGGACATTGATAGTAGAAGATCCACCAGTGGATATATTTTCATGATGAATGGTGGTGCAATTAGTTGGATGAGTAAGTGACAGGATGTAGTCGCTTTGTCCACTACAGAGGCATAATACATGGCAGCAACACATACCTATAAAGAAGCAATCTGGTTAAAACATTTGTGTTCTAACATTGGGTTTGATGTAGGGAAAATTACAATTTACTATGACATTCAAAGTGCTATTTTTTTGGCAAAAAATCCTACTTTCCATGCCAGGACGAAACATATTGATGTGTAGTATCATTTTTTACGAGATATGGTGGAGGATGGAAAGGTCTCTTTAGAATGTCTTACCGACAGTTAGCACATACAAGTTCAGGTGGTGTGCCAATTCGATGGGCCTTAGTGCTCATGAATTTCAATGGTTTTTTTGTGCTATGGAGGTGTCAGTAAGATCTTCGTCAAGTGGGAGATTGTTGGAAAATGTGCCTCAAACTTACTGACATGAAAATTCCTGAAAGAGAAAAATCGGTGAGACCCTCAGAATGTCTTACCGACTTGCAGCTATGTTCTAAACTTTTGAAGAGCTCAGATCAATGTGACTTTGGAACTGTCTTGCTAACAAAATTCATCGAAAAGACATGGCTATTGCTATGAAATTCCTATCTCTTTCCGTTCGGGAAGACCTCTTGCCGATGGGTTGATTCCTAGTGATCATTGGGGAGACTCTTGGCGACGAGTGGCATCGGGGAGAGGCATGAACCTTTAGAGTGACTCATTCTAATAGAGTATGTATTGCCGATGGTTTTACACATGAATGTCATTGAGGTGACATGAAGGCTCGATAAGAGTCTAAGTGATAGTGGACGTCTCACCGAAAGGTATACCTTCGGTGAGAACTCTTATCGATGGATGTTTCTCTCGCTGACAGGCTGGTGCATTCGGTATGAACTCTTGGCGATAACGTTTCTCTCACTGATAGTCTATGTTTGGTATGAGATCTCGCTGATAGCGATGGTCTTGCCGATAGAGCTACATGTGATGGACATTGGTGTGAAGTCTTAGCGATAATGATGGTCTTGCCGATAGTTCTACAATGGACATCAGTGAGATGTCTTGCCGATGGACATATTAGAGTGAGATTAACTGTCGATGAAATCTCTTGGACTCTTGCCGATGGATAGTTGGTTTTCTTGTGATATCAGGGAGACTTGATTTGTTATCGGTCTAAATTCTTAGGGTGTTGCCGATACCTTTGGTCTTGCTGATAGCTATGTGATCAGACATTTTGGCATTGGGGAGACACGGTCTAGTGTCTCACTGACATGCAATACAGTTGAACATTTTGACTAAACATTTGTCCTATGTGGTGTGTTCTGAGCCAATGAGAGAAGCAGAATGTGAACCATTGGTAGTTGGACTATTGTGACCATTCCTATGTGGAAAATGAACAAATTGTGAGGAAAATGACTATGCTCTGCAATGGTCAAAAATGGTGAAAAGTTCAAGATAATGAAAGTGTTGCTCAATTGAACACAAATTGATTTGAGTGGGTTCATTGTATGCATCTAAGAGCATTGTGAGATTAATGTTTTGTACAAGATTGATCAGTGAATGTTGCTACTATAAATTGACATCAGAAAGTTAAGTCTGATCTCTGTATGTAATTTTCCTTACTGTAATACAAAGAAGCTTTTCTTGGTGTGGTAGGTTTTTCTCCCGTAAGGGTTTTCCCACATAAATATGGTGTCCAATTGTGTATGTGTTCATTTCTCTTTTCATGTGCATCTTATTAGACTATAATTGAAAAATTTAAAGTCATACCTGCATTCTTCCTTGAGGTTTTGACATTAGGAGAGTTTGTTCTGCACCTAAGCTTTCCTTACAATTTTTAATTCACATTTATTTCTCCAACTACTTTCCCTTTTCCCATGAGGATTTTTGAGGAATTCTAAAATTCCTCAAAAGTCACTTTCATTCCCACTTGGGGACAAGAAGTTCCTTTTTAAGGAAATATTCTCATCCCCCAAGGTACTTGTAAAGTACTTGTCATTCTTCCACCTCATGTACCCTCCTTCCACCTCACCTACACATCACCATTTCTAAGCCACTTCACCCTCCACATGTCATGATGTGAGGGCTTGTGAGTCCTCAATTCACCATAGCCCTACATCTTGGCCTTGTTGGTTTAATCTCAACCATCCATTTCTCTAGAGAATTCAAAATTCTCTATAAATACCCCCTTTTTTCTCTATTTTAGGAGATCATTGTGCTAACCAAACTCTTGCAAATTTTTCATTTGAGCCATACTTAGCCAAATACTTGCACTTACATCCATTCCCATCCACTTCTTGTCCATCTTGCATCTAAATCATACATCTTTTTCCATCAAGAGGAGCATATATCACGTCAACAATCAAGGGCCAACCAAAAGAACAACTCAACGAGGTAAAATGTTCCATTTTGTTTTGTTAATCTAATCATTTTCCCAATCTTGAGGTGTTAGGTGTTTAGGTGGGTTTCTTACATGTTTTGTGTTGCTGCTCATTTCCAAAACCACGTTTTCCCTTGATCACATTTCTGGCATGCCCGGTGGGACCCACAAACGGGTCTGTATCTTTCACATTCTCTATTTTTTTCACTTTTTGCAGGTGTAGGTTGCAAAAGGGAAGACTCGACCATCCCGGGGAAGACCTGACCTTGAGGGGCGGACTTGACCTAACAGATAGGTGGACCTAACCTCCAGAGGTAGACCCAACCTTTCCCAGGGGCGGACCTACCCTCCACAAACTCCAAAAACTGAAAAGTTTAACATTTTTCACCGAGGGGTGGACCTGACGTTCAGATAGGTAGACTTGACCTTCAAACAAGTGGAACTAACCTTCAAACAGGTGGACTTGACCTATTAGACAAGCGGACTTGACCTGACAGATAAGTGGACTTGACCTCCAGGGGTGGACCTGACCTTGCAGAGGGGCGGACCTGACCTGGACAACTTTTTTTAAAAGGTGAAATTTTAGTTTTTAGCACTTTTTTTGGCCGTTTTAAGTGTTTTTGACCTCCTAACATGTCCTGTTTGAGTCTGTGTGAGCATATGATCAACATTTAGCAAGAAACAAGGACAAAAATCACTAACAAGTTTCCTTGTAGGGTTAGTTATTTATCAATTGCTACTTGTTGTTTTGCATAACTTAGGCACATTGTTTAACTAAGGGTGTCAATTAATCTTGCGTGTTGTGTTTGATGGTAAGATATTTGATGTATCCAATCCCCTTGCACCATTTGGTGATCCTGGGTGACGAAAAATCGTAGCTTACCAAGTCCTTTAAGTCACCCTCTTTTTTTCTTTTCTTAGTGGGACCTGCTTGGGGATTTAATCACCCCAAGGGACGATTCCAACCACGCATACCGACAGGGTATATAAAGGAGGGAGAGAAAAATTTGTACCTCAATCCAACCACATTGTAATTCGTGAAGCATTAAGATGACGTGAAGAGTTGGTCCAAGCCTCTAGTATCTCGCTAAGGTTCCTGACTCACGCTTGTAATGAGTTGGTGTTCACAGTTTGGGCCTCACGTACTAGGTGTATATTGAGGAATCCTTAGCAACCATGTTCATCCTAGAATAGAAGACTTTGTTGGCCATACCCCATTCTACTAGTCTTAGGATTGTGCTGTCTGAACTGTCTTCTTTGTGTGAAACTAATAATTTTTTGTTTAGTTGACTCAGTTGTATCCTTTTGATTAATGCTTGCTGTGTTTTGGGTCATTTGCCTTAGTCTTATTTTCAAAAATCAAGTTTAGACCTATCTAGGGGTGGACCTGGCCTATTCCAAGGGCGGACCTAACCTCTGAACCAACCCCTTTTCAGCCTGTTTTAGCCAATTTTGACCAACTTTTGTCGGACGGGCGGACCTGACCTTTAGACAGGCAGACCTGACCTTCAGACAAGTAGAACTGACCTTCAGATAGGTGGACCTTCCCTCTAGGGGTGGACCTGATCCATCCAAGGGGCAGACCTGACCCTTGACTAGTCAGTTTTATCATTTTAGACACCTGTTTCATCGTTTCACGCACCCGTTTCGCCATTCTGATCACTCATTTCCCCATTCCAAACGTTTGTACACACATTTCGAGAATCTATTTATCATCCTAAACTTTCTTCCCCTCAATTCGAGCGTTCATTGCCCTATTTGGAGTGCTCATTTACCTATCTTGAATGCCTATTTTCTGCCCATTTTCAGTTTTGGACAGTTGTTTTTGACCATTTTCAGTTCCAGGGGCAGACCTTCCCCTTTCTAGGGGCCGACTTGACCTTCATACAGCTTTTCTGGTCCTTCATCTAGTCATTTCAGAAGTCATTCCTTCATTTTGAGTTGTCATTTTCCTATTCCAAGTGATCATTCACCCGTTTAAAACATTCATTGCCTCATTTTGAAAGTCAACCTCCACCATCGAGCATCTATTTACCCATTCCAAGTTATCATTCATCCACTTCAAACCCTTGTTCACTCAACTGTTCTCCCTATTCTAAATATCATTTCCCCATTTTGGATCACCGTTATTCCATTAAAATTTGTTAAAGCAGTTATCCAAATTGACCTAGGTGTTTGTTTCTAATTGTCATCCATCAAAACTAACTTAGAATTTTCATCCATCCTAAGTCAGTCATCCTTGTCGGCCCAATCAATCCACTTCTATCTCAAGTTGGATTCAGTTCCATTATCATACATCCATCCTTCAGTCGATTAATCAACACCTAGCGTTACCAAGGATCACTCTTGAACTCGGTTTAGAATTCTGGTCATCATCATTCATCCTACCATCCAATCTTATTAATCAGTCATCAATCTGATCCAATCCTTATATCATCAATTTCCAAGTCAATCTACTCAATCCAACCCAATTTGACCAATTGTTTATCGATCAATCTAATTTGATCTCATCAAACAAATCCACTTTGGTCAAATAAAAAATTTGATCCTTTGTCAATTGTCCAAACCAATCCTATTGAGCCACATCCTTGTCAACTAACTCATCATATAATGAGATCAATCCTTTCATCATCATCCAGATCATCCTAACATCCTTTTCCGTTCTATCATCTTGCATGCCTGTTCAGACCCAGTCACATACAAGGAAGATGGCTGAACAACAAGTCAAAAATTCCCAACCAAATATCCCTCAAGATCCCAACAACACAAAAAACATCTCACAAGATTCCAATAATAGTACAAATACCCCTCGAGATCCCATAATGGTACATCATCATAATCCAACACTGATGGTCAAAACACATCACCACCCGGAGATGAGAACATGGTCAATCAACCCAAACTCACACTTGAAGAACACTTTAGTAACCCTACCAATGTGCAAATGACAAATCGTCTGTTCGAAAAACATGGGGAAGAAATCTTGGCCTACCTAATTGAAAAAGGTGTCAAACCTCCATCAGGTGTCAACCTATCCAAGAATAACAATTCGACATCTAACATACCCCAAGGTACACAAAATGCACCAGGTAGCTCATGCATCCCCAATGTTCCTCCAGTGGAGGGTTGGCATCAACTTGAATTCGGCAATGTTGTTCTTTATCACGTTAACAATCACCCACATGCCACAATATCAGTCATGGGGGCTCCTCAAATATCTGATCCCAACAATCCTTTTGCATACGACATGCTGCAAAATGTTCCGCAGTCTCTATCGTTAATGCTGGTAGCACCACCCCTTTCAAACCAACCTCCAGTCAATGCTAGAGGCAACCCTTTTACTGCATTACCTCCACCCCCGGGGCCAAAAATCTACCACCACCTTCGTACACATCTCAACAGCCTCCCCAACATAACATACCACCTCAGTTACCTCTGCAAGGTACATCGCAACTAAATGTTCTAAGTGGTGCCCAACAACTTCCTTTGCAGAATGCCTCTACATTATCTCAGTTGCCTCATAAAAAAAAACCCCACATAATCCTTTAATTTCACAACAACCACCACACCAATTGCAAGGAAATCCATCCCAACCTTTCGCCCAGACCATATCCCCACTCCTCGTATCCATTTTATGTCTGCACGTCCAACTGCAACACAACATCCCATCTTGGCCCACACAACACCTGACATCACATTAGTAACCTCCCCAAAATTATTACTATCATAACCAACAACAATCCTAGCAACAACCATCTTATATGGCCTCCCAACAGTCGCAACAGTACCTTTAGTACTAGCAGACTAATCCGCAACAACACATTCAAGCTCCTCAGTATCCCATCACACATTCTTATCAAACAAATCTGTACTATACCTCACAACAACAACCCTAATACCAACAAACTCCCTCACCATACCAACAAGGGATATCATCATCTCACTATCAAAATCCATATGTCAACCTTCAGACACTATCTTAGCAGGATCCTTCGTTGTCCTATCATCCATATCTATCCAACCCATCTTTGGCTCCCATGCCACCAGCCAATGTAGATCTATTGGAAATCAAAGTCGCTCTGAAAGATCTCCAAGCCAGGATTGGTATACAATCTTTTAAATTTGAAGACATATGTCCCTATCCATTCGATCCCTCTATCTCATTGATCCCCTTCCCTAAACACTTTGAAATACCAAAATTCGATAGATATAAGGGAAACAAAGATACTAAGGCCCACTTGCAAGAGTTTTACTCCTAGTGTCAGGAAGTTATGCACAACGACAACTATCTCTTGCATCTGTTTCCACAGATCCTGATAGACAATGCCCTAGAATGGTTCATGAGTCTAGAACGAGGGTCCATAAAATACTTTGCAAATCTTTCCAAAAAAATTGTTTCTCACTTCTCCTTCAATTTGGAGGACACTAATACTTTGGATATCCTTAAAGAAAAGCAACGTGAAGGTGAAACCTTTGCTAGCTACCTTCAGAGGTGGCATGCACTAGCAAGCCGAATGAAAACCCCTCTCAAAGAGAAAGACATGGTCACCCTCTTTATGGAGAACTCTCATCCCGACATGGCTTATAATTTCAAGTTGCATTATGTTACTAATTTCACTAAAATAGTGGAAAAAGGACCCATCCTCGAATGTGCCCTTACTGCCAAAGAGCACATCAAGATACACAACCATGACAAAGAAAGGCCATTCGGCGATAAGTCACACTTTTGGAACAAGAATAAAAACTCGGTGAATGACAGTGTCACTGACACTAAACATGTTCAGGTGGCCAATACATCCCAGAGACAACAACCATCTATACCTAATGCCATATCCATGACATAGGGGGAATCTCGTCCTCCTCAACAGTCAAGGGAACGACAAATACCAGTATACTCAATTAGGAGAACCCTTGAGTGTCATCTTCAATAAGTTGTTACAAGTCAACTATCTAATCACATATCCTATCACCAAACCACTTGATGAATCCAAACCCAAACCAGCCTAGTTTAGGGAAAATGAATATTGTGAATTCCATAAGATAAAAGGGCACACTCTGAATAAATGTCAAGGTCTCAAAAACTATGTCCAAGATCTTATCGATCGAGGAGAAATCAAAGTCGACACTAGTCAAGCTTCATCATCCAATGCTCAATTGTAAATATATCAAAATGCCTTCCCTAACCATAATCAAGGCGCAAGCACCTCCAACAACAATCCCCAAGACAATAACACAAATAACATAAGCTATAAGAATGTGCCCCTCAATTATGATGGCATTGTCTATTACATTGAGTAGGTAGAACCCTGTGTGTCTATGATACATGTTAAAGCTAAAGATCCCCAATGTGATGTTGCTACCCGATGATCTCGCATTACTGTCCCTACGGCCTCCACACCCGCCCAACCAAATCCTATAAACTCTTAGTACAAAATTCTTGATCACTTAGGAAAGAATCCTACTCAGACCTCAATCTTGGATCTGCTTAAGCATTCTCTCATACATCAAGACATCCTCAATAGAGCTTTACAGGAAACTCACATACCTAATGACATCGATCCCACATGGTTCCAAGCTTTAGTAAGACACTTGGATTTATCTTACTAGCTACACTTCAGCCATAATGCCATGCCAAATATTGATGCCAATCACAACTGTCCCTTGCACATCGAAGTCCTGATTGCCCGTCATAAAATAAAAAGGGTCTTGGTAGATAATGGCTCTGCCCTCAATCTATGCACTCTGAAATTCATAAAATAGATGGGGTATAGTCAAGTAGATTTGAGTAATCAAATAATCACGATCAAGGCTTATGATAATGCAGAAAGAAATTATGAAGCAATTATCAGTCTTCCTATCCAGGTTGGACCTGTAGTTAGGTACACTACTTGTCATGTCCTTGATTTGGACTTACCATATAATCTCCTCCTCGGCCGCCCATGGCTCCACGCCATGCAAGCCGTCCCCTCCATGTACCATCAATGCTTAAAGTTCCTAGTTAATGGACAAGAGATCACTATTTATGCTGACCCACAACCATTTGAATGCTACCATGCTTTAGAAGCTTTATTTCCCCATTTACATTATTGTCCTGGGGTCGAAATGGGGGCATCTCAGTCATCATCCACCACAACAACCACTCCATCTTCTGCCACCAATCCTATAGTCACCAAAGTCCAAATCATTGACAAGGGGTGTGGTGAATATGAAATGCATACTTCTCTAAATTTGGAAACCATGCCACCGTCACCACACATGTACGGTCAACCTTCACAGGCTACTCCAAAGGAAGAAAAGACTATCACCTTTAGTGCAAAAAGGTTCCACTGCGATTTTCCAATCTCCTAGTATAAAGATAGATGCACCAGAAGAGGATATCAGTCAATGGGTATACCGTGAATAACCCCAACCAAATCCTCCTCTAAAGGAATACTTTCAAGAAGTATACCCTTGGTCAGCTAAGTTCGCAGAAAAACATAACTACCAAGGCGGAGGCCTAGGTAAGGAAGAACATGGATAGTTGCAACCTATTAATGTATCAAAGCTACTACAGAATATAGGCCTCATATATGATAAAAAGTAGAAAGGCCCTACAACATCATCTAATACCTCCAATAGTGTTATTGTGGACAATGGTCCATTGGGAGACATACCCGAGGAAGAATTCATCATACGTGCATACGATGATGTTGATCACACAGACCTGTCATCCATGTTCAACTGTTTATCCCTTTGTACCATTAGCCTATCCCTTTTCCATCTTAAAATTATTGATTGGGACCTACGTGACAACACACCTATCAATATCTCCTTGGATACATATGTCAACCTCATGGGATTGGGGGAGGATGAACACTCCAATCACAAAAATAAAAAGCAATCATCTAGTGAAAACCTCCCTGAGGCACTTCCTGACTTGGGAAAAGTAAAAATAAATGATGCATCCAATAGTGAAAACCTCGAAGAGGCACTGGAGGATGGAGATGTTCATCTTCCCCTTGTGGGAACTCAATTATCCACATGGTCATCCATCCTAATTGAAGAAACTCAAGAAGTTAATCTAGGTACTGCAGAAAACCCTAAGATCACTTATGTGGCCAAATCTCTATTAGAGAAAGAATATTCAGTCATTGTTCAGCTACTCCAAGATGGTATCATTAACTTTTCTTGGTCATACTCAGACATGCCAGGCTTAGACCCTGCTTTAGTAGTTCATCATTTGGATGTTCGCCCAGATGCCAAACCTGTCAAACAAAAGCTCCAAAAAATGCATCCATAGGTAGCATTATTAGTCAAGAAGGAATTGGAGAAATTACTGGATGTCAGTTTTATTAGATCAATTGACTACTCTGATTGGATCTCCAACATAGTACTTGTTGCCAAACCAAACAGAGACATTCAAATTTGCTCAGACTTTCGGGATCTTAACAAAGCTTGTCCAAAAGATGACTTCCTATTGCACAATATTGACATGTTGGTCGACCTTACTGCAAGAAATGAGATGCTATCCCTTATGGATGGTTTCTCTAGTTATAATTAGATCCGAATTGCACCTGAAGACCAACACAAGACCGCTTTTACGACACCTTGGGGTACTTTTTGTTACAATGTTATGCCCTTTTGTCTCAAGAATACGGGGGCAACATATCAAAGGGAAATGATTATCATATTCCATGACCTCATCCATATTATCATGGAGGATTATGTCAATGACTTGCTAGGAAAATCTAGAACCCGAGCAGAGCATCCTGCCATCCTGAAAAAGATCTTCGAGTGGTTAGAACATTACAAGTTACGACTAAATCCAAAAAAGTGTGTCTTTGGTGTTTCATCAGGGAAATTGTTGGGTTTCATAGTCTCTCGAAGGGGAATTGAGGTTGATCTCGCCAAGGTGAAAGCTATTCTGGATATGCCACCCCCGCACAATCTGAAACAATTAAGAAGTCTCCAAGGAAATCTTCAATCCATCTGTCGGTTCATAGCCCAACTTGCAAATAAATGTCAGTCATTCCCCCATCTTCTGAAAAAAGACTCCACCTTCAGATGGAACCAACAGTGTCAGACAGGTTTCGATAAGATCAAGGAATACTTGGCTCATCCACCGATCTTGATGCCACCTATTCCAGGGAAACCCCTCTTGCTTTACATTTCTGCCACTTCAATTGCATTGGGGGCATTGTTCACACAACATGATGAGTCCTCAAAAGAAAGAGAAATCTAATACATCATCCAAACACTAGTTGGCTATGAATTAAATTATTCACCCATGGAGAAAACTTTCCTTGCAGTGGTCTTCAGTACACAAAAACTCCGAGATTACATGCTTAGTTATCCAGTCAAATAAATAGCAAAAATTGACTCGCTAAAGTATCTGTTATCCAGAACCACTTTAATTAGTCACATGGCTAAATGGGTCATGCTCCTAAGTGAATTTGACATAGAGTACATAGATCAAAAATCCATAAAGGGACAAGTCATAGCTAATCAGTTGGCCGAGGCACCCCTAGTGGATGCTTACCCTTTAGTCACTGAATTTCCAGATGAAGAAGTTTTCACGGTTTTAGAAGCACCTACTTGGACATTGTATTTTGATGGGTCATATACTCATAATGGATCAGGTGGAGGAATTTTTTTTGTTACCCCTCAAGGTGACTACATCCCAAAATCATTCAGGTTGAAATTATTATGTACTAACAACATATCTGAGTATGAAGCCCTCCTCACGGGTCTCTGAATTGCAAAGCAGTGGCACATAACTCACTTGAGAGTCTTTGGTGATTCATTGTTGGTCATTAAGCAAGTCAATGATGAATTCCTAACAAAAGATGACAAGCTGTTACCCTACAAGCACATGGTGGATGACTTCAAGAAATATTTCACATTCATACAATTTGACCAAATTCCTAGGGTACAGAACAAAGCAGTTGATGCAATGGCTACTATTGGCTCCTTGATTGACATGCCTAAAGATAGAACAAAATGTGAGTTCCTTGTGGAACAAATTTTAATCCCAACATATGATATCCTTGAGACTGACATGGTGTGCAACATTGTGGGTCCCACTTCCCCATGGTACCAAGACATATATACCTATCTGCATGATAATATTCTACCCCTAAATCTTACACGCAATCAATGTAAATCCTTTGTCCAACATTCTTCCCGATACATCATCGTGGGTGATACACTTTATCGTCATAGATATGATGGAATCCTCCTTAGATGTCTAAGTGAGATCGAAGCCCATACTGCACTAACAAAGGTACATAGTGGTGTTTTTGGGGCCCATTCAAATGGTATGGCTTTGGAAAAAAGTATTCTTCTAGTTGGATATTATTGGCCTACATTAGAGCATGATGCTTGTGAATTCGTGAAGAAATGCCTTCCCTTCCAACAACATGCAAATTTGATTCATGCTACAGCACAAGACCTTCAACCCCTCCTAGCACCGTGGCCCTTCTCTCAAGGGGGTTTCAACTTGATTGGAAAGATTTACCCACCATCTTCTGACAACCATATATTCATAATTACTACCATTGAATACTTCACCAAATGGGTGGAAGCAATGTAACTCTCGCAAATCACCGGTACCCAGATTTCAAAATTCATCCTTTACCATATTCTTTGCAGATATGGTATTCCATCCACCATCCTCTTCGATAATGGAAAAACTTTTAAAAACTAAGCCATGAAACACCTCTGCGACACCTTTCATATCCAGCATCGTTGGTTAGTGCCTTATTACCCCCAGGGTAATGGTTAGATAGAAGCAACCAACAAGACCCTTATCTGCATCCTCAAAAAGGTTGTCAATAACACTGGTCAAGATTGGCACCTCCATATCCATCCCACACTCTGGGTGTATTGTACATCCATCCGTACCCCTACATGAGCCACCCCCTATTCTTTAGTGTATGGCACCGAAGCCATCTTGTCAATCAAAGTTGAGCTCCCATCATTGAGGATTTCTCTGAAAAACCTTATGAACAAGGAGGATGCTCGTGTTGCACGAATTGCACAGCTAGAGTTACTTGATGAACGACGAATCAAAGCCTATTATCATTTGCAAGAATACCAAAA
Organism: Sequoia sempervirens; assembly: GCA_007258455.2. Classification (NCBI taxonomy): domain Eukaryota; kingdom Viridiplantae; phylum Streptophyta; class Pinopsida; order Cupressales; family Cupressaceae; genus Sequoia; species Sequoia sempervirens. The sequence continues at coordinate 36,172,447 of VDFB02168118.1, read as the reverse complement.
TCACCTCAAGCGTAACTACAACAAGAAGGTTCATCCTTGAAAATTCTAGGTTGGTTATCTTGTCCTTAAAGAGAACCAACGTACTCAACAGGATCGCGATAAGAAAGGTAAATTTGAAACAAATTGGTTGGGTCCGTACATCATAACCACTAAGTATGGGTATGGTGCATATAGACTTGTTTCCCTTGAAGGAGAGTCCCTCAAAGATCCTATCAATATCATGCATCTAAAGAGGTTCTACACTTAAGTCCGCTTGGTAACCTTACCTTTGTAAAATCCCCAGAAAATACAAAAAAAAAATCATAAAATAGTAAAGAAAAATAAATTCATCCTATGGTGAAAACCACCTTTGGTGGCACCTTGGATAAGTATGGGTGGTGAAAACTTGGTAACATGCGTCATCCGTAGAGGGCTTAATCATTATCTACCTCGCATCCTAGTTACTTTGTGACTTCATCTATTCTATCCTAACATCCCCTCCCATCCTATCCTTGGTCACTTGGTATATTTTGATTGAGCATGTTAGATGATCCACATTGGCTATCCCTCATCCAGAGCTTTTCATTATCCCACTATGAGCTTGTGTCATTTTTCTGGTCGTCAGTCGGTTTGTGTCATCATATAAGATCATCCATCGTGTTGGTCTCCACCTAGATCTCATCCTGTCACGTCGGTCTTCTTGTCCTTTGTCAAACTATGTTGCCCTTGCGCTGTCACATAAGCAAGGCTGATCATTTGTTCTGCCCCTGGGGCATTCGGGTCATCCTATGATGGTCCTCCATCATCTGTCCTCATTGTCTCCTTTCCGCTCTTTTCCATGGTCGGTCGTCATTTGTATTTTTTGAACTACATTGCCCCTGCGCTTCCATGTAGGCAAGGTCGATCTTTTGATCCACCCCTGGGGCTTTATTTTGCTTTATCTGGCTCTGTTTCATCATCCCCCATCGGTATCCATTAGCCCTCTTTCCCCTTTATCCATGGTCTTTTCTTGAATTACGAGGGATTTTCACTTTCACGTAGGCAAGGCTAATCTTTGATCAGCCCCTGAGCCCCTAGGTCTGTAGGGTGTGTCGGTCCTTTGTCTGGTCTCTCGCGTCGTGTTGTCAAGAGTACCCTTATCTAGTTGGTTCTTCACAAACAAGATCCTTTAGTGATGGAGAGTCTGATTAATGACAAAAATATTGTGTCAATTGGGTCATTTTAGTTTAGTATCCATCATTGGTGTCAACAAGATGCATCCTCCTAACATACCACATCAACCCATCCATCTTTGTGATCCTATGGCAAAGGACGTTTGACTTTGATTATGATTTATTTTCATACTTTTGGATTTTGTTTATTGTTTGAGCTACCTATCCTCACTTATCAAAACTACCATGATCCATCATATTATGGTGTGTTTTGATGAGTTAATGCAGGGGCATCTCTTGTTCATTTTGTTTTGTTGCTATCTGTTCGGTCGTTCCCACGTAGTACCCATCAGGACCCTTGGGGTCCTGTGTTATGTTGGGAACATCCCTTTGTGCTTATGGTTATTCCAATACATGGGCCGACCAAGGTCCTCGTGACTTTGGGGTGTTGGGATAACCTTGTTTGCTGTGTTTGTTTCATGCATTGGATGCCAACTCGCCTTGGTCTTATAGATCAGGGTATTCAGTATCTTATGCTATAGCAAAAATCAATGCTCCGAAGATGGAAAAATTGTGTTCCTGACTACATTTCATTTCATTACATGCACCCTTCATTTAGCCTTGTTCATAACCCATGACTCGTGATTTAGGTTGTGCAAACTTTGATTCCTTTTCCCTTTGGTTTTCCTCTCAGTGTACTAATGGTTCTTGACAAGTAGAGTATCACACCCATGTTACACCTATTGTCTACCCGCATTCCCATGCTAGTCCTTATTGACAATTAGGTTTGCATTATGTGCATTCATGTTTCATTCATATTGCATGTCACATTGTAGATACAACATATTTTATCTTTCATAGACTGATTAGATTAAGTATCTTAGTTTCATTTAGCGCATACATGTCCATATTAACATTTACATGATACATGCATTACCATATTGTTAGATCCATGCTAATTACATTTTATACCAAATATTCATATTATCCTGCATTATAAATATTAATACATGCATAATCATCCATCCACATAAACATAAAATATCATATACATGCACATACATAAACTAAATCATCCATCCACATAAACATAAAAATATCATATACATGTGCATACATAAACTAAATCATCCATCCATATAAACATAAAACATCATATACATGTGCATACATAAACTAAATCATCCATCCATATAAACATAAAATATCTCATACATGTGCATACATAAACTAAATTATCCATCACATAAAACATAACACATAGTGTCAATAAGGGCTATCACATATCATAATCAAAATAATACGATGTACATATCGTCATAATGTCTCAAACATAATCCACTACATATCCATCATATATCATCAAATAAGGTACAAAATCTAGAGATGTAGATCTCTATTGACATGTACTAAACCTCCATCCTGCACCTGTAAAAAAAAAATTGGTATCTTGTCATCTGCTCCCTGACTGCTCTACAATGAGCTGCCCACGTCGGATCTCTGAGGAGAGTCAGGTACTGGCCCTCTGTGGGTGGGGGTCCCTTGGTACTCACGGGTGGGAGTCCCTTGGTAACCAACATAAGGAGAGGGAGTCCACCGGTAGTCACTATACCCTCGGGTATGTGTCCCTAATGATTGGGACGGTATTGGCATCTGAGGTACCTGTCTGATGTAATGCGCTGTGCACTGCACCAAATCTGGAACGACATGCTCATACGCACACTTCCAGTAACTCGCCTCTTGCATATAATCATCTCTCTTCCCAGCTTGATGTCTAGCGACATTCCGCTCATGCCTATACCTATCCCGATCTACACTAATGGCTCTTTGCTCCTATCCCCAAGCCTCTTGTGCTAATATCAATTGTTGTACCTACTCTGTGGCCCTATCTCTCTTAGCCTTTGTAGCCTATAACTATGCCTGTAATCCCTGTACCTTTGCCCTTGGCTCACCCCTCTCAACCTGTGCTACCTACAGTTGAGCCTAGGTTGTGTCCCACTCATTCTACAACATTTGCATTCACATCTCTGCGACTTCCCTCTCCCTATGTGCGGCTTGTGCCTGAGCCACCACTGCATCCCTATCCCTATGTAGTGCCTGAAGTTTCAACTAGGCTACATCTCACTCTCTTCGAAGAGCTGATACCTATGACACCATTGCATCCCTCTCTCTTTAAAGAGACTAGATCTGTTCCTCTACCACCTGCCTCTCACTTTGTAACACCTGAGCATGTTCCTATGCCACATCCCTCTCTGCCTCTATGGCCTGTACCTATGTTTGTGCCACGTTTCTCTCTATATGTAGCACACATATCTGCACCCTCAGTTCATCCTCTCTCCTGCATCAACCCCATATCTCCAACAGTCTCCTCTAGACAATCCACTCTCTCCCAGAGCCCATCTCGCTCCCACTGCAACTCTACTCTCTCTAGCCCTAACCACTCTAAATGCCTCCGTAAATCCTCTATATCACCTGCGGTCCCTACCCCAATCTTTGTGGGCCCTATCCATGTCCCTACTTCAATAGCCTATCATACCGCCTCCTTAGCCACCAAAAGGTCTCTCTCCCATCTAGCTGCATCCCCCTCCTTATGCTCCTTGACTACCTCTACTCACAGCCTATCCACCTCTACCCACAGATCAATCACCTCATCCCATGCCTCATCCCTCTCTCTATGTAACCTCCTCTCCATCACTATCATTATCATAGCCAACTCTGCATAATCTCTCTCACTACTAGAAAGTCGTGTTTGTAGCTCCCCCATCTCCACCTCTAATCTGATCCGCTCTGCCTCTATTTGCCATAATCACTGCTCACTAAGTCGCAATCTCTCCAAGGTCCCTCTTAGTACCACTGCTGGATCCTCTCCTCTAGGGGGTGTCGTCGATAGTGGTGGGATGTCATGTACCTCCGTATCAATGTCCATCTCCTATGGCTCATACCCCTCACTCTCTGCTGACACCCCCACCTCATCCACATCAATCACCATGGGGCTCCCCTCCTCCTCCCCCTATCATCCTCACCTGCTCTCCACTAGTCTCAGCCTCCTCCTCTCTCTGTCGTCGCTGCCCTCCTGTGGCCACGTCTTCCTCCTGTCTCTCTTGCTATCGACCTCATGGGGATGTGCGAGCCTCTTGTCTCCTCTCTCTCTAGGCATCCTATCCCATATCCTGCTGTGTCGCAACCATGGACTCCTCCTCTCCATCCTCTGCTTTGTCTCCTCCTCGGGCTCTCCACCATCGTCTCCTCCTCTTACCTAGCCTCACCGGCTCCTCGGCTGCTCCGGCCGCCTCTTGTCCTCCTCTCTGTCATCCTCCTCTCTCCTGGTCTCCTCTCTGCTATCCCTATGGACCCTGTCTCTTTCCCTCTGCCCTCAGTCATCTCTCATCCTTTGACCCAAAACCTAGTGCCCCCTCAATAGGTACCGTTGGTGTAATATGTGGAGGAGGATGTCGTCAAAACCACTGACCATATTGATTTGTCGTCCCTACATCTCTCTGCCCCTCCCTTCTGCCTAGGTATGGCATAAACTACAGTGTCTCCAACTCCTCCCACACCACTACGAGATCTAACTCATCCCCCCATGGTTGCTCTCATGTCAATCACCAGAATTTCACTCGCCCTGCAGGAATATCCTGCCTCACTCCAAACTGTCTTGTCACCTGATCTGGCCTGTGTAGCTCCACTACGCGCGGACCTCTCCTAATGATATAACATCAGGTGAAGGAGTAATCCTTGTGTCTCTCCTCATCATCCCTCCAGTCCTTGAATCGCCGCAGCATATACAGATGCCATACTATCATCTCAACCCACACCTCATCAAATCATCTCCTCAAAACATCCACATCTCTGACATCCCGATATCGCAATATCCCTCCGGCCTCTATCCCCCATCCCCAAGCCACTACTACTCTCTCATCCTACTCTCCTGCTCTCAACACAACTGACCTGGTCACCCTGATATGCTCCTAGGCCCACACTTATAGCTGTGTGACATGTGTCACACTCAACACCTCTCGATAGCATACCATGTGCATATCCTTGTACAACTACGCTAACATACAGGTCCCCCATGCAAACTGACCCTCTCAACCCTCGATGATGTGATAGATCACCTCGACGAACTTGAGGTGTAGGAATTGACCACTTCGATCTGACAGCAATATCCCACTAATCAACCCTGCTAGGTATAGTGACAATGTCCATACCCTGCAGGACAAACATCTGTCCATGTCTAGTTGCTGCCATTGAATCGGTAGCTAGTCATCACCAAACACAACCTGTACGGATTCGTCTAGTGCCTTGCCCTCTACTTGACACTCGCTAATCGGGACCCCAGCTATAGAGTGCCTCAGAATCCTCCATACGTCCTCTAGAGTCACCGTCATCTCCCATGTCAGCAGATGAAATGTCGACGTCACTGGGTCCCAACACTCTATTAATGCTGTCAGCTTGGCCCTATGGGCCTTAATCGTCAGATATGATAGTATGTGCAACAACCTTGCATCCGCTAGCACCTAATGATCTGTGCTCGTCATGGCCACTATACATCTACTCAGTACCTCAAACCGTCTCTCCCACGTTCGCAAACTATCAAAATCCTGCATCCATGACATGACCACTATGTCATTTTTTCCTCTCATTTTTTCTGTCATTTTCCTTCCCTCTTCCCTGATCTCGGGATCCCCTTGCTTATCCTTTCTTTTTCCTCTCTTTTCCCTCTTTCCCCCTTGTTGTTCCTCCCTATCTACGGGCGAACCCGCCTTGGCTGTGGGCAAATCAACCCCTAGTTGCGAGCGGACCCGCTCAGGACCTCGGGCGGACCGGTCGCCGGGCGTGGGTGAACCCACTTGGGACCTCGGGCGGACCCACCCCCAAGTGCGAGTGGACCCACCCTGGCCCACGAGCAGACTCACCTAAGCTCCCAAGTGGGCTCGTGCTAGGTGGACCCGCTCAAGCTTGAGCGACTTCGCCTGGGCTCTCGAGTGAGCCCCTGGCCCGTGTGGGCGGACCCACCCCCGTGTGTGGGTGGACCTGCCCGAGCACAAGCAGACCCGCCCCCATGTGTGGCAGACTCACCCCGGCATGAGCGGACCCACCCCCGTTCAAGGGCGGACCTGCCCAGGCACAGGTGGACCCGCTCCTTCGCGAGACCCTTCTCGAGTCCGCCCCTTCACCTGCAACCTTGCCCTCTTTCGGGGCATACCCGTCTCTTTTACCCAACTAAATTTTTTAATTTTTCCTCCCCGACTGAAACCCAAAAATCTTAGTTTTTCCTCCTACCCATTTTTCTACCCTCCCCCCCAATAAAACCCATATTTTCAAATTTTCTAAAACTTAAGCAAAATGGCAAAAATCACAAAGTTGGGTTTGGGGCTAACCTGGCATGGCATGACACACTCATTGAAGAACTGTTGCCTCTTGTCCCCCTGATGGATAATGTTGCTATCGTAGTCCGACATCGTGCACTCTGACCCTCTCCCTCTCTTCCTCAATTGCCAGCTGTCTAAATGAGGAGTAATTTTTAGAATTATCCTTGATAACCTTTTTTTCCTCATTTTTACCTTTTTTAAATGAAGGGAATTTTTTCCTTTTATTTAACAAAATTTTCCTCCAACTAATCCATTCACCCTCTATCTTCCCAGAGCCTCCATTTGCGCATTGCACCTCCATTTGAATCTGATCAAAAGCCACTCTTCTTGATTTTCCGTGCTTTTTCCAATGACATATACCACTCCATACTTTCGAGAAGTTTCCCGGGACCCATTTTCCTTCCCCATCTGCCTTCTCAAGGGGGCATACCCTACCATTCTCTCCCAATCCTCTGTCATAAGCCTTCTCTTGCGAGACTAGGGTATCCCCTTTAATTTCCCTTCGTTTAGGCAGCTCACACAACCTCTCCCATGCTGAGGAATCTCTTTTCTGGTCGCTTCCTCTATAGAATCATCTGCATTTTATTTTTTTCAAAACCCTATTATTCTAATAGTGTTTCAAAGAGGGGAAAAATATAGACATCTAAATTTGACCACTTTCATATGGTCAAAGTCATCTCCTTATTCATTCCTTTACTCATCTACTTCATCTTCTTTGCTGGTATTAATTAAATCATTCATTTAATTAATATTTTATGTCCTACATAAGGTTTCTAAAGTATTTAATTTAATAAATACTTTTACCTTCTTTTCTCTATAAATTAAATAAATATACCACTTTATTTAATTTAGTCTCTTAGAATTTAAATTAATTTTTAATTCCTCACCTTCTCTCTCATTGTCACATCCTCCAACTTTTGCAAGTTGGTCTCTAATTCCCCTTTACCATCTAACTCTCTTCTAATCATAATTAATTTAATTAATTTATGGTTAGGATGTGTCACATCCTCCAACATTTTCCACTTGCCTCTAATCCTTCATTAATTATCCTAATCATGTGTTTGCACAATCTTAATCAAAGTCATTAGCCACATTTAACATGTCTTTTTGGTCAACCTTTTCATTTGCCTTTCTTGGTATTGACCCTCCTTCCCATGTGAATTTTAAATTCACATTTATTCCTCCTAGAATCTCCTCTTCCCATGCATCTTCTAGAATCTTTTGACTTGTCACATCAAGTCACATGTGGACAAAGACTTTATTTTTGGGAACCTTGTCTTGTCCATAAGATTCTTGCAAGAATGTGAATTTTTAATTCACATTTATTTCTCCAACTACTTTTTTTTTTCCCATGGGGATTTTTGAGGAATTCTAAAATTCCTCAAAAGTCACTTTCATTCCCACTTGGGGACAAAAAGTTTCTTTTTAAGGAAATCTTCTCATCCCCCAAGGTACTTGCAAAATACTTGTCCTTCTTCCACCTCATGTACCCTCCTTCCACCTCACCTACATATCACTATTTCTAAGCCACTTCACCCTCCACATGTCAAGATGTGAGGGCTTGTGAGTCCTCAATTCACCATAGCCCTACATCTTGGCCTTGTTGGTTTAATCTCAACTGTCTATTTCTCTAGAGAATTCAAAATTCTCTATAAATACCCCCTCTTTCCTCTCATTTTAGGAGGAGATCATTGTGCTAACCAAACTCTTACAATTTTTTTATTTGAGCCATACTTAGCCAAATACTTGCACTTGCATCCATTCCCATCCACTTCTTGTCCATCTTGCATCTAAATCATACATCTTTTTCCATGAAGAGGAGCATATATCACGCTAACAATCAAGGGCCAACCAAAAGAACAACTCAACGAGGTAAAATGTTCCATTTTGTTTTGTTAAGCTAATCATTTTCCCAATCTTGAGGTGTTAGGTGTTTACGTGGTTTCTTACATGTTCTGTGTTGCTGCTCGTTTTTTAGACTATTTTTTCCCCTTACCACAATTCTAACAATCCATTTTGCTGCTTGAAAATCCCCTTGCATCCTCAAATCCAAAAGATCCAACCCATCTTTGGTTTTGGGTTGGATGCAATGCAGCCAAGAAGCAGATTTAAAACTTGCCTTACCACCCCAATTAGCCCATAAGAAGTTGTGAACAATTTTGTTAAGGTCTTCATATCCTTTCTTTAATGACATCCAACAAGAGGAATAATACACATGTGAAGCCAAAAAAAATCAGTTCACAACTTGAATTTTTCCTACTACAGAAAAAAATTTATTTCCCCAAGTACACAGTTAATTTTTTAATTTTTTGAAGTACCAGTTCCACATCTAAAAAATTGATACACCTAGCCCAAAGGGAATTCCAAGATACCGAGTAATTTTCCCATGTTTAATTTGTTTCTAATCTTTAGGAATCCACCTAGGAGGTGAACTTGATTGTACCATCAAAAATTTAGTCTTATGGTGAGCTAGCTTTGAGCCTATCACTTCACAATAAAGGTTAAGGACTCTCATGATATTATTAATCTCCATCTTTGGATTTTGGATAATGTGATCAATAAAATGAGAGTTAATCACCATAGTATTATGGGGTATACCCTTAATTAGATTCAATTGATTATATTTTTGTAGCAGATATCCAAGAGCATCAACATCAAGCACATACAAGAATAGGGAAAAGGGGAAACATTGTCTAATTGAACATTGTAAGGGAAAGATGTTAGTCAACTCTTTATTAATCACTAACTGAGTATTAGCATATTTAAACAACATTTGAACATGTCTACATAGTTTAGGACCAAAACTCAACCAATGTAACATCTTGAGTATAAAGCTCCAATGCATTCTATCATATGCTTTATGAAAATCCTTCTTGACCAATAGGGCCTATTGGCCCAATTTTTGGGCCCATTCCAATGTTTTTCAGGCAAGGATAAGATTATCCAAGATAAACCTTCTGCCAAGAAACCAAGTTTATTTTGGTTTGACTATCCCTTTCACAACTGGTTTAATTCTTGCTACTATTGCTTTAGAAATGATTTTGTAGGAAGTATTTAGTAAGGTGATTGGGAACCGACCCGAAATAGTATCCTTTTTTTCCCCTTTTGGAAGGATTTTAATTAATCCTTTGTTTATGTTTGGCCCTAAAGAACCATGCTCTAAATCCTCCAGGTAAACCAAGTAGAATTCTTCTTTAATGTGTTGCCACATTTTTGATAAAATTCCACTAATAGCCCATCAACTCTAGAACTTTATTAGAAGGCATGGAAAACACATGTTCTAAGTCTTCAATGGAGAGATTACGGTCTATGAAATGGATATATTTTAAATCCTCATTCTTAGGGATAATATCTTTAAGCATCATGCCAATGTGGTTCTTCTCTGAATAGCTCCTCTTAATGTTTCTAAAACAACCCTTCTATCTCTGTCTGCTTGGTGTGAACCAAACCAACATCATCTTGAATAGCTCCAATAAATTTTTTCTTGTGCTTATAGTTAAGATACTTAAAGAAATATTTGGAGCCTCTATTTCCCTCTTTAATCCAATGTAATCTAGCCCCGATTTCAGCTCCCCACCCCTTATAATTATCCATTTTATGAATTTGAACTTCTAAGGCAACCACCAAAGTTTATAAATTATAATTAAAAGGGTTGGCATTAAGTAATTTCCTAGTGTGTTCTAACTTCCCTTGAAGGGATTTTTGTTTCCATTTCCATTTCCAAGCTAATTATCTTTTACTTAAAGAATATAGGAATTTGACACATTTAGAAATAACATTATTCCACCATTGTCTATATGACCCCTTCATTTGGCTTGGGGAAAGAATTCCAAAGTCCCACCAACGCTCCCACACAAGAAGCATTTTTTAAATGAGAAACATTAAGCTTGTAAGGTAACTTAGATTCATCTCTACCATTTTCAGCTCCTGAGATAGGGAAAATGATAGGGCAATGATCTAAAAGAGTTGAAGAGCAATCAACCCTAACCACAAGCCCTGAGGAGTCTTAAAAAACAAAGATTTGGTGATATATAAAATCGATCAATTTTTCTAAGCTTCCTTTCCTTCCCAAATTTGCAATTATACTAGGTGAACCAATTACTATAATGACTAACCCTTTTGTTATGAATTGGGCCAGCAACACCTATTGTATTACAACAAAACAACCACTTATTAAATTCTTCATTATTCAGCTTGATATGGCTAAGCCAACTGTGATCATTATGGTGTTCCACCATATTAAAATCACCTCCTATAACCCAATCAACATTAGGGAGGTTTTTAAAAATCCATTCCCACAAAATAGATCTATCTTTAGCAAAGTTTAGAACATAAACTGAGAAAAAAATAATAGGTTTTCCATTGATAAAGGCCAAGGCCTACACACAACTATGTGAAGGGTCCTCACCTTTATCAATGAAAAAGCTATAGGCCCAAGGAGCAAGACCAATGATTGCCCCCTTTCCTTCTCTATGTGATGTCTAAAGAAAAGAGGCATCTCTGCATATGTCAAATAGAGAAGAAGTAAGATAGAGACCATTAAGTTTAACCTCCTAGAGAAAGACAATATCTATTTTCTACTTAACAATAAAATCCTTTATATCATATTTATGATGAGGGAGAGACATTCCTCTTTAATTCCATGACATAATTTTATAATTCATGGTAAAGAAGAGATAGAAATATCCTCTTCCTATGACAAAGCTTCGAACTAATTGAACAATGCTATAGATGGATCAGAGGTACCCAAATTCTTTGAATTAGGAGGAGGGGACCTAGATATTTTCCTTGCAGAAGGAGGGGACCTAGATATTTTCCTTGCAGAAGGAGGGGGAGAATTAGAAGCATTTCTTCATGATTTATAGTTAAGGTGAGGGGAAGAAAGGTGATAACCTTGGGACACAATACCACCATTCTGACTTGTAATAGAGCTTGAAGGTTCGTTTCTCTTACAACTTTTCATCCATCCCTCATCACATCAAATTTTGGATTTGAGTTAGTTTTGGTCAGAGGATTATTAATCTTTTGAGTTTCAGAAGGTGGTTCTATCAATTTTGCATGTGTTGGACCCTTAGGACTGGCAAAAAAAAGAAAATTACTATTAATTTGTTGTTGTCTAGATGACATTTCAACAAGAGATTGTATTGATTTATTCCTTATGGTAGGAGAATGTCTAACCAAATGGACTTCTTATCAGTAGTAAAAATAAGCATTAGGTTTGTTCAAATAAACAACTGGCTGGTAAAATTCAAAGTTAGGCCCAATGAATTTGATATTTGTTGGCGATTGCTTGTTTAAGTCCATTTCCACACATACCCTTGGATCACTCCAAGCTCATTGGATTCGTCACATTCCACTATTCCCATTAGTGGGAAACATGATAGATTACTAGGGAGAAGAATATGCTACTTATGGTTGAGGACCTTGATAAAGCATCTAGAGAGGTCTCGTACATTGATGAACGACTAGATCATTTTGTTAGCCAATTTATAGTATCAAAGACAAAGCAAAAGCATAGTGTTAGAGATAAATAAATTATTTAATGTATTTGAGATAGATTGGGTAGAAAGGAGAAATAAGGTTTTAAGTAATGTACTAGTATTTTTGATTGCCAAATTTTATGAGAGTTAAGTTTTACCTTTGTTTATTGTTAGTAGGTAAGACACCAAAGTGACAACATCTACAAACCATCACATATTATCTAAGAGAAATGTGGAGCTCTAGACTAACTCTCACATTAGCAAGGAGGAATAAGGATCATAAGGGACATACTCTTAATGTAATAACAAGCATATAGTAGAAAAATAGAAAGAAATGGTCATGAAGAGATGGAGAATAGGAAAGATAGGGAGAATAAGAAAGATAGTGAGAAAGGAAGAGGATAAGATATATTGAAGACTGAACATCTAATAATGTAATCCATTGACTGATAAATGAATATATTAAAGCTTGATGCATTGTGTTATAAATTATTTAGCATAAATAAATTATATTTTGTTATTTACCAACTCTCTTGCCTTGTAATAGTTTTACATATGTCACCACAAAACACTTGGCTTTCTTATATTGTAAGCACTAGGATATAATTACAACTTGTAGAACATCATGACTCAAAACTCTAATATGTGAATCCATTTCCCTTGCCAACATTTACAATAGAGGTGGAAGTAGTTGTTGGAAGGTTGGTGCCTGTCCAACCTGTCGTGGATTCGTGACATGGTTTAATCGCCTCCAATAGATCTTCTATAAATCTGGCATTTGTATCAAGTGTTAACAGGTCAATCTTTTGGTGCAATGACAAAGCCATTGCAACAAATGGTATCAGAGATAGGTCACAGGTTCGAATCCCACAGTCATGTTGGGGGGATTGTTGGAAAGTTGGTTCCTTTGTCCCCTTGGATAGGTTGGTGCCTATCCAACTCACTGCAGATTCATGACATGGCCTAACCGCCTCCTATGGATCTTATATAAATTTGGCATTTGTATTGGGCGTTAATAGGTTGATCTTTTGGCGCAACGTCAAAGCCATTGCAATAGTAGTAACATAATCCTCTATTCTAGATAATGCCTATAACTAGTAAGTGTTCAACAATGATGATCAATTCTATAACTTCTAAAACTATATCAATAATTTCTTGATGAGTAGTCCATTACTTAGAGACCCACAATAGAGATGATAGGTGGGAAGGAAATGTTATATGGAAAAGAGGTGATCCAATAAACAAAATGATTGTGCAAGAGGTTACTAGTCCTTGAAAGAGTCTTTAATGGGGTTTATAGATTTAAAACCAAGAAAAAGATATAGGAGAGATTAATTTGGGCACTAAATTAACCACTAGACATATTTATATAGGAGAAAAACTAAATGCTACCATAAAAGAGATTTTTATTGACCTTCTTAGAAGAAGGTATTTACATATCTTTATGATGAGCTAAAATCATAAAAAAGGACTTAATCTAACATGAAAAAGCACTTAAACCTAATACAAAACCATTTAGGAAAAAATTAAGGCCAATCAATCTCACATTAGCTTATAAAATGCAACATGAATTAGTTGAACTTAGGGATGGAAGGATAATCAATCCATTTAAAGACACTTCACATGGGTTTTTAATTTGGTCCCACTCAAAGAGAAGAATGGAGATACCATAGACGTGATTTTATGTGTATCAAGCCCTTGGAATTATCTTTCTAAAAAATATTATAACCTATTTTTTATTTTATAAGCAAGATAAGTAGATATTACAAAAATACCTCTTTTCAAGACACTATAAGAAATAAGACCCCTGGGGTCAACTCACGTGGTCTCAATTATCACTTGAGTTAGTAGAAGTTACCTTGTAAGAAAACCATGTGTGTTTACTTCTTCTAACATTACTTAATCATATATGAACTAGGTCTTGTATGGGCTATAAGTAGAGGTATTGGATTATTGAATGAATCTTGTAATGATATGATTGTTTGGTGACCCACACACTAATGTTAAAGAATGCTATAAATTTATGTTTCTCTCATTGAACTTCAGTTTGTATCTTTACCTTGGTAATTAAATTAAAGGAATGAATTGATTGTTGGTATCCTCTTGTAGTAGGTTGTTTGCTCTAGTATAGGGGTTTTTGTTACACTATGAATGTGTGCTACTTAAAATATGAGTCAATAAAACTCTCTACTTGCGTGTGGTTAGTCATATCGTTATTTTTCTTAGGAGAGTGTGTTATATTAGATGGTTATAGTTCTTTCCTTGTGTGATCTAAAGTGGTGTTCTCTCTCTTTGTTTTTCTTTGTGTGTGTGTGCATGTCATGTCTCCGCCACGTGTACTTGTGTGATGCATGTGTAGTTATACCTATGATAGTGTTTACAAGGTGTCAATAACAGTTATAGAATGTTTGTGCATAAGGTAACTTTGTCATTGTTGTGTTATTAAAAAATGTTAGTCATGTATTTTCATGATAATGTCCAATATTAAATTGAGTATCACAAATGGGGGACCAATCTTATATGTAAAACACAACCTTCATGCAATAACAATCTCTAGCCCATTAAGTGTTTAGAATGCAAATGAAAACACGATTTATGTTTCTTCCTTTTCCATTGTCCCTATCATGTTATAAGCAAATGACTAATGATGGAAGTTATAACACCCTATACAACATTATCACTCTGGATGACAAAAGCTACAATATCTTGTATGAAAAGAATCTTTGAGAGCTCCTAAATTCCAAGATTACAAGTTTTGGGGATTGACATATTTGTACACTCTTAGAACATCATTCAAAAGAGCAAAGAAATAATTCCATTTGAATAACAAAGAAAATAAAAATGATAGTAGAGTCAATAGGTTTTGTAGAGGTCATGACTCCAATAGATAATACAATAATGAAACATTCAACAAAGAAAGAATCATATAAAAGTCTTCTAATTAATTAGCTCATTAATACATGTCTAATCATTAACTATTAAAAATATTTTAAAATATAATCATATAAATGACTTAAATATTTGTATAAATATCTCCAAAGAAAAAATATTTAACTATTGATACAAAAATCTAGTCAACTAGTTCGCTGATGCTGGCATGATTAGAACTGGAATTGCAGATCTAAAAGATGCTATCTAATCACAGGCACGTTATTACAGATGGGATAGTCAAGGATGCTTTTTAAATATTAGAATAACACTGCAAGCTCGCCGGAATCCATGGATGGATTCCTTTTATATTTCAGAAGTTCAGACTCTTTAATTGATCTGAAAGACGATTCAGTCATAAAGAGAAGTTGGGAATGGCTCATTTGCTTTCTTCTTGCTCTTCTCTGAATCGTTCTGTCTGCAAAACACCCATTTCAACTACATCTCTGAATTCTGGTCTTCGTTCTCCACATCAGTATTACAAGGCACCATCACTTAATCAGCGTTCTCATAGCCTGAGAAATAAGTATGGATTGATTAATGGTTACCCACTTGAGCTCAAGGGTGGAGATTTATGTTTTCAGCCTTTGAGTTCTATTCATTATAGTGGAAATAGATCATGGTTTCAGAAGCAGTCCAGTGCTCTGTTCTCTGGTTTGAGAGAAAGTGTGGTTAATGAAGGGGAGAAGGTGTCATGGATTGATATATTCCTTCCAAGATGGTCGAGGCCATACGCCCATTTGGCTCGCCTGGACTGGCCAACCTTGCTGTTTGTTTGGCCTTTCATGTGGTAAGTTCTTTCAAATTGTAAATTGATGGAAGTAATTAAATGTTTTGGATTTATTGATTGATAATAATAATATAGTTTTTTCTTTGGGAAGTTTTAGTTTAGTTCAAGTTAAGGGAGGGCTCTTTTCAGGATCTTAAAGTTTTAATTGTATTCACAAAGGTAATAAATATAATTAAGGGAGAAGCACAACACTAGATCTATAGCGTTTACCCTCCCATCAAAAACTGATCAATCAAACCTTGTGTTCCTCCAATATAGCTTGACAACGTAGTTGATCTTTTGCACATTAGATGACTACTCTTGTCTGACTTTTTTTTTCCTTTATTTAAACTTAGTCCACTCCTAATCACTCTTTTCCTTTTGTCCAACCATTGAATCTACATAGAAGGATAAAATATACCTGAATTGGAGGGATGGGGCATATCCAAATGTTTTCTTGAATCTCCTACCTATTAGTAAAAGAAATCTCATTCCTCTCCTTCTCTTAGACCAAAAACCTTTCCCACCTCAAACTTTCCAGAAAAAATTCAAGTTTTCAAGTGACATTAACAAATTCTTACTCAAGAGTGGAGGAGGGAGTAGCATCCTTAAATAATTCTTAAGTAAATGTTAAATTAAATATATTTGTCTTTCCTTATTTATGTATTTATCTATGTATGTGTCTATGAGTTAAATATAAAGGGAAGAGTGTTTGAGAAAGTGAGTTGTCAAGATGATAAGAAAACACATTCTCAAACTTGTATCCTTTTAACTTTATGTCAATTGGGGGATGTATCTTGTAAGCATTTCATGAAATCTTTCATTGCCCTTCATTCTTGGTTGAATGGTATGCTAGGGTTTTATAAATATAAGATTTTGTGGTTGGGTAGGAATTGATAATTTTGATAGAAATAGCCTCTACGATAGACATTTTGTTGTGTAACTTTGATATTGCTTGTGGCATCATTAGCATCTTTATTATCAAGGTTTATGTTGTTCAAATGATCATTATAGGGGTTGGTATGGTTAGTATGGTCATTGGCCATGTTATTGTCATGGTGGGGGCATTTAGTTTGACAAGGAAGGTCTCAATGCATGACATTGGTGAAGTCAAAGTTCCTAGAGAGCCTAACTCCTATTTCCATAAGATGCTTAAGGAGATTGTATCTATTTTGAAAGAGTTTCCAATCTAACATGACTTATTCTAGCTTAGACTAGAAAAAAATGTCTTGGTCATAAGCATATTCACTATGGTTATGAAGGATTTTATTATCATTGTCATGAGTAATTTGGTCCCTGTCAAGATTGTGGGGGGTGTTTCCTATGTGGACCTCGAAATTGGAGAAGATGTTTTCTTTCACAAAGTCCATGTTAGTGTTAGTTTTAGATTTGATGTAGTTAGTATGCATGATTTGGGTGAAAGCATTAGACCTAGAAAAAAAAAATTTAATTATTTTTTTATTTATAAGGTTTTTAGATGGTTTTACATAAGGGGAAGACATAATAAACACAACAACAATATTTATTTAGGTGAGAGTGTTTAACTTTGGAGGCCCACAAATATACTTTGACCGAGTTGTGAATAGTATGGCTTATTGATCTCAAGGTGTTGACCATTTTTGATCCTCAAGATTACACTAGGGCATGAGATGAGAGCATAGGTGGCCAAATATTCTATTTTTAGAAGTATGATGCAACTTCCCAAGGATAACCACTTATCAATGCACTACAAAGACCAAGTGACCAAAGGGTTCACTATGCCAAACTTGTTTAAGGCTGATTAAGGAGAGTCTTCAATATACCTAAAGGAACATGAGGCTCAAATCCATAAAATTAAGGTGTATGTCTAATGGCTTGGTGTGAGATTGCAACCTACTCTCCTCCTTCACTAGTATTTGGTATATGGAGGGTTGGGATTGTTTCTTTTAAGTGGATGGTTGAGATTAACAATTGACTTGGATTTGGATATAAGGTATTTAAAAATGAAGAACTAGGATTTGCTTCATTGATTTGATGGCTAGAATTTAGGATTGGCTTCATTTATGATTTGATGATTTTGATTAAAATTTATTTTTTTAATTAGTTAGTAGTTAGACTTGGATGTTTATGATTGATTTGATTATTTCAATTGCTAAAATTAAATGTTGATAGTAAAAAAGAAGCTGGATATGACTCATTTTCTTTGTTCTTGCTCTTCTCTAGATCATTATGTCTATCAAACACCCATTTCAACATCTTTATATTTTCTTCTTCATCCTTCACATCAATATTACAAGGGACCATCACTTAATTAGTGTTTGCATCTAGCCTAATAAATAAGTACAAATTGAGCAATGGTTACCCACTTGAGCTCAAGGATGGAGATTTATGTTCATAGCCTTTGAGTTCTATTCATTATTATAAAGGTTCATGAATTCTAGTTGGAAATATATCATGGTTTCAAAAACAATCCACTGCTTGATTATTTGGTTTGAGAGAAACTATGGTAAATGAAGGAGAGAAGGTATCATGGATTGATACATTCCTTCCAAGATGGTTGAGGCCATATGCCCATTTGGCTCACTTGGACTAGCCCACCTTGCTATCTGTTTGGCCTTTCATGCTGTAAGTTCTTTAAAATTAATATTGTTTTTAAATTAAATTATTTATTAATATAAAGATAAAAAAAAAAATTTAAATTGATAAAGGTAATTAATTTTTTTGGTTTTATTTATTGATAGTAATATATTTTTTCTTCTACTAGTAAATTTGGGAAATTTTAGCCTAGCCCAAGTTAATGGAGGGGTTCTTTCCAAGACATTAAAGTCTTAATTGCATTAACAAGGGTAATAAATATAATTAAGGAATAAACTCAACATTAGACCTATGAGGTTAACCCTCCCCCCAAAAAAATTGAGTCAAACATTGTGTTCCTTTAATAGACTTTGTCAACTTAGTTGACCTTCTACACATTAGATGACTACTATATCTCCTTGTTTTTCTTTCTCTTAGCCTCAACCCACTCTTACTCACTCCTTTCCTTTTGTTCAATCATAAAATCCTACACAAAAGGTCAAAATATACCTAAATTGGAGGGATGGGGGATCTCCAAAGCTCCTCTTGAATCTTCTACCCCACTAATAAGAAAAAACCCACTTTTTCCTATTCTTAGACCCAAAGCCTTTCCTAACTCAAATTTTCTAGAAAAAATCCAAGCTTTAAAGGGACATTACCATATTCTTACTCAAGAGTAGAAGAGGGAGTAGCATCCTTAAATAATTCTTAAACAAATGTTAAATTAAATATATTTGTCTTTTCGTATTTATATATTTATATGTCTATGAACTATAAATGTGCATATGTATGTTTGTATGTACAAGTATATACATATACACATATATATACATATATAATACATAGTTATTTGAAATATATATACTTAGAAGATATAAGGGATATTACTTTAGAGGCCTTTATGTTAAATTTTTGAGGTCAAAGAAAATAAAAGACCCTTGTAGAATTTTGTATAGGGTTGAATTTTGATCTTATACCCCTCAATTGCATCTTACCAATTCATCTACTCCCAAAATAAGGACCTCTAAAATATGCACACTTATGTGTTGAATGACATATTAAATTAACAACCAAATAAAACTTTTGAAGTTCTAACACCCTAACTAAGGATGTCAAAGCCTTAGGGACATTTTACACCATTATAATTATAGTTTAATAATTGTACATATATAAATGCTTCAAGAGAGTTGACCTTGCCTTGCATAAGGCAACAAATGTCTCCCTTCAATTATTATATACTAGCAATCACACCTTGGTGTGCAATGGGTATGTCGAAGAGGTGTGTGGAAGGTCAATTAGGAAAAAATATGATTTTTTTTGGTCATATATTTGTATAATACATGAGGTCAATTGGTAGGTCATTTAAAAAAAAATAAAAATTATTATTATTATTATTATTTTATATTTTATCTTTATTCTATGTAGTACATATAATGTTTTATAATTATAAATTAATATTAAATTTTTAATTTTTTTTTATAGGTAAGTGTTGTCAAGGGGACAACTCCCATCAAAAGAGAGAATAGATGCATGCCCTTGCCATCAGGGGTGCAACCAATGGCTACCCACATCAAACACTTCACAACAACTGCTTACATAATAATCATTGAATCCTTTTCTTCAAAGAACATAATGTCATTCAGATAGAGGGAAGAGATTTCTTCCACTTGACTTTAGTCCAATCCAAATCTATCTCGGAGGCAGAAACTGAATCAGTACACCCCACCCTATTCTTTTCTTCCTCGTTATGTATGGCTGCAGGAGATGTAGGGGAGACTTCAACACTTTCATGGGTGATCGATTGTGTAATCCCTGAAGTTACCGAGGAGGCTTTTGTAGTGCTTGTATCAAAACATTTTCCTTGCAAAATGGTAGAAGGAGAGAATGACAAAGTGTTGGCTACCTCCAAGGGTGGAGACAAAGCAGTAGTTCGAACATCATTTGATTTTGAATCTGACTCTATCTCAAGATTGTTACCATTCACCAAGGACGACAAGATAGGAGTTAGACTTTGAAACGTGGGGGAGGAAGGAGTTGCAAGCTTCAAAGGAGGAGAAATTGCATAGTGGCGAGGTTCGGCCCCTTCCCACCATGAGGGTTTGAAATTAGGAGCTAAATTGGCATGCTCCCCAAAATGTCTTCTTTTACACTGAGCGGTACCATGGTCTGTGGCAAAGCAAATTTGGCATCTGAATGCAATCTTTTCGTAATCTACTGGCTAGCACCATCGTCTCTTACCAACTTTAAGAAAGATTTTTGCAGGGAGACCCTTTGAGACATCCATCTCAACACATAAGCGTGCAAAGGTTGAGTTTTCGTAGTTGTTTGTCTCCTTGGAGAGGCATAAATATTTCCCTAGACTGTTGCTAATTGCTTTCAAACAACCAATTTCCTAGAACTGCAAGGGGAGGTAGGGTAAACAAATCCACAGGAATGCTGTTGAAAAAGTCTCTGTGCATGGATCGAATGAGGGGAACTAGGCTTTCATGCATAAAAAATTTCCTTGGAAAAACCACAGACAAGTTTTGAGCACCATTTCTTTGTCTTTTGTAGATTCAATTTCTAAGATGAAAAACCCTTTTGCACATGGATAAATACTGATTTCATTTTCCAGATAATTCTTAATTAATAATTATAAAGCATTTATTTATATATTTAATTGATTAAAACTAACAATCTAATAATTACTTTATTTTTAACTTTAACTTTAAAACATGATCCCATAATATGTAATTAAAAAAATTAATTATATACTTTAAATTTTTTAACTCTTTAACTATATAATATATAATAATTTTGTTAAAACCTAAATGTGCTCATTATTAGGATCTTGGCCATAATTTTCATTTTAATAAACATACTCTAAAAGCCTCACCAAACAGGTTGTAGCTCACTAAATTGGAGGAGTGAAAGGTCAATACAAAGAGTTTGGAGCATAAACCAATAGCGGCGGGGAAAAAGGTGGCAAAAACAGCAAAAAATTTGGCGAATTTTTTTGAATGGCTAAGATTCTATTCACCACCTTGTTGGGCTTCTCGGGTAATTTCACTCGTTCACAGACAAAATGAGTTTGTAAAACTCATATAGGACACGCCTTCAGCATAATTATTCATATATATCAATAAATTTTATAAGTGGCATTGTTAGGTTAGTAGGTGATGTAATATGTTGTACATATCCTTGACGTGGTATGATATAGTGCTTAGTTTGTGGGAGAAATGCACCATTAGAATTTATAGAATGTCTTTTTTTTTTTTATGATTTATATATTCATATTGGAGGAGCATATGATTAATTCTTCAAGATATTTTATGGTAGAACTCAAACATATGGTTAATATTACCATTTCATTTTTATCTTTCATTTTGGATCATCAGGGAATCTCTTTTACTGTTTTATTTTGTTTGGTTATTTTTACTATTATTTGTTTTTAATTCTAATTAAATATATGTCATAATTGAGTTTACCAAATTGTGTTTTGGTTCCTTATATAATGGGATATGACATGCCATTGACCTTAAGATTCTCTGTTATCTTTGTTGGAAAGAACTTTGTGATGTTATGTCTACAAATTTCATTTTTTCTTAAATGACACATGATAGAATCCTTCAACTATGGGGTTTTACCCTAATATTTGTGTTGTTATTGACTTGCTTTGAAGTTAATTTTGTGACTACTAAAATTTTGATTTTGATTAGCTAAGTTTTGTTAAATTTTGTGGTCTTTTTGTTTGTTGTTTACAAGATTACGCATAAACTTGTGATTACTATCTAAAGTTTCTCAAATTTATTAGGTCCATTACTTTGAGTGCACCATCTGGGAATCTACCTGATTTTAGAACAATGTCATTAATTGGACTTGGGACTATTTTTTGGAGAGGGGCGGCTTGCACAATTAATGATCTACTTGACCGAGATATTGATGCAAAGGTTTGTCTCAATGTTTTATGAATTTGATGATAAAAAATAAAATAGAATTGATAATGTCTCAATTCACACTTTATGTTCTAATGCACAACATGTGCTAATGATTGTTTTTTAATGATATGATATTTGTTACATCATTTTATGAGACACACTAGAATAATTTTAAAACAAAACAAAGATTCTCCTATTGATGGATCTACTTGTAGTTCAATAAATAATGATGTTTACATTCCTTTTGGCATGCAACTTTGATTAAAAACTTGAGAACCATTTCCTTCTTATCATTACAAAACCATATATTGAACTTCAATTTTATTTATATGCAATGGAGATACATGGATACTATATATCATGATGTGTTGATAAATTGTTAGAATTAAGTCTTTTGTCATGTGATTTTTATCTTTTCATAGGGTATGTAGATCCAACAAAGAAGGGGCATGTAGAAATGTATTTTTCAGATCTTCAAGCTTTGCAGATATATGTTTCTATGTTTCTATAGGTACTCTTGTAATTAATAATGTTACTTATCGGTTAATTATAAATTTTAGTCTTTAATAAACACTCTTGTTAGCTATGATAGAAGGGGTTATAATTTCATAGCAATAAGATGCATCATACAATATTTATAGTTGTTAGGTTCTCTTGTTGCATGGGAGCTACATTTAGAAGAACCACTCTTTAAGTGCACTCTCTTATTCATTTAGCCTACATCTCTATGGATATACAAACTATTCTAATTCTCTATGCCCTCTAATTTTATGTCATTAATCTACATGTATTTTTTTTAGATAACTCATGCTGAAATTCTTCACTCTTATATAAAGCTTTGAAATTCTTCGTAGAGTAAAAAGTTACCTACTTTATAATTTTTTATCTAAATCAAGCACTCAATTTAGTTCACATTCTCAAAGTATGTTGAAAGACTCACTCATATTATTCCTTGAAACCATTAATACCACCAATATGTCAATTTAATGTACCTTCTACCTAACTCAAATAGTTTGTAGGTTTTAATTTTTAGTTTCTTCTTATCAAGATATTAATACAATCATTGTAGAGTCCCCAACATTCTGATCTATTGTACAACAACCAAATACTAACTCTTATATCTTTAAATGAAAACAATCTAATCCCCGTGGATTTTCTATGTTTTCCCAACAACCCATTCAAATATTTTTATAAAAATAACTCCCTTATCTGTTCAAATGATTGTCTATCATTTTTTGAATTTTATTGTTTTTTCCATGAATATCTTTTGTGAAATCTTCCTATAAATTATTATATGCACTTATTCTTAACTTCTCTTTATAGTCCTAAAATATTTATTATATTATATGCACAAATCCTCTACATACAAAACAAAACAAAAACTTTAGAAATCTTGTAAGATATTTACACTTTTAAGAAACTATTTACATTTATTTTCCTAGCACAAAGAACCTTAGGGAAAGTGAATACTTCTAAATTTTATCATATTATAGTAGATTGAAACAAACCAAACATAAGCTTGACTAAGGTTGGCTCCCAAATACTTATAAACATTTTTGTATCCTAGATACACACGTGTTCATTTCCTACTCACAAAAGCACTAAAACATAGATCTACAATTGTGACATGCATCTACATGCCATTACACAACTCCTAGCATATGATAGTTTTTATGTTTAAAGCATGCACTTAACAAAATAAAGCTTCGAAAGTCTTACTAAGATTTTTTAAGCTAAACTATTATTATTGTTTATAGAGATGAATACAAAATAAGGAACTTGTTTACTCTATTTAGTGTATTTTAGTTAATGAGAACACATTCCATCATTGAGTTTATAATTAAGGGTGTTTTTTTCAAATCTAATGGGAGGTGAAGTATGACCTAACATATTTTTTCTTTTATGTAAGGATGTTTTTTTTTATGAGATTTGACTTTATTGCTATCATTATGGAAAATGAACTATCTTATAATTAATTTTGGACTACGTTACTTGTAGGTAGAGAGGACTATGTCACGGCCACTTGTATCTGGTGCGTTAACACCTTTTCAAGGACTATGTTTTCTAGGATTTCAATTGCTTTTGGGACTTGGGATATTACTACAATTAAACAATTATAGGTGAGTTTCTATAAAACACAAACCACTTTAAAAGACTCTTAACATCTAATTATTCCCAATATTTTTTTAAATGAAAATAATAAGATATTTATATTATTTTATAATACAAATTTAACATGCAAGAAAAAAAATGAACTTAACATGCAAGGGAAATTTTTGAATGACAATACACTCCCTTTAACACTCTCTTTTTACAAAGCATATACCCCTTTAAAAGGAAATGGCTTCTAAAGCATTCCTTGCATTTTTTCTAACATAGTAGTAGAAAACTATTCATGTTAATTGTATGATGAAAATTCACTAGAATTGATTATAGTTTCTAATTTATCTTCCTTTCATTCATATTATTAAATAAAAAATTATATAAACAATCATTAAAATTTCAATATATTTTTAGAGATTTACTTAATAAATCAATAGCATAACAAATGCTTTTGTAGTCTTATAATATTTTTATTTTTATTTTTATCTCTCAAATACATATTTTTAATATTACTTATACATGTATTAGAATAAAATACAACTCTTATTTCACTAGGTATCCTAAGTACATTTTTTTTAACATGTTTGTATCCCTTATTATTTCTACCCTATCAGTTAAGGGTACTACCCACACCTACATCTAACTCAATACCACCTCAAATTGTCACCTCATTTATTAAAGTGTCATTACAAAAAGTCTAGATGAGTTATGACAAACATGTTATCCTATAACTGATAGGGTACTACCCACACCTACATCTAACTCAATACCACCTCAAATTGTCACCTAAATATACTAAAGTGTCATTACAAAAAGTCTAGATGAGTTATGACAAACATGTTATCCTATAGAAAACTTTGATTTAAATGAATTGACATATCTTATTCCCCAAACCCTTGCTATACCAACTCTAACAATGAATCCCCCTAATAATACCAGTAGACAGTAGAGGGGGTTGGTTAATGCCAGGTAAATGTAGCACAGCCTTGTTTCATTGAGAAGGTTTTAATGGATGGGTAACTATACCCCCCCACCTTGCAGGGGGGATGGGGATAAATAATTGGGTGGGAAGAGACCAATCCCACTCAAGAATCCGCTCTGCTCATTCTGATGAGATCCCTAGACCTACTCGATGGTGGGGAAGAGCCGGACCAGCATCAATCATTAGAAGGTTTCGAGTGATGCTGAGAGAGAGCCCGATATCGGTATCGGCAAGCTCTACTGCAGTTCCGGCCAACTATAACTATAGATAGTTGGCTCTGCATAGTTATAGTTTTTTATCTAAATCATAATGGAATGATTTTAGAGATCATAGTGATTCTTTTGAGTAACATCACGACATTACCAAAAACTGTTCAATAGTTAGTTAAAATTAATTTAGCTAGGATCATACTGAACATACATGAATATAGTGTGGCCATTTTTTATTATTATTTGCATTATAGTTGAGATTAAGCTAGGGTCTCTATAATTATGAGGCTTCGACACAATACAAGACTATGCGGTGTAGAAACAAGATAGATTTACAACTTTGAAAACACTAAAATAGTGGGTGAAATTTCCTCTAATCGATTTGTACAAAGTGATTTTAGAGAATTTTGAATGTCACTTAACATGACACCCCTTATAAACACAACTCCTTTGAAATATCTCATATAAACACCTCACTCCTTTTTTGGTGCATGTTTCATAACTCCCAATACTTATATGCATCACATTAATTAATGTATCCTATCTCTTTCTAATATTACAATGATATATTGAATTATAAATTATTTAACAATCCTCAATATTCCTAAAGTCTACCCTTATCAAAGTAATTAAATTATTCTCTCCCCCTAATACTACAACAATATAATATTTAATCACATTTTAATTAAGAACTCTTAATATACATACACATAATAAGATATTACTTGTGTTACATGAAGACACATCCCAACCCCTCAAACCCCCATCCTCATCCCCTTGGGCATTTCAGGGACAACAGGATGGCAAGGGTTGTCCCCTGGCCTTCCACTCAAACAAGCAAAATTTGGAAATGATTCAAAAACATGTCTCCTTTTAGAGGATGGCAGAAAATAGTTAGGGGATTCCTAGCCATCCCTAAGATGGTCAGGGATGTCTCAGATGCCCCTTGAATGTCCTGGCGATGTTTGGGCATCCACTACAACAAAGCATTTTTCATAATATTTAAGAAAATTATGACAATATTGTAACATCAATATAACATGACAATATTATAACAACAACATTCAATATATCATGATATATAGTTAATGAACATACGTTATATAACAGTTAACATTAATAACAATAATGTCTATTTCTGATTTCATTGTTCAGAAAAGTCTTAAACTTCAAAATTCTTGGTATTAGATTCAGTTATTATTGTTAATTGTAAAGGAGATTAAAGGTGCATTGGCTATGGTCTGGTACAGTATGGTATTGTCTGAGAAGTGCAAACGAACAATTTCTTTTGAGATGTTTTTGGCATGGAGACCTTTGAAGACATCATCCAACATCATGTTAACATCACGATACTATATTGTTGGTGTTATTCTTCTGTTCATTAACTTGTAGAAATTTGAGAGTTTCTATAGATATCCCATCATCCCCCCCCCAAAAAAAAAAATGGCCTTTGGACTGCTGTCCTCACAATACATCCCCTACTGTCCTGTTGCCTCAATCCCAGAAATGCCATGGAACATAGGATATTACTTTGGAGGTGAATCCTCCAATCTACTATTAAACTCTTGAAAAAATCAAAACCAAGACAAAGTCTAACTACCATAAAAGTTTTGGCATGATAATGAAAACACAATTGATAATAATAGCAGAGTAGCACTATCCCCAAATTTTGGTTTTCCACAAAGTAATTAGTAACTAACATGAAAATAACACTATATAACACAAAGAAGAGAAATCATCTTTGCTCTAGATTAGCTCCAGCAATGTCATTTTGCATCTCTTGGCTTCCCATAGAAGTAACAGGGTTAGGACAATGCCTTCTATGTTGGATTTTATAAATGGATTCCTATGCAGCTACTTTCAAAAGTTGAAGGTAGTCTTTTGTGCATCACTACCACCTCTATTGATATTAGCAAAACAACAGAGAATTTGAAGTGAGACAAGCATCTTGTCTCTCAAACTTCCTCTTGTTAGCTCTGAATCAGTTTGCCCCATAGTTCCTCACAACTTTCCCTCTGTTCATATTACAGACTTTCCTCTGCCTTTTTGAGTTGTTTTGCAACAGTCAGCTCTGCAGTAAGGGTTCAATCATAGGATTCCACTTGTCACATTGCACAGTTCACAATATTCATAGCCAGGGCCACAGAATTCTAGAACTACTCCATAATATCCAGTGTTTCATGCATCTCCATGTTCCTTAAAATATTTTGCACTCCCTTTCTTCAGATGGGATTTGGTGATGTTGGAAAGATGACAATCATGTTTTCATTCTTGTAAACTTGATTCTTCACAACTTGAACTACACATTGGAGATACAGACATGCATAAGTAATTCACTTAGAAAAATCAACCCACAAGACATTTTTTTGACACTTTTTTGATGTTGTATTCTTTTTCTTTTGTTTGCATTGACAGTCGCATATTGGGAGCACTATGGCCATTACCAGCTTTCACATATCCTCTCATGAAAAGATTCACATATTGGGTAAGAAATATCCAATCAATATATTCTCCTTTGGAAATTGGATTATATGACTGAAAAGGAAAATGTGCCATGATACAGTTAAGAGGATACTTTCATGCTTTTGTTTGTAGCCTGCTGCATATCTGGGGTTATCATGGAATTGGGGTGCTTTACTAGGATGGGCAGCAATAAAAGGTAGTCTAGACCTGGATGTTGTCTTGCCTCTATATGCAGCTGGAATATGCTGGACTCTTGTGTATGAAACTATCTATGCTCATCAGGTGTGTTGCATAGTATCTTGGCATTAATAGGAAAATGAATATTTCAAGTTGCTTTTGTTATACAAAATCTTATTGTTTAGTTTGTGCATACATTTGTACTGTCACCTTTTTAAAGGATAAAGAAGATGATTTGAAGGTTGGAGTTAAATCAACTGCATTACTATTTGGAGACCAAACAAAAACTTGGATTACTGGCTTCAACATTGCATGCATAAGTGGCTTTACACTTAGTGGGTTTAATGCTCGTCTTGGTCAGTAATTGATTGAGAAGAGTTGAACATTTTTTTTTTTTCTGAAAAAAGAAACCACATATTGATTGGTTGGTTATATTGTGTACAGGATGGCCATTTTATTTATTTATGCTAATAGCAGCTGGACATTTTGGATGGCAAATTATGACACTTGATATCATGTCCCCTGCTGACTGTAGGAGAAAGTAAGTATTGCTGAATTCTCTTGTTTTTTATTTATGATATGAGTAATGATAATAAAGAACAATGCCCGTCATCAAATAAGTTGTAGCTCAGGACATCTTGCACATTAATACATGTGTTTCAATGCTCTCTATTTGATAAAACTAAGCAATCTAGTAGCTAATGTTTTCTAGATTTTTATAGAAAGATTTTGAGCCCTCAAAACACATTTGAATCCCTAGGAACCGCATGCAACTAGAGAGCCTTACCTAACTGTGATGTTGGAGCTTGTCATGCATTAAGATCATTTAAATACACTCACTTTTGGAATCCTCTAGCCAGGCCAAAATTTTCCTTGCATGTCTTCAATATTAGATATGTCCATGTGTAGGGTTGCATAGCTTCATTTACTTTATATTTGGTAGATGGAAGGGTGTACCACTTGAAAGTTCATTTTACTTCATGCATACCAAAGGGATACATTCAGACCAAATTACATCTTTAAGATTATTTTTTTTAATGGGTGTATGGATATTTTGGCTTAGATCCAATGTTGATATACGTTTGGGGGGTACTTGAGTTTGAGATCAATTTTTTTTGTAGTAGTAATAGATTTATCCACTCATGGTCACTAATAGCCTAGCTAACTTTTGAGGGTTTCTATCACTCTTGGTCTCATTGGTAAGATGGTCATGATAATAAGTAGCTATGTTTTTTTTTTTTAAATATTGCATTCTAAGATAAAGATTTTGTTCAAGGAGACATTATCTTAGTTTTTAATCTTAGCACGAACTATTTAAAGGTTAAGAAGATTTTATGTAAGTTCTTAAAATAATCTTAGCATCAAGAGATTGGTTTGTAAGATCAATTTATGGGGGCTAATTGTTGGGAAAGGTGTATTGTATACCCTACATAATGCTAATAATGTTAAAATAATATTTAATAATAGATTAGGCATTCTTGAGGACACTATTTTGTATAACACTAAGACAAATATTTAACGTGGGTGTCATAGTTGGAAAATATTGATTATTGGGAAAACATATTACTAAATATTTAATAGGGGATCATGGCTTAGTGAGTTCATGGTTTTGAGGCACATGATTTATTTAATACTACTTAGTGGTTTTGTGTAAATCTTGTCTCACAAAGGAAAACACATGAGTAGTTGTTAACGTTGGCTTGTGTAACTTTTCACTTGTTCGCTTAGGTTGGATTCAAAATCTCTTGTAGATTATAAATGTGACTAGAGAAAGTATGGATCAAGATGTGTGGCTAGATAGTTCTTATTTTCTTGTTCACATAGAGGAATGCAACTAGGGTGTTTGATGCTTATGAAGCCTTGTGTGGAGACTTTGCAAGTGTATTGCAGTCTTATTCTTGAGATAGAGCATTGAATATTTGGTTTCTTTTGGAGGTTGAATTTTCCCTTAAGAGGGTTTCCTAGGGTACACTAGTGTTCTTGATATTATGTTTGCTATTATTTTGCATTTTACATTCTAAATACTTATTTTCCATATTTTTCTCTCATGAGGGTTATATAAAAATAGTTTATATTGCTATAATTTTCATTTTATTTTGGTATCAAAGCCTACTTCTCAAGTTGAAAGAGGAGAGATCTTCTTGGTTGTTAACCCTTGGCATGAGTTGATTTTGTATCTCTCTATCTTCCCCCCTCTCTCTATCTCTCATGTTCCATGTATCCATTTCTATCTCTCTTGCTATCTCTATATATTTATCCCCCTCCCCCTCTTATTATCTTTGTATCTCACCCTCCCTCTTTATCTTTTTATATCTCTCTCACTGTCTCTTTATATGTCTCTTACCCTCTAGGCTAATTAGAATGAGTCTAAATGGCTTTAACTTGTTGTATTTCAATAAATAAACTAGAAAAAACACCTAGTTATAATTAAGGTTTCTTGATTAGCTTACTCAATTAGACTTATTTTTTGTTCTTTGATTTGGTGAACCTAACATACCATGTAAATATAAGTTTATAATTTTAAGTGTTAGATTAGTTCATAATTTGTTGTTTTCATTATATATTAGCTTTTTGAAAACTTAAATCTCTTGTGTGTATTAGTGTAGCTTATTTTTTATGTTCATTTTTCATATAGTATTTACTTTTCTAGAACTTTTTCTCTTTTCATCTCCTCTTTGTTTCAATCCTTGGTTCTTTTCTATTTTTTTCCATTCTTCCTACATGTTCCTTTATCCTTATCATCTTAGCCTTGTTTTCACTATCCTAGTCTACCTTTCTCACCATATCTTTGTTGATTTCTACCCTAAATACCATGGCTTCCTCTGCTTCATCCTCTATATATGATAATTTACTTGACCCTGATTTTTTCATAAATTATTTTCCACTCATTCTCATATTCTCACTTTCCTAACATCTAACTTACCTCTCACTTCTTCTAACCAAATTTTATCATCTCACCAATAAATCTTTTATTTCATTTCTTAATTACTATCCTAATTTTATTTCACCACCTTCACCTTTCATTATCTCCTAAATTTTCAATAATCATGAGGAATACCCTTCTCCATGACTATGTGATAATATTTCTTCTATATTGCCTTCCTTACCCCCTCCACTAGATCCAAATGATTCTCTTTCTTGGAATTACTTACTCTCATCATATTACTAATAATAATGTACTTTCTTGTTTTCTCGATTCCTATCCACTTACTCACTAAAATTTATAATCTCTATGACATCAATCCATTTATACTTGCTACATTCCTAAGATACTAGAATACGTTATTATAAAAAAATATTTTGTGGCATTATGATTGGGTTACAAACTATAAATCAACTCAATAATTCCTACACACCACAAAAACAACTAACATAAAGGATATAGATTGAGATTTTATATTAGAGTGGACTTCAATTTTGATGTTGTCTTCATTAGATGAAAAAGCGCAAAATCTAGAAGATGGTATATAAAATATATAGTCTAAAATAAAAAGAAAAAAATAAGTACCAAATCTGAAATGAAAGGTGTAATGAATAACATCAACTCTCTCTCTCTCTCTCTCTCTCTCTCTCTCTCTCTCTATATATATATATATATATATATATATATATATATATAACTATCCTCCCTCTCTTTCTCTCAATATCCCTCTCCCTCTATCTCTTTATATCTCTCTCACCATTTCTTTATGTTTTTATTCATCTCTTTCTCACACACTCTCTCCCTATCTATCCCTCTCTATCTTTCTATCCTCCCTCTCTCCATCTCTTTTTCCCTTAATTTCTCTCTTTCTATCTCACTCTCTCCCTCTCTATCTTCGTCTCCCTCTCTCCCTCTCCCTATTTGACTCTATATATCTTTATCTCCCTCACTCTATCTCTCTTTCTCTCCCTCCCTATCTCTTTATCTCCCCCCTCTCTCTATCTCCTTCTAGGTATCTTTCTATCTCTCACTATCTCTATATATCTCCCCCTCTCCCTCTATCTTTGTCTCTCTCACTACATCTTTATATGTCTCTCACCCTCTCCCTCTCTATCTCTATTTCTCTATTCTATGTCTCAATCTCTCTTCCTCCCTATCTTTGTCTCTCTCTCTCTCACCATCCATATCTCTCTCTATCTCTCCCTCTACCTTTCTTTCTCTATCTCTCCCTCCCTCCTATCTCTTTCTATATTTGTCTATCTATCCCCTCTCTCTCTCACTCCCTCTATATATCTCTATCTCTCTCTATCTATTTATATCTCTATCCTCCCTATATCTTTATCTCTTCCCCTCTCCCTCTCTATCTTTAACATTCTATAAGATACAAAATACAAACACATTTATCAACCACAAAACATGCTCACATTTCATGGCTCATAAAGCATTCTTGTGTTTTATAAGGCACAAAAAATGATCATGTTATGGCTTGGTATTTACCAAGCAATAACACGATTGTGTTATGTGATTTTGAGCATAACATGAGCATGTTATGTAGAAAATTGGTCATTTGGCTACTTTTTTGTACACCATTTCCACACACATTCCCCCTTGCAAAAAATTGAGAGTTTTCATTGAAGGTGTTTAGTTCCCTTATCAATAAATCAAGGTATTCCTAGATATTGTCTTGGTTGTAGATTTCTAAGCCAAAATAGAGGTGAAATAATTTTTCTTGTGTTAATCAACATTGGGAAATGATATTTGACATGATGGCATTGATGGATTGAATGGAGGCTTTTACATAAGATTCTAGACAAAATTTAAAATCATTGGGTTCTTCAAACCTTGCTTCACCGTAATGAATGATGGGGAAGGTCGTTGATGTCACTTCTTGCATCATTTAATTTACAATTATTGAACCGGGTGTGTCTTAGAGCTATATGTGATAAGGGTATTTTAAATTGGGGGTTTTGCACCGTAAAGCAGTGACTTTTGGTTGCGGTTTAGCTCCGTCAGGAGCTTTCAATAGCCGATCTTTAACAATAGGTTCCTAATTATTTCTAAGGACTTAATCCTAATTTATCTCCTAAATAATGATTGTTCAGACCCTAATAACTCAATTCGGACTTCACTTTGCTTATTTGTAATTTATCCATGGAAGATTTAAGCTAAGAATTAAATATGCTTTTAAACTAAAGCTATGAATTGAAGGGTGATCCCACAATACTGGTTTACAATTTTTGGCCAAACTAGACATTGAACTAATTTTTTCTAACTAAATCTTCACTTTTGAGCACCTATAGTGGCTAAACCGTGAGGAATTTGAAGATGATGCAAACTAGTGATTTGTAAAATTTTGTCTATAGATTCTAAATATATTTTTTTCAAAATTTTTGGAATTAGATTGTACTTCTTTTTCCATCTCCTTCGAGAACTAGTTTTTTTTAGTAAACACCATTTTTAAGGAGTGACACTCACCGTATAACACATAATTTTTTTTCCATGAAGGATAAATATTCTAATTTTTTCGAATTTAGATTCTTAACTATGATATCTAATGCTTCCAATTGGTTTCATAGTGTTTTATTGAATATTTTTTCCTTAATCAAGTTTTGAAGTCAAACCAATTACAATTCAGACATAGGCGGACTGTATAACACAACTTTTTTTGTATGTATCCATTTCTTTTTTTTGTTGGATCAAGGACTTCAATATCTGGTGCACTCATATTTTAAAATCATTTTTTTTTATAATCTTCTATTTTTCCACATGTGTAGAACAAAGAGCTTGATTTTTGGTGAAAAACCTACATTCACAAGAAATAAAAAATAAATATAATAATAAAATTAAATTGATTTAAAATTATACTTTTTGGGAAGCTTATAATAAGGACTACATACTAATAAAAAAAGTTAAATTAAATGAATTCATTTGATCCCCCAAAAGGTAAATCAAAATTGTTTTATCCCCCAAAAGGTAAATCAAAATTGTTTTTTATCAGCATTTTGATAGGTGTAAAGGAGACTCTATTATAGCTATGGTTTAAAACTAGTGCGGTTCTATCCAAGGGGGTTTGATCTAAGGTAGTTTGATCAAACCCTCTTCAATTGGAATGCTTTAGATGGAAATTTTTAAGGCTGAAATCATTATATTTTCTAAAAATATGTGATTTTAGCAAAAATCAGAATCTCCTAGAAATTGTAAACCAGCTTTGTAGGATCACCTTGAAATGTGCATGAAAAGTAAATCTATTTACTTTTGTAGAAAAAGATCTAATTCCATTTGCAAAAAATAAACATTAATCTAGAAAACAGTAATACTAACTTCCATGAACAAGTCCCAAATAAACTTCAGTTTCATCTTTCCATAAGTCATTATTGTCTTCCCCATTAAAACTAAATGCATTCTAAAATAACCATAGAATCTAATTCTATAAACAAAAATTAAATCTACAGTAAATGAATGAATATAAATCTACAGTAAAGCTTAAATGAATTATTCTAAGGACTCAATGAATTTAACCAAAGAACATAAACATTCACATTCACTAGTAATGATTAACAGAGATCTAAATTCCTATTTTCTAACTGAGATGAATAATGCGGAAATTAATTGAATCAATGAAAATAACACAACTCACCTCCTTTGGTTGAGCAGGCCCTACTCTTCCTCTGGTGGGACTTTAAACAATGAGATTCATATCAACTCCTTATTTTCATTCCAATTGGCCAAACCAGGCGAGTAGTAGAAAAGTGCAGATAATCCCCATTACAATGCGAAAGTGAAATATTAACTAACTCCCAAACTAAAGACTAAGGCTAGATATTTATAAGAAGATCTGCTTATTTAAATATAGAAACTGGCGCAATCCACCAAGATGCAAAACGACAACAACTAAACTTAAATAGAACTAATGTGTCAAAGAAATCCACCACATGATAATAGCTGAATAGGAAGTCTTCAAACTAACTGAAGAAGTCAATTCAGAAACATCCATCAGGAGCCAGTTGGAGCGATCAAGAGCAAGATAGATTTCAAATCCGTTAAATAGGAAGTTTAACATGTCCACCTCATAACATTGGCATTTAATCCATCAAACAGAATCCCCAAAGTTAGGATGTAATCAAGACAACAAAAGATCTCACTTGCATAAACATTTCATCATTAATAATCATTCAAAAGCAAGACATTTAATACAAAATACCATTTCTCATATATACTCTAATTAGTTAAATATAATGCATCATTAACCAAATATTCAAACATAAAGTCTATTGCCAACATAGTTAATTAACATATAATGAAGTCTTTTAAAACATAAAATGGTTTAATAAGAGTGTCATTTTATGCACTCATCATTTCTCCCCTTCTACTATCAACCATGTCCTCATGGTTGAGGATCTAGTAAATCTATATTTCTTCCTTCCAACCAAGTAACAAGATCACTACAATAAGCCATATACTGAATGTATGACCTCCACTAAGCATATTCGTAGTCGTTTCAACTAATTTTTCAAGGGCAGCCAGGACATTGGTATCAACGTTAGCAATATTAGGGCTTTCCTGTGGTGACGAATGCCTTTTTCTTTTCACAGTACTTCAGGTTTCTCTTTTAATTTCCTGTAACTTCCTTTTTCCCTTTTTCAGCACTTTTTCAGACACTTCCCCTTTTTCAATTTTTAAATTTTTCACATTGGGTCCCCTCTTAAATTTCTTCCCAATTTTGGCAATTGGGGTTGACAGAAATTCCAACCAACCCTCTTTCCCAGATTCTTTCTTCAGAAAATGATGTTTGATAATCAGATGAATTAAACTATGGTTTCTAATGGAAGAAACTCCTCTAGACTTTACCCTAGCTACCATAGAGGAGATTTGTGTAAACAAAAAGGCGGGAAGATTGATTCTTGCAGAAGGCATTGTATTTCCATACCTTAAATGTGTAAGCATCCACATTCCTGGCCCAAGAATTGTGCCATACTAGCCTTTGCAAGTGAAGAATATCATTAACCAGGTCACAACCGTCCTCCATGGTTCATCCTGACTACTATGTGCAATTCCCTTTTGAATTACCTTATGCCACTAGATTCCTAGTTTCTTTTCTGGTTCCTCATGGAATGCAACCACTAATTCTTCAAAACCCACATGTCCCTTGTTCGCCGACTCTCCTTCAGCTGGAATTTTAGAGAGCTCGCTAATGAAAGCAGGGGTAACTTCAATTACTTCTCCTCTTACACTGGTGACGTTTACATGGAAATTCATCACAAATTCCTCAACTTAATCGATCTCAAATCCTTCATACATCTGAATGAACTCCAACCACCCTGCCTCTCTCAGTAAATCTTTCCATTTTAGGATCAAGAATGAATTTTTCTGGTTTTGAGCTCCTTTTCTGCCCCATTTTTTGTACTTCTACAACTTTATCAGCAACAATGGCGGATGCAAATTTTTGGATGAAATGCAAATAAACGTCTCTTTTCATAGACAACATTTTTCAAATACCAAGAATGCACGTTGTGTCAAGATGTTGAGCATTTACTCAATCTCGTTCCTTGTGAATGTTTTGCACGTTTCATCCAGTACTTTTTGAATTATGACTTAGATGGTTGGCGTATTTTGCGGCGATGATGAGACCAACACACATTCCAAACTGATAGGAAATCTTTCTATTTTCTATCATTTATTGCAAAAGTCATTTCAATATCACATTCTTATATCTTTGTTAGCTTTTGAAATGATTAAAAGTCATTTATTATAACATTAATAACTATGGTGGAGATATCTATGCTCAAAACATTCATTTAATGTCACATCACATTAACTAAATTAGAAGTAATACTTCAAAAATGACATTCACAATAAACACATACCTTTTCATTAAATGCAAATAGTCAATCAGAGCATGAATTAACTCAGTTGGCAACAATTCCAACGAGTTAATAAAAAATAGCTCGAAATTCACTAAATCATTTATTACAGAGAAACTTGGAAGCGTCAAGAGCCATTAGGAGTCATCAAAAGTCATCGGGAGGCCACCATTTCTGGTTCTCAACCATCCTTTTCTTTCTTTCTTTCTTTCTTTTTTAAGAGATAAACCACCATTTCTGGTTTTCAATCTATCTCCTTTATTCAAAAGGTAAACCACCATTTCTAGTTTTCAATTTACCTCCTTTATTCACCTCTTCAAAAGATTATCCAGTAGTACATTCTCCTATGGAAGGAATATCTTCCACAAGAAAATGTTCAATTTTGTTCTGCAATTCTGCTACAAATTCCTCTTTTAATGTAGGTTTGTGATACACTTTCAAACGATGACTGTTAACTAGTATGACCCTTCTTTCTCCATCAATTGGTATCAATTGAACTACTCCATTCTGAAAAACTTCATCAATTTCATAAGGTCCCAGCCATCTTGTATGAAATTTTACTTTGAACTCTTGAAATCTGGAGTCAAATAACAGTGCCCAATCTCCCTTTTTAAATTGTCTTGTCACAATATTTTTGTCATGTCACTCCTTTCTCTGCTTCTAAATCATCTTTGTATGCTGAAGAGCTTCCATTCTCATCTCATCAATGTGGGAAATATGGGAAGAGACATAGAAGTTAGAATAATCAAAATAATATGTGTTTCCTTCATTATTTTTGTTCAATACCTTTACATATATATAGTAGTTCCATTTCCTATTTTATAGGAAACCAACTATCTAAATATAATGAGTTGTTTGAACAACTCCTTATATAATAACAAACTAATTATTTTGACACATAGAATAGCTATGTGAGTGGTTTCTATAACTCACTTTAGTTTTATCATAACACATAGTTATTTTATGCATCCTATGTGAACACTAATAATATATTTTCCAACATTCCCCCCATTAGTGTGAACATGGTACAAACTCACACCCTTCATCTACAGTACGCTCATCCCTGTGGCATGTCCAATTGACTCATGACCTTGATCCAAAAGAAAGGCTCTCTCCTTCCATGGTTTTAAACAGGCTTACCACAAACCTTGACGTGAACAGGAACCTCCACCATCTGTCCACCTTGTGTGGTTTTTTGGATCCTCCCACAAACCCTTTCAAGAGCCATGAATTGCATTACTTCGGTGCTTTTGTTCGCCACTATGCTTGTACATCAGGGAAGTATATAGGAATCAACATATATAAAAATTTGAAAAAGAGAACTTAGACAGAAAATTTTTCACATTACATTCCATAAGAACAAAATGTTCTTAACTGTAGTCACTGTTGGTGATCATTGCCACTCAATCTCGAACAACATAGACAACCGCCACTGCCACTGAAAGTTGCCCTTGACTTTAGCTATTTTGGTGTAGAATGGGAATGGAACATTGGTTAATATTCCCCCCACAATGTGAAATTTCCACTTATTCACACAACGAGGAATACTAAAAAATGAATCATATCATGTTGCATACTACTATTAGGATCTTGTTGTCTAGATCTTATTGCACATGATCACCATTGCCAATGAACCTATTCATTGACTGATCATCTTCTAATGAAGTACGATAGTAAGAGGATCACTGTAGTCAGAGGGCCTCTACAGTCATCTACTCTCCAATACAATTTATCTTCCAGCATCCACCACACAAAGCAATAGGAACATTGCAAACAAGTACACACCACACTACACACAAAAATAAAAATGCCACCATAGCTCTATGCAGCCCCATCATTGGTGACTGATGAGAGGTCGCTAATTGACCTCCAACCTCCCGTACCTCTGTCCTCCAGTAGGTTTGCTACTTAATTAGAAAATTTGTCTTCTGAGGCTCATTTCATCAATTATGAGGAAAAAATATACCCCCAATCAATATGAACTTCTTACAAGGAGTGTCAGGTACCACCAATCATGCACTCCAATTATTAAGACAATTTTATATTATTATTTTATGACAAATGATAACTCATTAATGGACCCTTATTCTAAAATAACCTTGTTTTTGAGACATTTGACAATAATGAACTACTAAGATAAAACTATTAAAAAAATAGCTAATACCAACTTTTCCCTTTAATGATGTGACAATTTATGACATAAAAAATAAACCCTATTTAAAGAAACTAATATTAAAGAGATAATTCGCACTGACACCAGTACAAGAAACTAACCCAAGTATTTGGTTACATAATCACAGACATCTATCTATATACTCCAACCAAAAGTTGTGGGACACAATAGCCATCAATTTCTTGAACTATGATTGGCTATTATAACTCCCCAAAACACTGACAAAGTGAGTAATCTACTTAAGTTGCTCTATTGTGTCCTCCACGATGGGATTTTACCTACCCCTGACTCATGAGCTGATCCGGATTCCAAGCGCAAAGGCAGCTCCGACACCTGCTCTTTTTGGTTCAACTTGATTTACCAAGGTCCAAGTGCGGGGATCAGATACAAGAGTAGAACCTTATATCAATTAGCAATTTACACCATGGATATATGAGCATCTGAGGAAGATACCAATCTGCTTTATAAACTATTAACACGTTCTTGTCTCTGTCTTCTCAAAGCCTAGCAATCATGTTGCAAACCACGATGCTCTCACTGGTTCACACGATAGTGGCACCTGTGACTTGTCTAGGGTTCACATAAATTCAATTCATCTCTCCAAACACTATTGATCTTCTTGCCCTATGACCTGATCTAGATGTGGATGAATCACAAGCCACAAGCCAATATAGAGAAACCTCGATTGGTCTGATGGAATAAATATCTGAAGCTTCAAAATTGCAGGCTCATACAACCTCTAAATGAGGCGAGACTCTACCAACACTAAATTCTTTGCATTAGAAGATAAGAGCAAATTGACCCCTAGCACAACCCCTCTACCTGTTGATTAGAAAACACAATAATGATGTGTGTTGCAACTAGTCAAATTCCCCACAATATTCTCCTACACCCGCTCTGATACCATGTGGGAAATATGGGAAAAGATAGAGAAGTTAGAATAATCAAAATAATATGTGTTTCCTTCATTATTTTTGTTCAATACCTTTACATATATATAGTAGTTCCATTTCCTATTTTATAGGAAATCAATTATCTAAATATAATGAGTTGTTTGAACAACTCCTTATATAATAACAAACTAATTATTTTGACACCTAGAATAGCTACGTGAGTGGTTTCTATAACTCACTTTAGTTTTATCATAACACATACTTATTTTATGCATCCTATGTGAACACTAATTATATATTTTCCAACAATCAAGTCGATTCAACTGTAAATTTCTACTCTTTTTTGCTTCAGGTAAGTCAATACCAATCTCCAATGTTGTCTTCAATGTCTGCAATTCAAAATCAATCGGCATGATTGGAGTTTTTCCAAATACTAGTTCATATGCAAAGAATCCAGTAGTTGTTTTCCAGGTTGTATTATATGCCCACACTGCCTCATCCAACCTTTCTGCCCAATCTATCTTCCTTAATGAAACAATTTTTGTTAAGATTTTCTCCAATTCTTAGTTAGTAACCTCCACTTGTCCATCCGCTTGAGGATGATATGGTGTTGATTTTCTGTGTGTCATTTGGTACCTTTGCATAACTGGTTTCATCATGGTATATACAAACTGTAGCCCTTGAACTGAAACTATTTCTCTTGGTGCACCAAATCTCTGCAAAATATGCTTGTATAGGAAATCAGCTACCTTGTCTTCTCTTGCAGCTGGTAAAAATTTCACTTCAGCCCACTTCGTGACATAATCTGTGCAAAATAAGATATACTGTTGTCCTCTAGAAGGTGGATCAACAGGTCCCACAAAATCAATTCCCCATTTTTTGAATGGTTTCAAGGCTAATTGAGGTTGTAATGGAATCTCCATTGTTGGTGTAGGTC
This sequence comes from Sequoia sempervirens, assembly GCA_007258455.2. Taxonomy (NCBI): domain Eukaryota; kingdom Viridiplantae; phylum Streptophyta; class Pinopsida; order Cupressales; family Cupressaceae; genus Sequoia; species Sequoia sempervirens. The sequence goes on along the minus strand of VDFB02168118.1, from coordinate 36,131,577 downwards.
TTCCCATGCATTGACATTCATCACAATGCTTCAAAAAGAATGAAACATCCTTTGACATAGACGGCCAAAAATAACCAGCTCCCAAGATTTTGTGAATGGTTTGACTACTGAGTAATGTCCTCCTTCTAGCTCATGATGGCAAGCATGTATGACATCATAAATGTCTAATTCAGCAACACATCTGCAAATAATATGGTCAGGACACATTTTAAATAATAAACCATTTATCCACTGAAATCTAGAGCTTTCACGAATTAACATTTTCTTTTGTTTAGGATTGAAATAATTTGGGCACTTCCCTATTACCAAATAATTTGCAAGATCAACAAACCATGGTGGATAAATTGATATTGCAAATAAGTGTTCATCTAGAAATGTATCATCCACTGGCTCTTGATTACCCTGCAAAACAATTCTAGAGAGGAAATCAGCAACAATATTGTCTTTGCCAGGCTTGTCAACAATTGTTATATCAAATTTCTGCAACAACAATAACCATCTTATGATTCGTCCTCCTACAAAAACTTTATTCATCAAATATTTAATAGCAGCATGGTCTGTATGAACAAATACCTTGTAGCCAGTAATATAATGCCTAAATTTATTGATTGCATATACTACTGCTAAGAACTCTTTCTCAGTTGTTGTGTAGTTCCTTTCAATAGGATTCAAATTTTTGTTGATATAGTAAATTGCATGCATTGCTTCATTTTCATCTTTTGATCCCAATATTGCACTAATAGCAAAGTTAGATGCATCATCATGTATGTGAAATGAAGGCACGTTTAATTACATCAAATGATTTTCGACAATCATTTGTCCAAATAAACTCTGCATCTTTCTTGAGCAATGTAAATAAAGGTTCAACAATCTTACTAAATCCTTCAATAAATCTTCTATAATAACCAGCATGCCCAAGAAAACTACAAACTTCAATTTGAATTGTAGGGATTTCAATCTTTTGGATAATTTCAATTTTCTTGGGGTCAACTTTTATCCCCTCTTTCGAGATGTGATGTCTCAGCATAATACCTTCTGTCATCATAAGGGAACTCTTTTCATGTTTCAAGGATAACCTAAGATCCTTACATCTTTGCAACACTTTATTCAAGCTCTCAAGTGCCTCTTCAAATTTTTGTGCATGAACTGTGAAATCATCCATATAAACTTCTACACAGGAGGTAGTTAAATCTGCAAAAAATGCCAAGACAACTCTTTGAAAAGTTGTTGGTGCATTGCACAGTCCAAATGGTAATACTGTATAAGCATATGTTCCCCAAGGACATGTAAAGGTAGTCTTATCTTGGTCTTCAGGAGCCACTTGAATATGATTGTATCCATTATAACCATCTAAGAAAGAGAAATAACTACTTCCAGATAGGTTATCCAATACTTGATCAATAAATGGCAAAGGAAAGTGATCCTTTTTAGTGGATTTATTTAATTCCCTATAGTCCACACATACACACCATTTTCCATTTTTCTTAGGAATGATAAATAATGGAAAAACCCATTGACTATCAGATATTGGATAAATAAATCCTACTTTCAGCAGTTTTTCTATCTCTTGTTTCACAATATCCTGTAGAGCAGGATTAATCCTTCGTTGGCCCTGTCTTACTGGTTTTAAATCTTCAATGTAAATATGATGCGTACAAATAGAAGGGTGAATTCCTCTCATGTCTTTGTACTCCCAAGTGAATGCTTCAGAATTATTTTCTAAAGTCTGCTTCAATTCTTTTTCTTGGGAAGAAGACAAAGATGAATTGATGAAAAGAGGCTTGTCCCCTACTACTGTTATCTCTTTGGTCTTATTCTTAGAAGCTGATGGGTCTCCAACAAGTATATTTAAAGGACAAGTGTGTGAATTTTGCTGATGTACTTGATAATTTTTCTCTTTTTCTTGACAGATATTTTCAGAATTAAGATCTTTTTTTCATATTCTTTTATATGTTCTACCAAGGTAACCATAGCTAATTCTACAACACCATCTCCCTCTGAATCCATATCCTCATCAACCTAGAGTTGAGCGTTTGGCTGAAATGATGGTTGAGCAAGAGGAAAAAGTGATAACTCCTTATGTTTTTGACCATTAGAAATAATCATCCTTCCTAATCTATAGTCTATCAATGCTACTACAGTAGCCAACCATGGTCTACCTAAGATAATTGGATAACCAGAGTTTTTCTTCCTAGCTTTGAGAACTAAAAATTCAACTAGGTAATCCCATGTATCAATAGTAACCACAATATCTTCGATGACACCTTCAAGCTTAGTAGTAGATTGATCAGCCAACTGTAAATAATTGTTGTGGGTTGAATAGTTGTCATGCCTAATAATTCAACAATGTCTAATGTAATGACATTGATAGCTGCTCCTAGATCAATTAGTACATTAGTTATCTCAACTCCTCCTATACTTAAGGTTATCACAGGACTACCAGGATCATTATATTTCTGAGGTAATAATTTTCCTGATAAAACAGTAGTAAGTTTAGTCCCTATTTGAATTATAGGAGGTAATTTCTTCTTCCTTCTTGGTGTTTTCATACAAAGGGATTTAACCAACTGGTTTATTTCCGGTATATCCTTAATGGCATGTAATAATGGAATTTCAATATTAATCTTTTTCAGCTCACGAAGAAGTTGAGAATCTACCACATTCATATAATTTGGTTGAGATTTGTCTGGAGCTACTTGTTCTATTTTTAAACGTTCAGGATAAGGTGCTTGCCTAACCTTTTGTTCATCATTAGAAGTTTGATCTTCCTTTGAATCCTCTTTTTCTTTCTCACTTTCTTGATCTCTATCATTTGGTATGAATGGTAAATTTTGATTTCTCGGTTGAATATCATTTGCATCTATCACATTCAGAGTAGGAGGATTGGCATCATTACAATTATTTTTTGGGTTTGAAACAGGCTGTGCTAGTAATTGAGGCTAGTTTACTTGTTCATTAGGATGATTAGGACCAATGACCAATGGAGGCGATTGTCCCCAAGGACATCTTGGTCCTTGATTTTTCCATGGTTGAAATTGCATTTGATTTTGTTGCCACTAAGGTTGATTTTTCTGCCACTGAGGCTGATTTGGTTGCCATTGTGGTTGATTCCATTGAGGATTCATCCATTCAGGTTGACCCCAGAATGTAGGTGGTGGCTGTGCTTGGTAAGGAGGAGTCCATTGATTTGAATTTAACCAAGGATTTTGATTCCAATTGGCTCTAGGACCATATTTCCCTTGATTCACATTATATCCTGGATTCTGAGATCTCTGTCCAACATAGTTAAGTTCTTCCTCTACTTCAGGTTGTTTCTTTAAATGATTCTTAATTCCAAGTAGAAGGTTACAAGAACTTGTTGCATGATGTTTTTCACATATTTCATAGAGATCAACTTGATTTAATGGACACTCTCTCAAAAGATGTTTACCTCTACATTTGGAACAATAAATGGACAAAGGCTCAATTGTCTTTTTATCTCCTTGCATATTAAAATGAAGGAGTAAATTAGTTTTCAAATTTGTAAGTTCTATGACTTGAGATACATAAGGAGTAAGAACTTTATTTTTTCAGGTGTTTCTAGTGCCTACTCTAGTTCTAGAGTAGTTTCTACATATCTCAATAATTTCTTCCAAAGAAAGTTTATTGATGTCCCCTTTTCCCATAAGATTCAAAGATTCTCTTGATTCATCATCAATTCCCTTTAGAAAAATTGTTTTATTAATCTCATTATCTAAATCATTACCACATTTTTTATGCACAAACTGAAATCTATCAGCATAATCCTCAAGGCTTTCATCCTCTAACTATCTCATTCGAAACAATTCCTCTTTCCTATCCCTTACTTGACAATAATCTTGATATTTGTCCAAAAATTCAATTTCCATTTCCCGCAAAGTTGAGATTGTTCTTGCACCTAAACCCATTAACCAATGTAAAGCTGACTCTTTCAATGTAGAGGGAAATAGTTTTAACTTTTGGTTATCAGCTGTATAATCATAGGTTTGACATAAAACCTTGAATTCAAAGAGAAAATAATCAGGATCCTCAGAAGATTTTCCTCTAAAGGTGGGTAGCACAGAAGGTGAAATGTTTTTCATGGGAGGCTCATTATTTTGTACATTCAAATTAATAGGATAAGAAAAGGTCCTATTGTTTGGTGGAGGATCATTACCCTATTGATCACCCATTTCTTCTTGATGTTGTTCCCGATTCACTTGTTGATTTATAATGTAAAAGTGTTGAACTTCTTGTTCTTGTTCAAAATTGATATTTCATGGAAGGAATCTTCCTAGATGGTCTCTAGATCGTCTCATCCACAATCTAAACTATCTTCCTTATCAACACGAAGGCTTCACACTTAAATAGCCAGATGTTTTAATCCTCGGAAACAGCGCCAAAAATGATGGGGAAGGTCGTTGATGTCACTTCTTTCATCATTTAATTTATCAATTATTGAAACAGGTGTGTCTTAGAGCTATATGCGATAAGGGTTTTTTAAATTGGGGGTTTTGCACTGTAAAACAGTGACTTTTGGTTGCAGTTTAGCTTCGTCAGGAGCTTTCAGTAGCCAACCTTTAACAACGGGTTCCTAATTATTTCTAAGGACTTAATTCTAGTTTATCTCCTAACTAATGATTGTTCAGACCCTAATAACTCAGTTCGGACTTCACTTGGCTTATTTGCAATTTATCCATGGAATATTTAAGCTAAGAATTAAATTTTCTTTTAAACTAAAGCTATGAATTGAAATGTGCATGAAAAGTAAATCTATTTACTTTTGCAGAAAAGGATCTAATTATGTTTGCAGAAAATAAACATTAATCTAGAAAACAATAATACTAACTCCCATGAACAAGTCCCAAATATACTTCAGTTTCATCTTTCCATAAGTCATTATTGTCTTCCCCATTAAAACTACATGCATTCTAAAATAACCACAAAATCTAATTCTATGAACATCAATTAAATCTACACTAAAGCTTAAATGAATTATTCTAAGGACTCAATGAATTTAACCTAAGAACATAAGTATTCACATTCACCAGTAATGATTAACAGAGATCTAAATTCCTATTTTCCAACTGAGATGAACAATGCAAAAATTAATTGAATCAACAAAAATAACACAAGTTACATCCTTCGGTTGAGCGGTCCTTGCTCTTCCTCTGGTGGGAATTTAAACAATGAGATTCAGATCAACTCCTTATTTTCATTCCAATTGGCCAAAACAGGCGAGTAGTACAAAAGTGCAGATAATCCACATTACAATGTGAAAGCGAAATATTAACTAACTCCCAAACTAAAGACTAAGGTTGGATATTTATAAGAATATTTGCTTATTTGAATACAAAAACTGGCATAGCCCACCAAGATGCAAAACGGTAACAACTAAACTTAAATAGAACCAAAGTGTCAAAGAAATCTACCACATGATAATAGCTGAACAAGAAGTCTTCAAACTAATTGAAGAAGTCAATTCAGAAACATCCATCAGAAGCTAGCTGGAGTGATCAAGAACAAGACAGATTTCAAATCCATTAAATAGGAAGTTTAACATGTCCACCTCATAACATTGGCATTTAATCCATTGAACATAATCCCCAAAGTTAGGATGTAATCAAGACAACAAAAGATATCACTTGCATAAACATTTCATCATTAATAATCATTCAAAAGCAAGACATTTAATGCAAAATACCATTTCTCATATGTACTCTAATTAGTTAAATATAATGTATCATTAATCAAATATTCAAACATAAAGTCTACCGCCAACATAGTTAATTAACATATAATGAAGTATTTTAAAACATAAAATGGTTTAATTAGAGTGTCATTTTATGCACTCATCAATGAATAGCTTTATCTATAAAATAGTTGTGTTTATGAGCCTTGAATGAGATCTTTGTGGCCAAACTTCCCCATAATTATAGCTCAAAGGTAATGCCAAGAGTATAAATAGCTAAGGAAAGATAGGATTGCCTTTCCTAATGATTAAGACATTAAAAATTTATTATAATTCCATGGATGAGGACTATAAAGAGAGTAGAAAAAATGTAATGAATAATTGAAGAGCTAAATGTTTTGTTGAAGACTAAATTTAAGAGAATTTTGAGAAAAATTTGGTCAACCTTGTTAAATATAATTTTGATGCTAATATTGATAATCATAGCCTAATATTTTTTCCCTTTTGGAAGAGTAAAGGAGTTTATGTCCTATCATAAACTCATCAATAATATTTGTACCTTCCAAAAAATTCCTTTTGTTGGGGTATGAGGGAAGGAATGATGGCTTTCATATGTTCCATAATGATTGTGGAATCAATTTGTAAAAGATATTTTTGAGGTCTCTTGAGTGATTTTTGAGGGTTTTAATGAGGTCCAAACTTATTAAAGACTATTTTAACATGTTTGACTCATTGAGAACTTCAATTTAAAAAAAAATCTAAATAAGAGTTATGGATCAAAATTTATACCTTTGGGAATATACTCTATTGAAAAACCCTCAATAAGAATTTTTTTTGCACTCTATATTTTAATGGCTCCTAAGTGAGGTTCCTAATGAGAAGAGACTTTTGAATATTTTGTGAGCATGATTACTCTCTAATAAATTTTTCAAAATCAAATAGAGATTCAAAATCACGCCATGCAAGATTTGATTTTAGCTTTTCAAATAGCACTCCAACACCCTCTAGACAATATGTAGGCCACTCAAACCCCTGGCTTCTAAATTCAAACAAGATTTTTGTTCCCAAATTTGATTGAAACTTTGATTGTGAAAAACAAGACCCTTGAATTTGTAGTCTAGAGGTATAAATTTCAAGACATGGCCTAATCTATCTAACCACTAAAAGGTGCAAATTGCTAAGGTACACATATTAGATTTAGCCCTAGATTGATGGTAAAAATATTAGACAGTGTTTGTAGCAAGAGGATAGGAGATTAATAATGGGATAGAACTACAAGAATATCTTAAGGAAACATTATATCCCCTTGGATATCTATGAACATGTTAGGTTGATGGCTACAACTCAAGTAAATTCAAGGTCAATTAGTACAACAATATATTGTTAACTTTAACAAGCTTCAAGTCAAGCTCGATATTTTAAACATAGAAGAGGTAGTTGTTAAATTTATTTTTGATATATCTTGTTTCCTTCATAAAGGTCTAGTTTTGTTTGAATTTGAATCTTTAGATAGGTATTTTAATCTTGCAATGAATATAAAAAGTAAGTTAGGTTTTTAAAAATTGGATGCAATAGGGAACCTCTAAAACATCTAATAACCCTATAGGCCAATCACAATTTCCAAATAATTCATCCTCCTCTGCCACCAATAGCAAGACATAGTTTTGTATATATCACAAGAAATGGGGACATTCCAATAATGAGTGCAAGGTACTCCAAAGTAAGAGAGAAGGAAAACAATTCCTTATAGAAGAGAACACATGAAATATGGAAGAGGTGGAGGTTGATAATCCTACAATGTCTAAACCTACACTTATTGTCATGACTAATAACTACTCTAAGGCCTATTGTGATTATTTTTTCAAATAGAACTATCAAATAAATAATACCACTCTTCAACTCCCCACATAGAATCATCCTCAACCATATCATCTTGGTTAGGTATGGTAACATGAGCATCATAAGTTAATCAACAAGATTTGTGCAATGTTTTTTTATATTGGGCCTTTTCAAGATATAGTTGAATGTGATGTAGCACAATTATATTTCTTGCATTCAGATGACCATTCTAGTATGATCATAGTGTAGTTTATGATGGATACCTAAACACCTACCAAACCAAAAAATATTTATAATTTCAATTATAAATCATATTTAATTTTAAGTAAGCATGGTATTAAACAAGTTGACTTGTCAAAATACTTGTCATTGTACATTCACTAAGCTAAGGAGGAAAATAAAGATAAGTTTCAACCTCTTTCTATAAGAATTTTAGTGGAGAGATACTCAAATATTTTTGAAGAGCCAAAAATTTTATCACCTTTCAACACTATAAATCATTCTATAGATTTGGTTGCAAGGTTTTCCTTTCCAATTTTTCTTGCAAATTTCTTCTCCCATATTAAATATGTAGAAATAGAGAAACAAATACAAAATATTATGGAAGAAGTAAAGATCCAACCTAGCACCCCTACTTGTGGCTCTCCAACTTTTATAATCCACAAAAAGGAGAAGGATGAATGGAGAATAGTCACTAAATATAGATCTTTAAATAATCACTATTAATAATATATACCCTTTTCCAAGGATTGGTAACCTTCTGGATCATGTTAAGGGAGCTTAATATTTTACAAAGATGGATCTCACTTCAGGTGATCATTAGGTAAGAATTGTAAGGAAGATAAGGTAGCAAAACAACTTCCTTTACTATCTTGAGAGGAGGGTTATACAATTTTTTTTAGATCTTTACAAAAATCATAGAAACTAAATATATAAATATAAATATCATTCATACCACAACATAGTGATTCACATAGTGAAAACCATTTCAAAAGAAAAAACCCCACACTCCAAAAGCCACCCAATATATTATTCTAAAATAAAAAAGATTGCAATATACTTGTAGAGCTATATTTTCACAAGAGTATCACCTACTAGAGATATAGTGGCAACTCAACATCTACAAGGATATCACACTCAACCTCCATCTCAATAACATAATATATAGGAGATAAATACATGAAATTATCAAATGGAATTTATAAAACCATGAGCTAAAACCACCTAAAAGTGGTGCCCAACTTATCTCCAATAAAAGATACCTTATGATGTGTTAAAATACACACCAACACATGTAATCCCCCCTTACAAATTTTTTCTATGTCCAACATATTTTCACATTTCCTAATTTGGGAGAACCAAGTTTTGGGGCCCATCACTTTTGATCCAAGAGTTTGATTGATGAACCACTTGAACTATTGGAAAGCTAGTGAAGTTACCTATTGAGCTATAACTTGCTTCACTATTTACAACCACTTTCAGGCCCAAAAATGGCCTCTAAGGGCCTCAAATTTTACTTTAAAACTTTCAAAAATATAAACTTGAATATATTCAAATCCAAACGTGATCTTGCAACAAAATTTTACTAGCATGCTTATTTAACCATTTTGTATCTTTGGAAAAAAATTTGGACCAATCTGTGCTCAAATGTAAAATTACTATGAATAGTAACCTTTTGTGATTTCAAGATTGAGACACTATTTTCCTAAAATTCTACCACTTGTCAAACACCTTTCAAGAATAAAGGGAGTATCAACACCATGTTTTAAGTGCTAGGGGTCACAAGGCCCATAAAATCCAAACACAATCTAAACTTCTATGTGCTCACAAGCTTAGTTAAATAATTTATAATATTCATCAAATTTTCTACCTTAACTTGCTTCACCCTACCATCCTTGACTATGTATCTAACAAAATGATATTGTACATGATTTTTTTTGTCCTGACATGAAATTTTGGGTTCTTTGCTAGGTAGATTACACTTGACTATCACAATAAATCGTCACTACTCATTTTTTTATTCCAATATCTATACACAATCTCTTAAGCCAAATGGATTATTTACAAGTGTGAGTAGCTACCACATACTCAACTTTAATAGTGGACAACACAACGACAACCTATCAATTACTCATCCAACTGATTACACCACTAAATAAAGTAAAGACATAAACTCAATGGTGGGTTATCTACTATCAACATCACCTACCCAGTCTAAATCCACATAAACATGAATATCAAGGGAATACTCGTATCCTGTCAAATTACCATGATAACACAAGGAATACTCTAAGGTTCCTCAAAAGTATCTAAAGACACTTTTAATTTCATCCTAATGAATTATCCTAGGATTAGACATATATCTAGAAGTAACTCTCAGTGCTTCAGTAATGTCTAGTCGAGTGTATACCATAGCATACATCAAACTTCCAACCGCACTTTGGTAGGATACTTTTCTTATGTCTCCCATCTCTAATGGTGATTTTGTACAATATAAAGTAGATAACTTTGTTCCAACTATAAGAGGAACACATAATAGTTGACAATACTACTTGTTAAATATCTATAAAATTGAATTGGCATACTTACTTTATATGATCCATAGCTTTTGTTCGCTCTATCTCTTTTGTTTTCTATCTCAAGAATTTTTTTAGGTACACCAATATTTTTCATTTCAAATTTAGCTACAAGTTGAGAATTTAGTTTTGAAATCATTCATTTCCCTTTACCAATAAATAACATATCATCAACACATAATGCAATAAATAGGAAATGATCACCATTAGTTTTATAATAAACACAACGATCTAATTTAGAATGCTCAAATCTCAAACTCAACACACATGTATCAAATTTTTGGTACCACATCCTAGGACTCTGTTTGAGGCCATACATAGGTTTCTTTAATTTACAAACCAAATTACTTTTATTTTTAACCATATAGTGATCTGGTTGTGTCATATAAATATCTTCCTTCAAATCACCATGAAGGAAAATTGTTTTCACATCCATTTTCTCAACCTCTAGATCATAAGAAGTAGTAGTAGAAAGAAAGAATCTAATGGATGTCATTTTTGCAACAAGAGAAAATATCCCACCATAAGATTCAACACCTTCAACTTGAGAGTAAATTTTTCCAACCAACCATGCTTTTTACTTCTTAGTACCTCCATCTTAACCAATATTTTTCTTGAACACCCATTTATAACCAATGGATTTTTATCCTTTATTCAATGGTAATAGATCCCATGTATCATTGTTTTTCAAATCTATCATTTCTTCATCCATAAAAATCTTCCAATATTTTGCATCATTCATACCTAATACATCTTCAAAAGATATGGGTTCATACATGTTATTATTCAAAGAAAAAATACTTCTACAGTCATTAGGTGGATACCTTTTAGGTTGTTGTGTATGCCTTGTAGACCTTCAAACAAGCTAATTTGGAGGTACTTGCTTTTCTTCTAAATATTCAAATCTTGATTATCTCTCCTCAACTTCTTGTCTATCTAGGGGCCTAAATCCAAATTTCTCAGGCGTAGAAGGAAGTTGAATCACATAATTTAAAAAAAAAAATCTAGCTAAAATATAAGAGAAGAAGGCTTAGTTTCTCCAAAAATCGCACTTCTACTATATATTACTTTGTGTGCATTAGAATCCAAAAGCTTGTATCATTTTACACCATATTTTTACTCGATGAAGATACATTTAACATCCTTGTTCTTTAACTTTTTTTTCTTAGACTCCTTTTGCACTTGTGCATATGCCTCACAACCAAAAAAATTAAGATTTATTAGTAAAGGCTCATGACCCAACCATGCCTCCATAGGAATTTTTCAACAAGAGTTGATGGAGGATACTTGTTAATTAGGTAGCAAGTATTGGTAACAACTTCAACCTATAACCTTTATTTTAGACTAGCATCACTAAGCATCCTCCTAATCTTATCCATTATTGTCATGTGCATTCTTCTTACAACTCCATGCTGCTATGGAGAATACATAGTTATCTTTTATCTATGAATACCACACTATTTATAGAATTTATCAAAATCATTAGAGAAGAATTCACCACCATTGTTAGTCCTCATAAGTTTTATTTTCTTTCTAGTTTGTAACTCAATCAATTATTTAAATTATTTAAATCAACTAAAAACTTTAGATTTAATATTTAGAAAATACACCCATGTCCTACTATAATCATTCATAAATGAAAAATAATATGTAAAATAGAAGAAATATCTACAAAACTAAACACATTAGAATGAAAAAGATCCAACACACCACAAGATCTATGAGAACTCGAGTAAAACTTAACATGGTTTTTTTACCATAAATAGAATGATCATAGAAATCAAAATCAATATTAGAATCATTTAAACCTTCAACAAGGTTTTTATTTTTAAGATACTCAGACCCTTTTCTCCAATGTGGCCAAGTCTTTGGTGTCATAAAATTGTATTCTATGTAGATGATTTTGATTGAAAAGAAAGAGCACCCTTGGGCACCCAAAAGTCATGATCATCCACTAAAGATGAAACCATCATCCTTTCCAATGAATTAATCATAGACTTTCTTTAAAAAATACTATTACAATCAATAGTATATATGTCAAGCTTATACAATGTGCCAAATCTAACACCTTTGGCGATCACCATAGCACTCTAACCATCTTGTATATTGCATCAAAAATACTACTTGCACACCTGCATCTATTAGTTCACTCACATATAATAAATTTCATGATAATCTATGAATATGCAACACACCATTAATCCCTTTTATTCTACCATCAAGAAACTTGATTCTTACTTTACTAAAAAAAAATATTTAAAAAAGAATTATCACCCAAGTACACCTTACCTCCATCAAATTCTTCATATTCAGAAAACCAATCTTTATTAGAGATCATATGGAAAGATGCACTTGAGTCAATTAGTTATACATCATTACTTGCACAAGTGGCCAAATTTGTAATGGGTGCTTCACCATCTTCTTTCTCAAACTTAGAATCAAATTTAAGCTTTTTTTCTTCTTCTTTTCTTCTTTTCACTCCTTATGGAAGTGTTTAGGCTTACCGAAATTCTAATAAATAGCTTTTAAATTTCTAGGATATTTGGATCACCCTTGTTCTTGGATTTATCACACTTCTCACTCTTCTTTCCTTTTTCCTTAGGTCTTCCACAAAAATTTAGGGTCTCCTTGGCATTGATGAAAACCTTCCTCATCTCTTCAAAAGGAAAATTACCTAGAACATCTTTAACTTTAAAAACAATAGAAGTATTCCCAATAGTCGTAATGAGAGAATCATATGAATCAAATAAAGAACATAGCAAAATCTGGCATCTCTCCTCCTCAATAATATTTACACCAATTGAACCAACAACATATTGAATGCTTCCAAGTGGTATAAAATTCTTCCACCCTCCTTTATTCTCAAGGAATACAATTTCTTCCTCAAAAAAATCTTCTTCACTAAATATTTGGCTTGATATATCTCACCAAGTTTCTTCCACGACTTCTTTGTAGAGGACTCTTCATTGAAATTGATTAAAATAGAGTCTGCTAGGTACAATATAATTAGACCCTTGGCTTTATGGTCCATAACATCATATTGAGTAGCCAAAGTAACATTTATAGGCCTTGGAACTTTCTCATCAATAACATCCCACAGACCTCGATCAATTAACAAATCCTTCATATTTAGCTTCCACATCTCAAAATTTTTAATAGTAAACTTCACTACCTCTATTATCCTTGATGTAATTGCTATCTAAAAATTCTTGTAATGAGATCATAAGGTATCTTTTACACAAGCTCCCACTCAAAATTAGATTAGTTTAGAAAAATTGAACAACCCACAACTGAAATCAAAGGTGATCAAGCTCCAATACCACTTGTAAGGAAGATAATTTAGTGAAACAACTTCCTACATTGATCTTTCGAGGATGGTTATGTAATTTTTTTTAGATCTTTACACCAATTATATAAACTAATCATAAATATCATTCATACTACAAAATCGTGATTTACATGGGGAAAACCATTTTGCGAGAAAAATCCACACTCCAAAAGCCACCCAATATATCATTTTGAAATCAACAAGATTACAATATACTTGTAGAGAAATATTTTTCAAGCTATTATCACCAACCAAAGATTCAAATGCAACTCAACATCTATATGACTCTCACACTCAACATTTGTCTCAAGAACCTAATATATATAGGAGATGCAATACATGAAACCATCAAATGGTATTTGTAAAACCATGAGATAAAATGACTCAAAGTTGGCACCCAACTTATCTCCAATTAAATTATGTCCTATGATGTTTCAAAACACATATAAAAAAATAACTCCCCCTTACAACTCTTTTTTACATTTCCCAATTCGGGAGACCTAACTTTCAAAAGCCATAAGTTTTGATTGAAGAGTCCAATTGATGAACCCCTTAAATTGTTGGAAAGATAATGAAGTGCTCTCTGCTTTCATCCTGATGATGGATCATGGAGTGTGATCCAAAAAGTTGATGCAAAAAATTGTACACAATCAAATCCAGAAATCAATTAACAATTACAATATGGATTATGAAAATTTGATATCATTAATGAAGTTCTCTATCAAACTATAATTTATTTTTCTAGTTATGACAATTTTTTAGCACAAAAACAACCTTTGAGGGCATCAAAATTGACTTCAAAACTTTAAAAAAGTGAAGACTTTAATATATTCAAATCTAGACATGATCTTGTAATGAATCTTTACTTGCACTTTTATTTAGCCATTATCTAGCTTTGGGGAAAATTTAGGACCAATCTATGCTCAAATATAAACTTGTTATAAATAGTAACCTTTTGTAATTACAAGGTTGAGACACTATTTTCCTAGCAAGAATATATCCTACTAATTGTTGGGAAAACTCCTTCAAAACTAAATCTAGACATTATGAATGGCTAATTGTTCCATTTGGATTAATTAATGCTCCTAGTATATTTATGTATCTCATTAATGAAATTTTTAGTGGTCACCTAGGAAAGTTCATTATTGTGTATTTAGATGGTATTATTGTGTTCAATTAATCTTTGCAATATCATATTCAACATGTTTTCACTACTTTACATCTTCTACAACAACACCAACTTCAAGCTAGGATGAAAAAATCCTTATTTGGCCAACACTCTATCAAATATCTAGGTTTGGTTATTGATAAAATTAGAGTACATTTAGATCCTAAAAAAAGTGAAAACTCTCAAATATTGGCCTATCCCTCATTGTGCAACAAATATAAAGAGTTTCCTAGGAGGCATGAATTACTATTAAAAAATCATTTAAATTTTTCCCTGCATTGCTTGACCACTTCACTATTTTTTGAACCAAAATAAATTTTCATGGTCTACAATAGCATAAAAATTATTCCAACGGCTTAAGGAGGCACTTTTCTTAGGTCCAATACTTATTCTTCTAGATATTTAGCAATCTTTTGAGATCAAGACACATTCTTCCAACTATGTTATAAGATCTATTCTTAAATAGGGAGGACATCTATAAGCCTATTATTCTAAGGGCCTAGCAAGATTATGTCTAGCACCTATGATAAGGATTTATATACCTTTTTTTAAGCATTGAAATTATGGTGACAAAACATTTTTTTTGGTAAGGAAATAATTCTTCACAATGATAACCAATTCTTCCTTATGTTTTTTTAAAATTCAAGTTGAAATGGGCTTCATATACTCAACTATTTCTCTTATTCATTAAATATAAAAAGTGAATCACCAATAAAGTTGTTGATTTATAGCCACCATATATCCAAAGAATTGCATATTCTCGATGTTAGATTCAATGCATATTAGGATTGGAAATGTTTGTATTCTTCTTATGTGTCTCTTGGATCAATTACACATGATCTACAACATCCTAGTATTTCCAATAAAACTCTTTTCTTGGATTAAACAATTAGATATGTTTGGTTATATAATTTGAATCAATTGTGTGTTCCTACTAGTTTATTTGATTAATGTTAATTAAGGAGTCTCATTCTTCTTCTTATGGGGACACTTTTGAAGAAAAGAAAAAAAAAACTTTATAAAACTTATAGTGGTATTTATATTGGCACCCCATGAGAAAGAAAATAGAATATTTCATTTTTATGCTCTCTTTATAGCCAAGCTAATCCTACTAATCAAAAAAATGGTTTGTATCATGTCCTCTTCCTAATCTCTCTTAGTCATGGGATTGTATCTTTATGGATTTTATAAGTGGGTTTTCTACTAATTTCAATTGTATTTTTCTGGTGTTATGTTATTTTTCAAATATGGAAATCATTATCCCTTGCAATAAAACTATTGAGTTGAGGTTGTAAAATTATTTTCTAGTAATCTATGGTGTAAAATGGTTTATCTCTTTCTATTATTTTTTATGATAGTTTCAAAATTTTGAGTTACTTTTGGAAATCACTTTGGAAACTCTTGGGGTGTCAAATTCAATATTATATATATTTTCATCCATTTAAAATGATAGTTAGATTGAAGTAGTGAATCAAAATTTAGTCCATTCACTTAAGATCTAGTATTGAAATAATAAATGGTGGGGTACATATGTTCATATTTTACAAGATAACTATAATTGGGCTACACATGCTTCCATATGAATTTATCCTTTTTGACATATATTATCAATATAAACCTCTTGCTCCATATGATATTCCATTATCACCTCCTCCATGTTCATCATCACACTGACAAAAGGAATTGGAATGAGATTATTAGTTTATTCAAAATATTATAAACATTCATGTAAAAGTTTAGGAAACTCTTCATAATTCTTAGGCTAAGTATAAGGAAATTCATTATAAGCATAGTATCCCTTCAAAATTCATAGTTAGGGTAAAGTCTAACTCTATATGCATAAACAAAGGTTCAAACATTAACATCATAATCTCAATCCTATTAGATATGGGCCTTATATCATTATCCAATATTTAGGAGATAAATAATTCAAACTTGATCTCCCACCCTAGCTTGGAATCCATGTTGTGGTTAATATTAATAAACTAAAATGATATGATCCACCTCACTTGAAAGATAAATTTCCTCTCTCATCCTAATCATGTAACATTTCATAATTTTATCCTCTTTAGATGCAAATACCATTTTTAGGTTCATACATGCTTAGTTGGTCGTAAGGATACTCTACTAACCCAAGCCAACTAGATCTCACAAGCATATTTTGTGAAACATTTTCCCCATATTAAGGAGAAAGTAGGGAAACTTTCCTCTAAATAGGGAGGAATTAATAAGGACTCTCTCTCTCCCTCCCTCCGTCCCTCCCTTTTGAACCAAGAAAAATGTTACATTGAATGCAAGCTATTCCAAAATTTGAAGCACTTAGCAATTGGGACACTAATCAACCCCTTCCATTTAAGGTAGTTGGTGTTCTTTTATATATTTTTAGGGATAGATTCATATATGAATGGATATTTCCCTAATTCCCTTATTAGGGGTTTGCATATGAAAAACATTTTATTAATATCCTTGTAACAAGTTAAGATAACCTTAAAGTTATCTCCAGTTTTAGTTATTGCAAGGATGGGATTAGTTGAGATCAATTCCATCATGTAAACATGCCTTACATCCATGTTCTAAATTGAAGTGTCATCTCTTAACAATATATGTGTAAAATTATAAAGGATATAATCTTTTTATATGGGATCCATTTTTTTCTTGTTTGGAGCATAGAGGGCTACTAAGGAGCTCTATCCATTAGCAAGGTTTACACTAATTTTTCACTATTTTTTTTAATATAAAAATTTACAATTATTTAAGAGGTTGAAATTGAATTACCTATAATTATGTTCTATTTACATATCAAACATCATGATTAATCTCATTGTTATCTTCTCTTGACATATTAGGAACCAATTGAGTATTCTCAAGGTCATACAATTTTTTTAAAATATGAATAATATGAGCTAATCAAGTCTTGATTATGTATTTTTATTTGGTATTTAATGTCTAATATTTATGATTGAAATAAATTATTCTCTACTAGAATATTTTTAAGCATCCAAAGAAATCACTTGAATGTCTTATTTCTCATGGGTTATTTTAGTGTCTCATATACACTAATCCGACGGGTTACATTACGTAAAATTGTTAAAATTATATTTAATAATAATTTCTTCCTTTTGATGTGCTCTCCAAAATATAAAAAGGTTGAACTATTTTAATTTTCATGCTCTATGTACTCGAATAAGAATGAGTTATCTATAATGATATGTGTAGTACTTTCAAAGAATGATGAGTTGCTTATTATGGTCCTTGGCACCAATGGTTTTGAAATTTCTATAAATTATAAATATATGTTAAGTCTAGTGGTACATTGTGACAATATAATGTTGATCATAGAAGACAAATTGAAATTTTATTAAAATAATCTAATTTTATTATATTTTCTTATATTTTTTTGGACATGTTTTTTTCAAATAGGCAGTTTGGAGGCATTGTGTTTATTGGATTTTTTCTTGGAAGATTAATTACATGAAGATATTAGGTTATTTTTGGAGATTCATAACAAACAATACACCCACATAAGATCTTGAATTTTGTGGGTTTTTTTTGTTTTGTTTATGATTATATATAATTTGCACTTTATTTTCACACATATATTTGTAATTTTTTATATTTGTAGGTGTTGTATTCCCATATAACTATAAGGATAATAGGAACTATGTATTTACCTTTGTTACATAGTTTTGTATTAACTTATTTATGCACTTTTCATAATCATATTCTATATTGACATGATTATATGACTATGTGAGAGATATGAGATTATTGTGTGATTGAGCTATATTGATTTTTTAGCTTCAATATTATTACTATGATGATTTAATCATAATTACTTTCATTTTCATGATTTATCACTATTAGTTGATGATAAGTATATGTGATTTGATCATGTATGTGTTGAACAGTCTAGATAACTAAGAGGGGGGGTGAATCGGTTATCATAAAACAATTTTCTTGACTTTAATTAATCCAGAGAAAGCTTAAATAAATTAGATAATAATAAAAAAAATATGAACATGAAAGCACATAACAACACCATGCACAATGAACACTAGAATTTACGTGGAAACCCAAGGGAAAAATCACAAAGAATGCTAATTCTCAATTATAAAACACCAGTTAAGGTGATTTTTACAAGGGCTCACTACAGGTAAGGCTCACTACCAGTGGGTTCACTATCCGATTAATACATCTAATTACAAAATAATCTCACTGACAAAAATGAACTAATGAAGCTACATCTACATATTCATGAATTTAGTTTCGATTAAGAGCACAATATTTGTCTGCAACAAATCTAGCCAAGAATCTTTTGTCCACCATCCTTGCACAACTTTTGCAAAACAAATTACTTCTTCCTTTAGCTTTCTTATCACATAATCCTTCACACCCTTTTATTTGTTCACGCACTCCATACTTCTTCATCAAACAAAATCAAATTTTATGTATACCATTCCAAAACATAATATCTTCATAGTCTTCTAAGTCAGCCAAACACAATTTGAATTAGGTCACCAAAACATGTCAGCTTGAAGAATAATCTTGAAATATTCAATAAGGCTTGGCATGCAAGCACTAGACCCAAAAGATGGGTCACACATAAAGATCTTCTTACGACGTTACCAAGGGACCCATAAATAGGTCATGCATAAGATAGCAAACTTTGAATTACATGAAATATATTCCAGAGTTGATGGGAATGCCACAACCAAGACCAAATCTTGGTTATCATCAATTTTAGTACCAACCAGAGAAACATAATTAGACATGACAAAACTTGTAACATGCTACATAAATGTTTGTATAGCATGGATACTCAGAATAAGCTTTGAGCACAACAACCAACATCAAAAGATTAAACTTCATTATTTTGCATTAACTAACTTCTATGGATGTCCCAAAAAAGTACTGCCATATCCGGATCAAGAATAACATCCACACTATGTAGCATCATAGCACTCGATAGGATAGATCATTTTTGTATATCATCCAGAGCAAAACCTTCCAGATCCTAGGTTTTGACATCAATGACAACAATGCTAAATCATCTCAACAACTTCTCAATAATCTCCCCCTTTGACATTGATGGCAAAACAACAAAAACTCAAAAACACAAAACTCCAAGCATTCTCCCTTTGTCAAGAAATTCAATACCTCTTCTTGTTTTTGTTTATCTCTTAATTTTTCTCCCCCTTTTTTCCATCAAAGGAAAAGGGCCAAATAAGAACATTTGGGAGATTAAGTAAAAATAACACTTTTCACATGAAAATTTTTCTTGTACCTTTCTCTCATAGTTGGAAGAATCCTCTTCCAAGCTTGTACTGCAGAAACCATTTTGGCACACATATTGTCCAATAGGGTCAACAACATAAATGAAGATGACCAATTCAGAGACAGGCACTGTCATTCACAATCCTCTGTATTAGAAAGTATCCCAGAGAGATGATCCAACCGGACCTCAAAAATTTCTTTGACCAACCAAAAATTTCTAACCAAATCTTCCCTATGTCGCTGAATAGACAATAACTCATCTTGCAACTCTCCAACTCTTATTCTTTGTTTTCTATCTTTATCTTTGAAGAAGTCAAAACACTTTCCAATATCATTCATTTCAAATTCAATAGCTTCAATTCTACTTCTAAAATTATCAACAATAGCAGGCCACCAAAGACAATACCTGTAGATGCCAGACATCTCCTTAATGCATTCTCTTGTCTCACCAATGTGCTTGGATAATTTTTTGTTTGGCTTTGACGCACCTTCTCTCAATCATAGCTTGGATCTTATGATTTTTAGATCCTTCTCACAACAACCTTTCTTCAACAACTTCTACCGGATCATCTGGTAACGAGTCAAAAACAATTGAAATAGTAGTACCCTTTTTGAGTAGATAATCAACTAAGGAATCTTCAATTCTAAGCCTACTAACCAGAGAGAAAGCATACCACATTCACCAATATTTTTTATATCACCTTCATCCAACATCGAACGAACTTCATCTAGATCGAAAGAGTCAGATCTAGGCAGAGACTTTTCTTCCTTCTCCTTCTCTTCTAAGATAGTGATGACATCTTTTGTGTTAATTTTCCTCCTTTTAGGTTCTAGAGGGGAACCACCAATGACAACTTCTAACTCCTTACTGGAGGAGGAACCCTCTTCAAATTGAATGATAGGCATAGCACTAGACACTATCACACTGGAGCACAAATTCATCTTCAAGGATGAGAAATAAACTTTGCATGCACTTGCTTTATCTTCCATACATTCCAAATATAGATGTAAACTTGCTTTTCGACAGGGATATCAGACTTCCACTTAACATTCTCCTTTGACAGTAGTGAACTCATAAAGTAAAATACTAAACATATGAGTAGAGACCCAAATCGGAAGGGATAACTCTCAACCAAAGACTTTCTGACATTCTCAATTAGGTTTTCCATTATTAGGCTACACAGGTCAAACTGTTTATTTTCCTTCACCATCTTATGTGCAAGATACACAACAATAACCAATGTAGAACCTTCACAATTTCAGAAATAGATTTTATAAGTGATACCATAAGCAACATGCCTTACTACAGGATCAAAAATGGTATTTATCAGTAAAGCTTGAGGGTCTTTTTCAATACCGGTAAGTTCCTCCATGTCTTTGTATTTCACCATTTTCTTCCCAGGGAGGTCACCAACATTGCACAGTCCAGTAATAGCTTCAATGGCTTCCTTAGTGATCGGATAGGGTTTGTCCAAAATGATGTTGCCATCCTTGAATCAACTCAATAGGAACAAGATAGACTCTTTGTCAAAAAACCAGGGGAATTCTCCCCATAGATCCATACCTAGGGCACTTACATTCTATGATTCATCAGTCTTTAACCCTAGTTCCATTTCCTTAATCTTCCGATGATCAAATTCATCCAACTCTACTCTCTTCATCTTTAGTAGAATACCACCACTGAATTCACTGTTAACCAACGCAAATTCCATTGTCGCGCTTAGCTCCTTCAATCCTTTTATCACTCAACGAAACCTCTTCTCCTTCTTTGCAAACTGTGGGAAATGATTTAAAACTCCACCTTTTATCCTTAATTGCTCATGATGATTTTTTTGCCAAAAAACTTACATCGATGATGCCATCAATAGTACTTCTCTTTTCAATCGGCCAGATTAAGCTTCATCATATATCACCAACTAGATTGAACTTAGGCATGCTGAAAACACATCAATATTACTTTGGAGAGGGGGAATCGACAAGATATACATTGCAAAAATCCCCTTGAGCCAAGGTGGTTGGCTCAGATTCTAGTAGGGCTTGTATCGAGATCTAATACCACAGAATAACTTCCCACACTCATTTCCTTTTTCTTCCAAACCATGACGGTCTTCTTCTTAGATTCATCTAATTATGCAACCTTCTTTTTGTTTTCATGCTTTTTCGAAGCAACATATATGCATGTGTTAGCATAATTTCCAAGTTGACTGCACTTGTAACATCTTTGTCTTGACTTAACTGAGTGAACCCTAGATTTGCACTAATTAGCTTTGTGACCATAACCATAAAAGAGATTATTCATTCCATTCCTTCTAGTTGGATTAGATAATTCACTTCTACAATGACTTTCTTTGTGACCAAACTTGTGACAGTTAAAGCATTGAATACTTAGTTCCTTCTTGCTTCTACATTCTATAGCCTTATGTCCAAATTTTTTGCATAGAAAACAATAGCCATTAAATGATAAGTACCTTTGAGCATTTGGTTTCTTGACCAAAGGTATTTTTGCAGATGTTCTAGAGTTTCGGACCTTGCTTGTGACAACTGATCTCTCTTCAGCTTCAACTACTTTGTCTTCAGCCTTAGTGTTCTAATTTGAGCTTTCACCTGAGAAGCCAAGTCCTCCCTTATCCTTGTGACATTTTGTAGGGACAAGAGTTGATCTAGAATTATGCTACTTTCACATACTCTTGCTTCTAATTTCAACCTTCTTAACTCTTGATCTAACTTCTCATTTTCTTATGATTTTTGTTTGATGATATCCTTGAGATTTTCTTCAGTCTTCTTCCATTCTTCCATTTTCTATTTGATGGTATCTTTGAGATCTTCTTCAGTCTTCTTGCATTCATCCAACCATAGTTTTAGATCCATAACACTTTCCTTTGACTCATTTAATTCTTGGTTGACCTCTCTATGTCTTTCTTTGAATTTTTGGATTTGCTCCTTTAGCTTTGAGATACAAGCATTTTCCTCCTTGAGGTTTTCTTTCAATTCTTCATTTTCAGATTATGTGATTTCCATATCATCTAACATTATCTTCAATTCTTCCTCAAAGTAATAATCTCCTACCATCTTCTTCATGCTGCCAAGATCTCCCTTAAGTGGTTAAACTCTATCTCCAAGGGACCAAGCTCTGATACCAATTGTTGAACAGTCCGGATAACTAAGAGAGGGGGGCTGAATCAGTTATCATAATACAATTTTCTTGACTTTAATTAATCTGGAGCAAGCTTAAATCAAACAGATATGAACATGAAAGCACATAACAACACCATGCACAATGAATACCATAATTTATGTGGAAACCTAAGAAGGGAAAAACCACAGAGAATGCTAATTCTTAATTATAAAACATTGGTTAAGGTGATTTTGTATATCATTCGAAGCACAACCTTCTAGATCCCGGGTTTTGAAATCAATGACAACAATGCTAAATCATCTCAATAGTATGTTATATATCATTTTGATCATGCAAATGGGTAGGGAATCAATATTATGGTATGATTATTATGTTATGAGATTCTAGAAGATAACTACATCTTAGATTGGTATATTTATTCTCATAGTATTTATATCATTCTTTAGCTACATGTGATAGATAATACTAATATTTATTAAGTGTAAAAGATTACGTGTAAGAGAATGGTGGTGATAATGGAGAGGTAGAAATTATTTCTGAGTGTCTTTTTCTTACTCCATGATAGAGAAAGAGATATGAGATGTGTCATACTTATGAATCTCATCTATCTAAATAACATGAAACTTAAGATTCATTGTGTTGAATCAATGAATTGTATGTGATATAAAATGATTTATTTGAGTTCCTATTAAATTGAAATTATTACTTATTATAAATGTCAAAAATCATTTGAAAATGTAAAGGGGTTGGATAGAAATAAAAAGATAATTTTAAAAGTGTTAAAAAATCTCTTTATATTATTATCCAAAAGTAACTATATATATTAGTATTGGTGTTGACTTATAAAACGGTAATTTATGACTTACAGAAAAAGTTGAAGGTGATAATATTTTATTTGGAATTTTTTTTTTTATCTTACTAAGTTTACTATTCATAACTAGGGGAGAGGTTAGTAAAAAAGAGTTTCTTTATTCTTGGAAAAGAAGGAATCATTCTTATTAATTTTTAATATTTGGAGACTTTGTGGAATTTTTTTTTGATATATTATTCTTGAGTTTGGGAAGAGATATTATATGGGGGAATTTCTTTTGGTTTTCAAAATTTGGGACCTTAGAAGAGTTTTGCATATAGTATTCTATGTTCTTCACATATATTGGCTTCAAAATTGAAAATAAATTATTTTTCTTTATTTGTTTAGAATGATATTTTTATAATTTTAGAATGATAAGAAATATGCTATCATTTATTGCTTTGAATACTAGAGTTTTTTGTTTAAAAAAAAATGTTTAGAATATTAAGAAAATCAATTAATAGAGGCTTGGGGAATTCTTTAAACTTTAATATAATTTTAAAACTAAAATTTGAAATTAAAAATATTAGGAAGGGAATTATTTTATGTCTATAAGAAAACTAGTTGAGGAATAAAATATCTTATGCATTGGTGATTGCTAGAAGCTTGTGTATATTCCCTAAAGCTTGCTAAGAAATAATTTAAGAATTAGGATTCTTACATGTGTAGAATTGGATAATAAAGAAAAGGAATTGAATGTTTCATACTCACTCATCGTGGATGGTAGAGTAACAAGGTGGATAAAATCTTCTTTATCAGCTTAGATTCTAGAATGATAAGTTGTATTGTCATTACCTATTTCTCTTGGATAGTAAAATTCCAAGATAGAATGGTTACTAACTTGCTCACCTTTAATGGTAAGGTGCATGAGTAGAGTATTATTTATTACACATATTGGATATCATAGTACTATTTATATGTTATACTCATTATTGAGACATATTTCTCCAAGTTTTACCCTAGTGGATAACCAACCATCTAATCCTTAGAATAATATTGGCATCTTTCTTCTTGGAGTCATATATGGTTCTACATGTGTTAATAAAACCATGGTCAATTGTGTATTTATTTTTAACATATTGAATGATGTATTTGTGTATGATATTTGTGTTACCTACATCCTAAGTAAGTTTGGAGTGGACATCTAGGTTCCACACAATTGAGTAGTATAATTTTCCACCATTGTTTTACGAATATAGATCCATGAGGATCTCATTAGGGCTATGAAAATCTCACTTGGAACTTCGTAGTATTCCTAGATTATACTTTATCATTTATGCATTTTTTCTATTTAAGAATAATTATAAATTGAGAGTATTCCACATCGGATGGAGCCCTCCTTAGGTGGTGGTGATGGAGGTGGTGAAATTTTAAATTTTGAAAAGGCGGGAATCCTTGGTGGTGCTGCAGGCATTAATGGCAAACAACTTGATGATGGGAAGGTGTTGCCAGTTGGGTCCTTTGTTGCTGGTAAGCGGTGTGGGTCCCCTTTAGTAAAAAATGAATATTCTAGTGGGAAAGGGGCTCCGAAGGTTATTTGTCCTTCGCATTCTCTGGCATCCTTCTTTGAAAAGGAGATTCTCGGGGCTGAAAAGTTTGGGCCAGGCCTGTCGTCTAATGGTTTGGATGGGACTTCTAAAGGTTTGAACCTCGGGAATGATAAGACTAAGGATGATTTCTTTTCAAACTCATCTCTTAAATGGTCGAATATGTTTGATGCAAAGCCCAAAGGTAAAAGGACCTCTCCTCCTGTGGCTTTTGTTGCAAATGCAAAGACTGGAGAATACTCTATCTATGTCTTACATTGTATTGTTGAAAAGAATGTTTCAAATATGGACATGTCTTTGTTAGATAAATTTGTTGGGCCATGTCCTCATATTGAGTTGGTTTGCAAGTTTGCTTTGAACTGGTGGAGACCTAAGGGACAAGTAGATGTGGCTACAATAGACAAAGGTTTTTTTACCTTCATGTTGAATTGTGAAGATGGTTTGGCCTATAAAGAAGGTTGTGAAAAGAAGAAGACACAAGAAGATGAAAGAGGAAGAAGAAGCATATGAAGATGCACATGAAGAATTCCTAGATGAAGACAAAGATGTTCCTGAGCATGAAGATGAAGAAGAAGTTGAGATGGAGAACCTTATTTTAGAGGGAGAAGATATTGAGTTGGTGTCAATATTTGAAGAAGAAATGATCAAGGATGAATTGATTTTGGAAACGTATAGAGAGTTGAAGAAAGATGGAGGTATTGTGGTAGAAGCCATATTTCATTTCTTTATTGTGCTATCATTTCTTTATTGTGCTAATCTTTTGGACAAGAAATAAATTGCAGGTTAAGGTGTAGCATATTGAAGAAGAACACAAGAAGGTTGAAAATACAAAGGACAAATTGCAAAGGAATTGGAAGATCAAGAAGAAGACAATTCAAAGGGGCTTGAATTCTTTTTCCCCCCATATTTTGGTGCAAGAGCACTTGTTTGATTTCTTGCCTCCATGAGGCCATTTGTAAATAGTTGATTTATTTTATGTATTGGGTCTTATAATAAGGTTTATCAAAACATTTTAGAGGTTTTTTAGTCTTAGGAAGTCATATTTTAAGTCATTTGTCAAATAATGTTTAAAGTTGTCCTGTAATGTAAAAATTGTCAAAAGTGCAAAATTAGGTAGATGAAGTGTCATTAAGGTGTTTTGTCAACAAACTAATCAAAAGGTGGTTGAAAATAGTTGGTTTTGGTTGTAAATGTATAAAGAGACCCTCCAAAACTCGAATTGGGGGGTTGAAGACATTATTTTTGAAGTTTGATGAATGGCAACCTCAAATTTTGTGTGCATTTTCTGATTTTTATATTGTTTCCAAGCTGAAGTTGTGCTTTGTACGGGCTAGTATGGACATAAATAATGGAGTATCATATATCGATGGAAATATCTCTATTTCTAGTTCCAATTCTTTTTGTCTCATTGAATTTTATTGAGTTTGTGAAGATATGACTATTTTGGTGAGACTGCCCTATCCTAACAATATTGTGCAAAATTTACAGTCTGAAAATTGTGATGGTATGGATTGTAAAGTCAATATTTTGGATCTAAAACCAATTTTATTTTGTTTCCATGTGAATCTACTTTCATTTTCTTCAAGTCTCATAAAATTTCATTAAGATTTGAATAAGTTATGACCATTTTTGTGAGGGAAGGTCTGAACCCTACCTAGGGTTTACAGTTTTGGGGAAAATGCAATAAATTTATTTTCTACTATTGGATCTTCATAAAAATTGAAGGAAATTTCTATAAGTATGTTTTCTTCAATCTCACTAGAGGATTGGATTTTTTATGTTTTTTTTTTAAGTTATTAATGACTGTTCATTGCATTAAATTGTGGGTTGTCATGGCTATGTTTCCAATGTGATATAGAATGCCTAATGACATGTGTTATACAAAGATGTCTTTGAATTATTGTTGAATTTTTGTGAGATGTGTTGTTGAATCCTCCTAGCTCTGCATCAGGTTTAATGTCTAGGCTGACTCCTTCCTTAAGTAATCTTATTTTCTCCCATCAACAGTTTGTTGATGATTCTCTCATGCTTGGGGAATTGTCTATTAAGGAGGCCAAACCTATTAAACTTATCCTGTAGAGCTATGAGGTTGCATCTGGGTAGAAGGTTAGCTTACCCAAGAGTTTTATCTTCCTCTTTAGCACTCTAGACCATAGGAAAATTAAAATTGCTAGAATCTTGCAGTCCCAAATTGGTGAGCTTCATGTGTCTTATCTAGATCTTCCCCTATGCTCCAATGTTCCTAAGTCCCTTTGGCGGGGGTTGATTGATAATTTCAATTATAAATTGGCTAGTTGGAAGGGTGCACTATTAAGCCAAGCTGGGAAAGTGCAGCTAATTAAATCAACTTTTCATAATCTTCCTATTTATGCTCTTAGCTTGTTTTATATGCTAAGGAAAATTGTGGATAAGTTGGAGGGGATTTAGAAAAATTCCCTTTGGTTTGGGGTTGAGGACAAGAGAAGAATCCATTTGGTTTCCTAGGATGATGTTTGCAGGCCCAAAAAGGTGGGAGGTCTTGGAATCCATAAAATCAAAGAATTTAATGTGGCACTTCTTAGCAAACAACTACGGAACCTTATTTTGGCTAAGAGTGAATGGGCTAAAATTTCTCTCAGTAAATATCTCTGTGGGGTTGATTGTATAAGGGATCTTTTATCTCCTGAATTTTCTCCTCATTTTGGGTATGCACTCTAGAATTTTATAGTTAAGGCTTGTAGGCTTGTTTCTAAAGGTCTTTTTTGGTAGTTGGGAAATGGTAGGAAAATTTTATTCTGGGAGGATAGCTGGTTTGGTAACAAGCCCCTAAAAGATGAGCCTTGGGCTCAACCCTTCATGGACATTTGTGTGCAGAAGTTTGTGATGCAAGAGCATCTTTTCACAATATCAATTCATCAGGGTATTTCTAACCCAACTCAATTTGGAGAAGATCAAATTAGACAATCATCTTTGATTCACATAAATTTTCTTCAAAATATCTTCAAATTCATTTCCTACCATAAAGCATCAGATCACCAAACTTGCCTCTTAACCATCATCAGACTCAAAAACATCTAAATCAACAATCAATTGACTACACAAACTCAATAACTCCATTAGAAATTCTGAAATAATCCATATTTACACTATTCACCCAAATCACCATTCTAATTCACAAGGAAAAAATACATCCAATCCACAATACCGAGCTTAGAACCTTTTTATCCTCATTATATTGATAGAATCAAAGCAAAATCTAGATTAGAGAACTCTGAGTCAGCTAATTCATTCAACATGCACCAATTCTTCTTTAGAGAGACTTGAACTCACAAGGCACAAAGACTCCAAATGACCAAATCGTGTTCCAAAACCTTTGTTAAACCCTTGTGTGCCTTTAACATCACAATCTAGACAAAAATAAACCAAAACAAACATCTACAAAACTATGCCCATCCATACAGTGAACATTCATTCATTTAGTTACAATGTCCTAATAGCCATTCCTCATAGGTTTGACAAACATATCTTTTAATGCAGACCACGTCTTTATTTTGTAATAAGATTTTTAGATACCCGTTAATGTGTTTTAAAACATGTCCAAAATCCACCATAGGTTTTTTAGGAAAAAGTGGTGAAAACATTATTGTATTACTGCACAATTGGCCTAATTAGGTCTCCACACCATTGGGGTTTATTGGTTATGCTACCTCCACCATTAATTTTCCTTAACCAACACTTGAAGCACTCTTAATTGGGCTTACTTATGCTTATTAGTTCATTAGATATCCATTTTCATGAGTATTTTTATAAACCCTAGGTTATATCCTCATGCTACACCTTGGTTTCATGTCTGTACTCAGATTTGTAGTCATAAATATTAGTTTCTCATACATAAATCTTATTCCTCTGATCCAAAACTTAGAGAGCATGAGCGTAGGTACAGAGAAGGATAATCTCACTAAAAATCAGAAGTTTTCAATGTGTATAATGAAAGAAACATGATTTATTTGAGCTATGTTTACCCTAAATAGGGGTTTCAACAGTTTCATGAGAAATCACCATAACTAATTCAAAATTGCATAAAAATACATGAAACAAAAAGGAAAAGGAGGGGAATTTATAGAACAATCAATTACAGAATCCACGTGAGCCTTCATGCCCATACAAATCCGTACAAAGGTCTAAAAGCAACTGTTTTTAGCAATTTCTAAGAAAAACACTAATTTTTTTCATGATTTCTTCAACTTCTCTAATTCAATACATGCCTATACAATCTCCCCTACTTTGGAAATGAGTTGCAATGCCTTTTTAAAGATTTTTCACTTTCCTCTAATGAATTAAACTAACTACAACTGCTCATGACCTTTGATATTCCATGATTTTTGCACATTTTCCTGATTTTTGCCTTTTCACAATTTTGACAATAAATAACAACCTTTGCCACCAAAGACAACTTTTTAAAACTTTACCACCTAGAGACCTATTTATGACTTTTAATATGACCTTTTACACTATTTTTACATTTGCAAATTCAAATTTTACACATTATCCCATTGAAGGCATTTTTGTGGACAAGGTGCTCCTACACCAATTTGGCAGATTTGTTGTTGATTATATTGATGGAGGTCGCTAGAAAAGGGTGCATGAGGTGGATCTAGGGTGGGAGGATCTCTTTAATTCTTTTTCCTTGGTTCATATTCCTTCTCATAATATTGATGATAAAATTGTGTGGAGGCCCTCTTCCAATGGTAAATTTTTTGTATCTTCGGCCTTTCATCTTCATGTTTCCTTTGTTGGTCCTACTCCTTTCTGGGCTACCCTGTGGTCCTCTAAATTGATTCCTAAGGTTAATATTTTCTTCTATATTTTTTGCCAAAATAAGATCTTAACTATTGATAATTTTTTCAAGAGAGGTCTTGTGATGCCTAATAGATGCTTTCTTTGTGAAGAGGATGTCGAGAATTCCTTTCACCTTTTGATTGGCTACAGATTTGTTAGAGATGTGTGGGCCCATGTTCTTTCTCTTTGGAATCTATGTTGGGTTTTCCCTTCTTTGATTGGGGAAGTGTGGTCTCAATGGGTTGGACCTTCTTCCAATCTTGCTCTGCTTTTTCTTTGGTCTCTTTATCTCCCCCATATTGTTTGGGGTATTTGGCTTGAGTGCAATAACATGATTTTCAGAAGTATGACTCTTCTTGCTATCTTTGTGGCCTATAAATTTGTGCAGCTATCAAAGAGATTTTTTTTTCTAGGATTTCTTTCTAGAATGGCCCAAGGGTAATGCTTAGTCCAAATGATATTTCTATTGCTCATAATTGGAAGTTGCCCTGTGATATTTCCCTTCCTCTCACTAAAGGGAAAACCTCTAGAGATGATGTTTGGAAAGATCCTCCTATTGGATGGGTGAAGGTTAACTTTTATGGAGCTACTAAAGGTAACTCAGGACCTATTGGTTGTGGGGGAGTGTTAAGAAATTCTAATGGTAGGTTCGTTTCCATTGTGGCGCTCCCTTTGAGAACCCAGACAAACCACTATGTAGAAGCAGTTGTAACCTATCATGGTTTGAAGATGGCTCAATTGAAAGGGTATAAGAAGGTGTGGCTTAAGGGGGACTCTCTCAATATCATTAAGAATTTGAAGAAATGTTTTTCCCCTTCATGGAGTGTTGAACCCATCATAATGGATGCAATCGATATCCTTAATTCCTTTGATGAGTATTATATATCTCATATTTTTAGAGAAGGAAATGGAGTAGCTGATGTTTTTTGCTAATCTCAGTGTTAGGGGTTCTAGGGAGTGGGATGTGAATGACCCCCTCCCCATGGAGGCTATTGTGTTTAGAAATCATGATTATCAAAACTGCTAACTTGGTTGATGATTTTTTAAGGCTTAGGGTTTTCATGACTATTATCACGTGGGAGGTAATTATTTGGAGTAATGGCGAGCTAGATCTTGATAAGGTTGATGGTACCTTGTTTGTTCTCCATATGGGATAGCGTTCTAGGTTCATTATTTTCCCCTACCATAATACCGTTGCCACATGGATTGTGGGCATTTTTTGGCTCTTCGTCTCAAGGTTTCTCCTTATCGCTTGCAAGGTTCTCAAGCTTCTCAGTTTTGCAAATTTTAGGGCCATGGGAGGCAACAGAAATTGTGTGGAGCCTTTTTCCTACTATACTATTAAGAATAAGGAGGAGGTGTGGCATATATTAGAGAAAGGTGGGCTTACACCTTATCTGGAAAGGTTGCATGGAAACAACCTGTAGGCGATGGCTTTGTTTGCTAAAGCCTAGAACAATAGGGTTTTGAAACTGGGTGGTATAGAATTTTATGTGAATGAGGATTTTATTACTAATATCACTGGACTCTCTATGAAAGGAAAGAAGGTTTACAGAGAGAAGAAGGAATCAAAGGTGGCTATGTAGATATTTTTTAAAGCGGTTGAAGAACCAGACCTTAAGACGACTAAGAGTGGTGGGTATCAGTGTAGCTCGCTCAAAGCTCTTTGGGGGGATGTTGTTGAGGAACTTATGAGGTACATTAACCTCGAAGATCATTTCTCTATGGTAAATGCTTATCATTTTTTCCTCCTTATCCATTTTCACCATAAAAAGATAATTTGCTTTCCTTTTGATCTGTTGGCATCGTTGGAATATGGTTTGAAGGACAACAAAAAGAACCCTAAGAATCTGGTGTTGCATGTGGTTCTCATTCTGTTAATTTTTTATTATGCTAAAGCTTTTATGGTGTCTAAATCGATTGCTACTCCCAAGGGTAAGCAACATAATCCAGTTGTAGAGTATGAAACTGTCTCAGAAGAGGAGCCAATGAGCAAGAAAGGGAAAAAGAGGAAAATTGTCTTGGAGGAGTCTGATACTAAGGAGGATGCAGATTATGTCCCAGATTCTCAAGCCTCCGTGGAGGTGGTCTTGTAACCCCATGATATGGGTAATTCTGGTAAATGGGAGTCGGGTCCTAACAAGAAGGGCTATGAGACCTATAGTGAGGAAAAATTTGTTGAAAATCCGAGTAAAAGCTCAAAGGATATGATTGAAATTGATGGTGATTTGTCCTCATTGTCCCCTATTTTGGGGACTAAGTTTAAGAAGGATCCAAAGGTGGGAAGTAACAAGAAAATTGCAATTAGGTTGGCTAGCCAGCTGCTAGAGATGCAAGTTGCTTCTCCCCTGAAGGTGGAAGGTGGGAAAGATGTTGTGGACTATCTGGGTGTGGACTTGGAAATGTAGAAGAGGAGGTTTGTTGCTGAAGAAATTGCTGACTCAATTCGCAAGATCCAAATGTCAGTTGCTAGAGGTAAAGGTAAGGAGGTCAGTGTTAGACATGACAAGGTAAGCTCTTCCTAGGAGGATGATGTTGAGGGTAAGGGTGTTTTTAACTTTGACCATGAGGATATTCTTGATGTTCTGGGGATGGATAGGGAGGGCTCCATTTCTTTGTTTAAATTGTTTAAATGGGTTTATCATGAGCTCAACATGACCAATGCTAGAGTTCGAGGTGCAATGAGTAAAGTTAGTGAGTCTTTTGTTCAAAATTAGAATGATGAACTGTTTGACTCATTGAAGATTGTTGTTGATGAAACACTGAAGATGACCTAGATGCTTGAGGAAAGAATTCTCACCCTTGAGGACCAAATGGAGAGGATTTGTGCTAATCTAGAGGAGGGTGGGGAGGGGACAAAATCTGTTGGGAAGTTTGAGCTTGTTGCCATTTCTACTCCTTTTGAAATGGCCAAGAAACACAAGGGGACTACTCTTGGTGAGGAAATTGGT
Source organism: Sequoia sempervirens (assembly GCA_007258455.2). Classification (NCBI taxonomy): domain Eukaryota; kingdom Viridiplantae; phylum Streptophyta; class Pinopsida; order Cupressales; family Cupressaceae; genus Sequoia; species Sequoia sempervirens. The sequence goes on along the minus strand of VDFB02168118.1, from coordinate 36,098,401 downwards.
GTTGGTGGTAGGCCTGTGGAGGAAGAGGTTTCTATTGATAAGGCTAGTGGGAAGCAGAATGTTTTGATTAGTGAGGTGAATGTGGGTGGACCTGGTGCTAGAACTCAAAATAAGACCAAGATGCAGGTTGGGGCTCCTAATAAAGATTCGTCTGAAGTCATGGATGACTATAAAAAGGTTGTGGCGAGCGTCATGAAGGTTGTCTATATCCTTAAGAACATGTAGTGTTGTTGCTTTTGTCCCCCCTTTTTGGTTGTTGTCGCATTGATGGTGCGTTGTGTTTTGGTTGTTGTATGCTTTATGTAGTTATCTTTTGCTTCAGCTATCTTTTTTTGTAAAGGGTTCCAGGTCCCTTCAAAACACATTTTACTTCTAATCAAAAACATTTTAATTTTTATATTATATATATATATATATATATATATCAATGTATTCTAAGAATGTAGATATATAATTGCAATCTTTTCCATGTTTTGAATTTTGATAAAAAAATAAATTTAGAATTTATAAATTCTCTAAAATTATTGTTTTTATTTTACATACAAAATTAAAAGTATTATTAAATTCAATGTTTTATGTCTTGAATGTGTAGTTTGTGATATTTGAATTGAACTAGATAATTCATTTTATTCTAGATTAAAATCATCAAAATTCTTAGGTCAAATGGTGCTTTAAATAATTTACTTTTATAATGTTTAAATGCTTGTCCTATAGATGCATTTGAGTTTGTAGAAGTGCTTTACTTCATGAATCTTAGTGAAATTTTTATTTTCAAACATACGAATTCTATAGACGGACAACTTTTTGAGTTAAAAAATTACTAAAATCTCAAGTTTGTGATAATTCTAGTTTCCTTTTTACTAGAGAACATTTAGTTGTCTAATAAGAGTGGAAAATATATTCACACGGGTTGAAAACATATATTTAAAGTTGAATATTTAAATATTTTAGGGAAAAATCTATTCAAATAAAAGTGAACACTAACATAAGATGATTTTTTTGCTTTTCTATGAAAACTTAGAACTTCAAATTGATCCCTAACACCTAATTTTTGTTTTGTTTACATATTAAATTATTCTATTATTATTAAATTATTTTCAATATTTTCAAATTTAATTTACATCATTTAGTAACAAATAGCATGCTCATGTATGAACTAATTATATTAGAAAGGTTCCTCAGTGTGCAACTAAAATAAAGTAGAAAGATATACGTTAATCTCTTTTATTTTTTAATATAACATTAGATTCAAACTAAATTAATGTATTTTTCTTAATTAATAATAGTTTTCTCTTTTAATATAAAACTAAAAAAATAATAAGGAAAAATCCTTCTTTTTTTTCTCTACTTCTTTTTCAATGACTAGGTGATAGGTATGAGACTATTATCCTTAAAATAGAGTGAGAATTTGTCTCCCTTATTTAGTGTCATTTATTTACCTTGAAAGTTTCAATAATAATTCTTAAACCTCATGATTATTTTTATTATGTTGGATAACTATTCTATTAATTTATTATTAAAGTTTGAAGTATGTTATATTATAATGTGAGAATCCCTAAAATGGATTGAACTAATTTAGTTATGATGAATCTAGTTAGATCATATGCTTAATCAAAATTGATTTTTAGTTAGAAATACTTAAAATCATTTGTGTTGATAAGTTGGTTGAAAGTGTGACAAATTTGAGTTTTTACCCATCTAATGTACCAACTATTTGAGTATTATGAGAATTATGTGTAGATGACATACTCAGTTTTGTAGCTTTCCTTTTAGCCTAGCATGTTCTCACTTTAGTTGGAAATAGATCAAACTCTCTTTGTATTTTTTTTATCTCTACATTCTATCCATTTTGGGTCTTCTTAATTTATTACTAGGCTAGACTTCACTATTGAGTGATCACTCCTCACTCTAGAGAAAGTTATAAATTTCAAACTCTCACATACACAACTACAATCTACCCAGTTGCACACTTCCTTTCTAAGTTAACACATTTATTTATTAGTCAAATCTCCAACAATAGTGCCATAAATGTTAGGTCCCAAAACAACACTCCCAAATCTTAGATCTTTTCTCTACTTTCAAGGCCAAGGTTTTATCTTCAAGAAGGTGAATAGAAGCTCATTAAAAGACTTAGGATGGTTTAAGGTTAACATATGAAAGCGGGTAATCTCTCCTACATGTTGGTCTCAACTTAAACCTGGGAGGGTATTCCTAGAAGAATTCCTAAATAGGCACTTAAATCAAATAAAATCAATTGCACAATCCACATTAGCCATACCCAGATGTAAAATTAACCCCAATAATTACCATTGAGTTAATTTCAATTGGTTACAATGACCTCTCTATAGTTATTTCAAATAATCTACATATGTATCTATAGATGACAATAGTGGTACAATCTCTTGAGATCTCTACTTTCTTTTGAATTGTTTTAAGATTAATAGAGAATAAACATGTTGTAAATGATTTGATAATAAAATAACATTTTACTTCAATTCAAATTTATCCCTATTGATGGTCTTTTCTGCACAGCAACAACTCAGACAAGATACAAGTATGCTATATCTCTTGAAAGGTAAATCTCTATCAACAAGCCTCGAGAGATAACCCCAAGGTCTCTAATTTCAGGTCTTGAAAATGCATAAACAACTTAGTGATAAATGTGAAAATGCTGATAATCACAAAGGGACCTTACTACAAGCAAATGTTGAATCTCAAAGCCTATCATATTTTGCAATATGGTGATACTTCTAGTCCTAAATCTAACCCAAATGACAAAGAAATAGAAAAAGAGATAAGGGTCTTAGAGAGATTCTTAAATTTAACACTAATCTTAAGATTAACCATGCAAATGATAAAATACTTGAAATAGACCAATCCCTCAAAAACTAATTCCTGCTTGACCCGGATGAATCTGCAATCTTATAGAAATAGTGCAATCTTCTAAGGAATTAAAGATTTTTAGATTATGAACATTCATCCAGAACAATCCTATTGTAATCGAAATGAATGAGCATCCACAATTGAACTAAGCACGATGAATTTAAGTCCAAGTTAACTTTGCAAAGCAACTAACAATCAACTAGCTACGAAAAGTATGGACTAGAGATTGTTGCAACACCTCAAGTATCAAATCATAAACACTATTAACTCCCTTAACATTAAACCTAGCATATATCAAATAAAATTAAGCAATTTCAAAAGATAGAATCACAGGAACCATGCCAGATAAAATTCAACACAAGAGAGGCACCAAATCACAATGTCTTTGCTTGCATTAAATCACCCAAAGTAGCAACAATTTTAGTCTTATGTTACAACACTTGCTTGAAAATGATACTAACTCCTAACTCTAACTCTTGCTATACTACTTAATTCACTCCCATTAAAACTATCTAGCCATTACAAATGAGGTAGAATTCCATATTTATAGAAACCCCCAAGATATGTCGGCCCAATTAGGGTTTACAATAATAAATGGCCACAAAACAAGTCGACCAAGAGGAATTCAAAATAAAACAAAGTGGGCATTAAATGCATATACTCCATCTAGGTCAGCCTGGGGTCTCCAACATAGCTCGGTCCAATGCATGCAAAGGAAGAAGAGAAATAATGGGGAAGCACAAATTTTGATGAGGCATTATATTAAATGCTCCCCCCTTTATCCTTATCTCACCCCATCATATCCTGTACCATCAAAAATATCTTGTCCAAGTCAGCTATAGGTGGCATAGCTAAAACCTTAATTCTCCTTTTAATGGACTTAATGTCCTCTCTTGACTGCTCTACAACTTTATCCCAATCTACCTTACTATTTTGATATTTATCAATTACTGCAATGTAGGTAGTTGCATCATCTAATTGATGTTCAGTGACTAGGTCCTCATTAATTGGGGAATATACATCACACCACCATTTTCTCAATTGTTCCAATTTTAGATGCTTCGGTCCAAACCTCTTTCTTCCTGTCATAACCTTGAAGAAGGAAATGCACTTATTATAGATCTCAGTCAAGGTGTTCTCAATTTGTTTCCTCTGCTTGTACACCTTCTTCAAAACCCTTTGCCTTATTTTCAAAACTTCAAACCATTCCCAAGGTTCTACAGCTTTGGAGGAAGGAATAATACCATCACTCACCAATTTATCTTCAGTGTATTCCATGATGATTTTGGTCTTCTGCAAAAAGAGATCCACATCCTCCTTATCCTGATCTAATACATTCCTTAACCAATCTAATGACCTCATAGCATCCCCACCAGTTGAAAGGAGGTCCTTGATAGCATTATCTCCCCTAGATTGCACTCCTTGTAACCAACTAGTTGTGGTGTGTGTAGTGGTCTTCATTCTCTCTAACTCAGTTATTGTTTCTTGGGGCAGGAAGCTTGCAGCGAATGATGAGGAGCTGATAGAATGGAAGGGCTTCATGAAGTCTTGCAGATACTTCTTAAGTTTATCATTCTCCCTCTTCAATTCTTGCTTGGTTTGCACCTCTTTCCTCAATCTACCCAAGATTACAGCACTAGATCCTTCATATTCTTCAATTTCTTGTTCCATGGAAGTAAGCCCTAGGTTGATAGTCTGCACACTGTAGTCACTACCAGTCACATCATCCTTATTCTTGTTAGGAGAAGGAGTAGCAATGTGGACTACCCTATTATTTTCTTCATCTCTCTCAATCTTGGAGATAACCCTAGCCTTCTTCTTTGTTTTACCTTTCCCAATCTAGGCCAATAAGTCATCCCAATTAGGGAGAGTGTCATCCACCACAACCTGCTTACTCTTTAACTCTCTATCCAACTAGGCAGGCACCATGGGATCTGACTGTACACTACTTTGTCCAACCGCATCCTAGTGAAACTCAGGTACTTCTTCATTCAAATCTTGCTTTTCCGGATTCTCTTCAACTTTATCTTCTTTTCCTTTATCATGTTCCTGTTACCCAGATTTTCACCCATGGCTCAATCAAGTAGAGCCCATTGATATTTGAAAGAAAATGGTACATTTTATTATCTTTCTTATATTACATTCATGTGTACAAATGAAAAATCCAGAAAGATTACAACTACAAATCATTGCATTCATACATATGCATATAACAGAAGAAAGATTCTGATCTTTCAAGGAAAAATACAATCTTTATTAAATGGATAAATATACATTGTCTCATACAAACCATGAGACTAACCTTACCTATTCAATACAAATTATGAAAAAACTCATACATGAATAGTTAAAAAGGAAGAACAATGAATGTGCATAGAAAGAAGTAACCAGCCATTACCTGTGAATGACTAGTCTTGACTGATATTATATCGTCCTGCTACTGCCCTATGTTGTCCTAAGCTTCAGTTTCCTTTTCCAGCACCTTTCCGCTCCTAGTCCTGCATGTGAGAGTAAGCAATGGTATTAGAGTACACTCTAAGCAATGACTGATTACAAAAATTGCATACACATTCACCCTATGCATGCATAAATTGACCATAATGTGTATTAAATAAGCAGTCATACTGAATATCCCAGAAGAAAACATTGAAGCCATTGAAATAGAACACCAAAGTACACATATTTTCTAACTTGTTTGCTTCATGTACAAATACAGGAAATGTATGATGCTCTTTTGTTAAAATTAAAGCACGTGGGGAAAACGTGGCTCCCACAAGGGTTTAGCTCAACGTGATTTTTTATGCTTTAAAGAGACTTTGAAGGTTAATTCATCTCTTATGTTTTGATCAAAAAAATGTATATCATTTATGATAATGAGTTTTATTCATTGTCATAAATGATATATAATTGTTTAAAGAAAATCACAGAGATCAAAGCAGATATGACTTACTGTTTCATGTGAGTGTGGCTTTGACTTTTTTTCATCATGCTCATTAGAGATGAAAGGAACATACAAGTGATCTATTTTATCTAAAAGGGACTACACAGTGTTAAGCTTGCAGAGATAATGGATTTTATTAAACAAGTGATCTAGAGTTTTTTTTGTATTTTGTATTTTATCATTTGTAAGTGAAAGACAGTGCTATTTTCAAGAGGGATGGCAGATTTTAGACATGGACATAACAGTGTTTGTTGAATACATAAACTATGATAAGAGAGCCACAAAATACTTAATAAAGATATGAGGACTATGTAGTCATCAACTAAGTGTAGATTCTACAAGAAAGCTCCATAAACATAGTCTATTATTTTATGGTCGCAAAAAGGCTAAAAGATTTAAGGATGAAGAATCTTTTCTATCTTCTAGTAGATAAAGCTAAGTTTAGGTCCATGCAAAATGTTTCAACATAAACAAAGCATGTGGACTGTTTTAGAATGCTGCAATACAGTATGAAAAGAATACCTATTAAGTTTAAAGTTGAAGTAATAAGACTAAGTTTCAGTGTTTCAAGCTTCAGAAAGTAGAACAAAGTGACAGAGGTGGTTGAAGAAATTTTAAGGACAATGAAGTAGCATACTCATAAAAACAGCATGATCATCTTTGAAAATAAAGACATTCATTTTGAGTTAGAATTACAACAGTAATAAATCACAGAGGTCTTCAAGAAAGGAAAGAAGTTACTCATAAAAAGTGTCTTCATCTCAGAAGTTAATCTCAACGAAGAAAATGCAATCATTTTTGTTGATTACATCATTTATGAATGAAGACTATGGTTTTGAATAAACTTATAAATTTTTTCATGTCCAGCAGAGAAATGGATTCTACAAGTTGTGTCCTATTGAAAATGAAGTAAGCTTTCAACTATCTGCAGAAAGTGAAAATCCAGAAAAAGCCAATTACTATAAAGTATATGGTCACAGCCATAGAACTCCAAAAATGCTTATGTATTTTACAAATATGCCAAGTTTACAGGGAAATCATAGTCAAATGGTCTTGTGACAAAAGAGTGATTTATTAACTACGACACTCATGGAATAATCATATACTACAGGAGAAAAGACTTTCATAGATACAAAATGAATGAATCTTAAAGCAAAGGAGGTTATAAAACATCATAAATATGTTTACAACATTTAGAGAAATGCTTGTTTCCTACCTCCTTTAAGGAGATTTGTAAGAGTAAAGGCTGAGACAAATACCCATTGAGTACAAGAAAGTCACAACTATAAAGTAAGGAAAGTGAAACCATGTTTCAGTGTGATCGAATGGAAACCCTTATCATTTCTCTAACAAAAAAAAATTGAGCAAACCTCAATCCAAGAAAAGAGTTTTTTTTTTGTGAATCTACAGAAGAGAATAATAATTATAGCCAAATATCTACACACAATGTAGTTGTATCATGATATGTAAAGGAGAATGAAACTTCAGCATGCCAGAAGCCGAATACAAAAAACAGAGTTGACTAACCATCAAATGTTTGCCATAGCCACAATCATATTGGGTTTTAAAACCCAATTATATGCACAAAGCATCAGAAAAATGACAAGCTAAACAACAGAGAGAAAACCCAGGTAGCGCCCTCAGTCATAAATGAAAACAAGACATACATTCATCATTTCTATCTATATAATTTTGAGTTTTCAAGAAGAGTAGATTTCATGGAGTATATAGAGCTTACCCAAGCTTGTGGATCGATTCTTCATAAGACTGTCAAAGCTCCCATCAAACCCTCTTCTATGGCGGCCAAATGTGCAAAAAAGAATACAGGGAAATGGAACAAGTAAAGAAAATGGAGCTCGAGCTAGGGTTTTTTCCATTATGGTGGCGCCTTCAACATGAAGTTTCCATAAAATAAAATTAACTTTACATTCATTTTAGGTTTTTAACAAACCCTTGGAGAAGCTCGATGGAGTTGAGGATTTTTTGCCTAAGTTTTTTTTTATCAAAAAGCTTTGTTCATATATTTTTATAATCGTGGCATATTTTATGCCTTGTGATTATTTTAAATAATCTTTTGAATATTTCATATGACTTCATCAATTAAGCCTTGTAATTGGCTTTATCATAGTGTCTTTATTTGTTTTTGCATTTTTAATCAATATTGTAAAACTTTATTTAAAGTCATGAAAATATAAATCACTTTAATAAATGTTATTCATTGATGCAAAATAAAGATGCTATGTTGGTTCTCAAGTAGGAGTTAAATGAAGCAATAATGATTTGCAAGGGTAAAGGGAAGTTGATTTCAGTTACCAAACATTTGGAGTGCAAATAGGAGCATTTATTTGCTTTTGAGGCAAATTGGAGCTTTTGGAGGAAGTTTTGAGGAGTCATCATGTTTGATAAGGTCAAGATAGACTTTTTCAACCTTTTGGAGCCTTTTGGAAGGAGTTTCAGTTGTTATTTTTAGGGATTTTTGAAGGCATACGAGTTCATGAACGTTCTAGAACCTATTTTGGTGGAACTTGGATACTTAGCCACATTTGTAACTCATTTGACAGTTAGTTCTAATTATGAAATTTTTTTTGGAGATTGTGACTGAAATAGTCCTTTGTAACAGTTTTGAGCATCTTTTGTAACTCATCATTTTGGAGTATGAAATACAAATTTTTACCTTGGAGATCATTGAAGAATATTTTTACCTTCCTGTTTCTTGCAAAGCATTGTGCATTTCAGGTGACTGATTAAGTTCTTTGTGAGAATTTCTTTCTCCTTCAGCTTTATCTCATTTTATGCCTTTTTGCAAAAGTAGAAGTATGCAGGTTATGAACTGTGTCTAAAAAATTGCATAGAAATCTCTAGTTTGTGAAATACTGCCTTCTTGAAAATATATGCAAAATAGACATGTTCATGAAATATCTATGCATAAATTTACACTAATAGACTATGTATTTTCAGTTTTCTTCGAAAGGTAACCAAGTGTATGACAGTCCTAGTGTTTCATAGCTCTTAATAATTTGGGGTATCACCCAATTTACTTCATATTTTTTAGTATTCTTCATTTTATTCAACCATATCCTTACCTTTTTCCCATCAATTTAATCAGCTAGGAGCTGGCCTTATTCAGAGGTTCATTTCAACTTTAGGTGACCCACAGCCTTGAAATGATCCCATGTTTCTCTAAGGTGATAAGGGTGAAACTTTATGAGATAATAGTTCCTCTTCCTCATGTGCTAGTGAAGGAATTTTGACTGGCGCTTCCTCTCTCTAAGGAGGTCTATCTTCTTCACTTCTTATAGGTGAGTCCTCATAAATCACCAAGGAGACTGTAACACCTTCTTTATTTCAGCCTTAGCACTGTAGAGCTCACCTTCTTGAAATTCTTCTCCTTCTTGATCTTGATAGTCTTCAGTATCCTTGGATTCACTTGGTGCATTGTGAGCATCATGGGAAGGAGGAATATTATCATGCTCTGTGGTAGGAACAACTATGGGAGCACTTTTCTTATGTACACCATCTTTAGGAGATGGAGTCCTTGATCTTCTCATGTACACTTGTGTCTTCTCTCTCGAACTCTCCACATTTACTAATGGTGGGTCAACTTCGCCTCCTGCCTTAGAAGTTTCCTTCTCCTTCTGTTACAACCTTACTATTCTTCTTCTCTTAGGTATGAAAAAACTAGCCTCTTTTCCCTCCTTTTTAATTTCATCCTTTGCAGTTTTCTTTATCCTTGAAATGTGTTTCCTTTTCTTTGTAATAGGCTTTCTTTGCTTCTCTGCCTCTTCCACCTCATCTGCTTGAGCATCCTTGATCTTTATCTTGAAGGGAGAGATCACCTTAGCCTTGCCCTTATGATCTCGCTCTATCGATTCCTCAGAAGTGGAATGAGACTCCAAGTTTCCCATCAAGTCATAGGTGCATTGTACACCCTCACTCTCCAGTTCCCAAATCTTGTGCTTAAGCCACAATTTTGTGTATTTAATCACTGGAGTCATAATCTTCTCTAACTCTATTTTCTCTTCCTCCAGCTAGTCTATTTCTCCAATTGGTTTATCATTCAATACCTCATAGTCATGGCCCTAAATTAAATCTCCATCATCATCTATCTGATCTGGGATGACCTTGATATTGTAAAATCTAGTCAAATTGACTGGTAGCCTAGAGAATTTCTTCTTTCAAATCTCAAACTCATCTTTACAGTTAGCCCATTAACCTCTAGGTCATCCTTGTGACTATACTCTCTACTAGCCTTCTTTTGGGCTTCACCAGTTCTATCAAATTTGGACCTTTTAGAATGGAAAGATAGGCCTAGAGTACTCATCTCCTCTTTAGAGAAGTGTGTTGTATGTATGGAAGGGAAAGCCTCATTACTGCCTACCCTGAGGGGAAAGCCATTGCAAAATCCTATTTTATGCTTCTCCTTCTTCACTATAGCATTGAAATCACATATCTTCCTTGTGACTTCCAGGAGTATGAGGTGATCAGTAGGATACCTAGGAAGTCTATAAGGGGCCCTCTGGCAACCATCTATCCTTATGTAATAAAAGGTGGGAAACTATATAAACCAAGCCCCATACCTTTTGATCAACTCCTTAGCATTTTCAGATATTCTAACATGCTCTACACCTTGGAGCAACCTAGTGATGTACATGGTGAATGCATCATTCACCCTTCTATAGCTTAAGCTTCCCAAATGTAGTTGTGGATAGACCTCATATATCACATCCCGCCCAAAGGTTCCTCATGTACTCAATCCCTTATATGGATGGAACCTAGCCAAGGCATAGAACAGGTAAGAAGTCATTGTAAAACTCTTAGTTTGCAAGACATTGCATAGTTGATCATGTATCATGGCACTTATAATGCGTGCCTAGTGATAATCGGTATTCTGTTCCATCCTCACTATAACAAGGAACATCCAGTTTTCAAAAGCTCTTGCACTCTTCAAACCTATTACCCTGCTAAGTAATGTGATGGCATCATAGTACTCCAATTTGAATTTTTCCCTGAATAATTGTTTTGGCATCTTCGAGATGTGGGGTTTAGGTTTCTCCAACCAAGAATTGACCACCTGTAGAGCCTTTCTTGAATCATCTTCAAAATAATTTCTAGCAACTTCCAAGTCCACAGTTACCACATGAGATCTATCAGGAATGTCAAAGGTTTGTGCCACAGATATAGGAGAGAAGTTTTCCAACACTCTGCCTTGAGGACCAATCACTATTTGTGTACCTCTGTCATAATTTCTAGCACATTCAAGCACTAGTTCATAGCATTGAATAGTAGGAGGAAAATCAGACACATGAGCCAACCCTGATTCCACTAACCTTTTATCCAACAATGGAGGGTCCTTTTGTGCCACTCTTGCCTTGAATTCCTCATAATCCCATCTTCCTACATTGGTATCACCTACCTCAGTCTAGATGGAAGAAAGCTTGGACTCAGGAACCTTTCTCTTTATGTTGATTTTGATTCTCTCTGCTCCTAAGATTGAAGATCCTCCAGGACCCTGATCCATCTGCTTGCTCCTAGTTCCATTTGCCACTGCCTGACTTGATTCTACTTGTGTGAACCCTTCTCCTAGTACCTGCAAAAAAACATGAGTAAATGAATTAAACAAGGATTTGCAAGCCAAAACAAGGATTCCCCATGAAATCCATTTACAAACTCAAATTAGGAAGAAAATATTAAACACAATGCAAATGACAAAAACAAGATAAAATCCTAATTAGATATGAAAACTCATGATCCCATGGGGGAATTGGTGCTAATTTGATGTGAAAATTGGCCCTTTCCCAATTCCTATGATGAAATCTTGATATGTTGAAGATGATATTGATCCACTTTTGATGAAAGATGAGAACTCCAAGCCAAAAATCTGCAAAACCTAGCTATGACTCAATAATGATGGATGGAATTCAAGAGATATTTGAGCATGGTAGCTTTGCTTGGATTGTGGATGATAAAATGAGGAGAGGAGCTCTTCATTTATAGGATTTCAAGATGGATGAATGCCCAAATTTGAGCAATGTGGGACTAACATTCATCCAATGATATAGTGCCACTTGTCAAGCTATGAATGGATGATGGATGTGCAAGATTTGGGGTTTGTGCCAATAAATGCCAATATTTAAAATTCAAATTTGTTGAAATGACATGCAAGAGGGAAGGGAAAATACAATAAATGCCACTTGGCTCAAGGTAAAGGACATGTAAGATGAAGTTATTGCCTTGTTGGATGTACATGTTGACTTGGAATTTTTGAATTCAAATTGAGGGAATATTCCAAAAGATGCCTTGTGAGGAAAATAGAGATTTAATAAATGAATTAAATCTGTTTTCATGTGCAACTTGCATTATCTAGAGGATGTGACATGCGATGAGCTTAAATTAATCAAGGGTTAATTAATTTAATAGGAGATTAGATGATGTGACTTATTTGACTTAGATTTATGGGTTTATTTAAATCAAATAAGAGAGGAATATGATAAGAGGCTAATTAAATAAGGATTTTGATTTATTTAATTAAAAGGGATGGTGTTAGATTAAATCAAATAAGGTTTTAATTTATTTTATTTAATGAATAGACTTTAGAGATTTAATCAAATAAATTGATTATTTAATTAAAATAGGGATAATTAGATCAAATGGATTGATTTAATTAACAAAAGAGATGACTTAATTAGACAAAATGATTTATTTAGTTAAGGGGCGAATATTGATGAATTTAATCAGATAGGGGAATTTGATTAAATGGTTAGACCGAGGGATGATTTAGGAAGAAACGATGTTAGTAAGTCAGGATTGAATGCATGATGTCAATCAATATATTTTACGTGTCTACATTTTGCCCCTCTTTGAAGCAATGCACTCGTTGTGTTGGTTCAAAGAATAAACGATCTCGATCAAAGCCAAAAATTTTGATATTAAAAACTTGTCCCATTGCCGCCTAGGGAGAGAATATGCCAATATAATGCCCCCTCGAGAAATCGGACAGAAAATATTAATTTTTTGGGTGATCTCGCGAAAAAAGGTGACAAAGTACCCGATAAGTCTGAAAGGGGTCCGAGAGGCTAAAAACATGTCTAAACGCAATAAGAAGATGAAAAAAAAGCCTCAAACGGACAAAAATAGGTTTGAGGGTCCAAAACCCTAGCAAGATAGCCATTTAGGGTCAAAAAACCCTAATTTTTAGGTTTAAAAGGGGCCCAAGGGGTCACTTTCAAGTCATTTTCACACACCTCCGCTAGCAAACCTTGAGATTCGAGCTCTGACCCTCCGGCAATATGGCACAATGACAGCTTCCTCTACACATTTTGGACCGAGTTCGGACCTACCAGTGGGCACCTGGCATCGGGGCACCGATATGTGACCCTTACCTAAGCTTAATTTTTTCATTTAATGCATTAATTAGCCCTTTAAAAGATGAGCTCGCCTCCAATGGCGCTATTATAGCGCCGCTCGACATTTGAACTACACCACAACAAGCAGTTTTGCGCCGCAGCGGTGCTATTTAGCGTCGCAGCAGTGCAGTTTGAAGTTTAGAAACTTCGCCGCTGGGCTCGAGCTCGGCGGGTCAATTTGGGAAAAGTGCACCGCGGCGGTGCCCTTTTCATGCAAATTGCAACGTTGGGGATAAAGTGCGCCACAGCGATGCTTTTTGGCTTAATTTAGGGTCCATCGTTTGAGTTTGAGGAAACTCAAACTACAACGCCATCACAAACTGTGCCACTAGAAGCGAGCTTGGAGTGTTAGGCCAGGATTTTTCCAAAAAATTTAACATGCTGACTTTCCCTGATGCAGGACGGGCCTAGGGAGCTTTATTCTCGGGAGCACCAGTCATGGGATTTGGCAAGCTTCCTATGGGACCTGAGCGACAGAGACCAGGACTGACTGGGAGTCACTGGCCTATGGCATATTATGTACGCAGCACCCGTGCGCACACACCTAGGGATGCTATCAGTGCTGGCTGAGAGGTGGCACAATGAGACATCGTTGTTTCATCTTCCCATTAGCAAGGCGACTATCACCTTGGAGGACGTCTGGTGCATTCTATGATTTCCCATTCATGGCCGATGGGTGGTTTACAATATGGAGGAGGGACGTGAGTGTTGTGTCAGAGTTCTCGCTACATGAGACATTATCTATTGTGAGGGTCAGATTGAGCTGGAGAGATACAAAGTTATAGCACCTCCCTTCCGCTGGGCAATTGTAGTGATCATTTCAAGTTTGGTTACCCCAGACAGACAAGGGTGGTATTTCAATCTAGGTTGGGGATACTGCTGGGAGAGGATGGTCTGAGACAGGCCAGTTCGCTTTGCATGGGGGCCTGTCCTTTTGGCTTCTCTTTATAGGGATCTCCACAAGTACGTTTACGTGGATGGCAGAGTGTTGGGAGCCGGAGTGACTCTTCTTCATGTTTGGGCATGGGGGAACCTTTATGTGCTATGTCCATGGGTCGTTCCAGTTTCGATGGGGGCAGAGGATGCCCTTGTGGCACTATACAGAGGCGGTGTGTCCTTCACACACACTGGCAAGCATGGGATCCCCTACTGGAGGTGGGTCCTAGATGAGATGCTTATCTTTACCTAGTGTCCATACTTTGGTCAGCCCGGATGGGATGACAAAGCTGCTCAGCTCTTCTACTACCACCAGGATCGATACATGCAGGGTCGGGAGCACACAATGATTGAAAGATACCTGCCCATGCACGTATAGCGTCAGTTTGGAGAGCCACAGGATCGGCCCGATGATGGTTATGTAGCCGTCTTTGCATGCATCATGACACAGATAGCATGGGGGCCTGGTATTCCTACCTCTGAAGTAGTTGACAACTTTCAACAGTTGGTAGCCCGACTGTGGGCTTATGATCAGGGCTTGGCAGATCCAGGGACCACACAAGCCTACAGAGACTAGTTCAGACCTCCTCTTCGGTTGACCGTTCTAGGTGAAGATCTAGAGGTACGCAGGGTCAGAGGCAGGGGGAGAGGATGAGGACAAGGATGAGGACCGAGGGTCAAGATTCGATAGAATCCACCAGGGGTACCCCCAGTCCCACCAAGTCATGGGGATGTCCACATGTAGGATCAACAGCAGGATCCGCCAATCCCACCACCACGAGCTGAGGGTGAGGATCAGGTTCACGCGCAGCCATGGGTACAGCCAACAAGGCAAGTAGACGCACGAGATGCCTTGATTTTATAGTTGCAAGCCCAGGTTCAGGCAGTGATAGCAGAGAGGGACCAGGCGAGGGCTGAGAGAGAGTAGCTTAGAGCAAAGAGGGATCAGGCTATGTAGTAGAGATAGGCTGCAGAGCTATAGGCAGCCACCGAGCTAGGCTGCAGGTAGCAGATTGAGAGTATGACAGCCTCCTCATCTCAGGGTACAGTGCCGATGCGATCTTACAAGGATGCTATTTGAGAGATAGAGTACTACCATCGGGCCTACCATGACACCGTACCTAGAGTAGATTGGGTCCCAGAGTACTCAGAGCGGGCCAGCCATAGACCACCAAAGGGTCACGATGATAGGGGTGAGGGCAGCATTCACAGAGATTGAGCGTGATCTAGATGATACATTCTTTTTGTGCCTTATGGGCTCATTTTTGATAGCCCGATGGGCGTTTTGTACTAATTGACACATATGTACAGTGATCCAATTATTCTTTGTACTATGACAGTTGATGATATGATATATATATGAGTCGATTTTGATGCAATGTACTGTGTACTCCTTTATTTATGCATGTATGATTCTTCTTTTATATGTTATGGATGCATTTATTTCTAATGATGTTATGCAATGGTTATGACTAACAGATCTATATTATGCTAACTTATGATATGATGTGCAATGATGTTAACTATATGATGGTTTATTTTATGCCAATGCAATATGTGAAATGATATGATTTATGGTATATGCAATGATGTGTAGAAAATGCTTATATATGAGATGATTTATGGATGGATGTAATATAAATGGGATGGTCGTGATATGATGTTTAATGAAATGGTGTTATGAGATGCTTAGAATAACAAATGTTATTATCCTAAATGATGATGTATGTGATGCAATGATATGTTAATGCAAGGTGATATGTTGATGCGTAATGTAAACGTAATGTGATGATATGATGTCATGATGTTATGCAAGTATGTATGCCTAATTAATTAAATGCTTATATACCTCTTGGTTATGATTATGCAAAAATGATTATGGAATGCTTTTGTAGATGCCATGTGATGATTTAGATGGTATTATGAAATGAAATGCAAATGAATGTTTATGTAATGATCGATAAAATGCCATGAGATGCAATGTAATGGGTGAAATGCAATGACATGGATGCACCTATTTATGAAGAATGTTTATGATAAACTGCAATGCGTATGTTTCCTTTATGCCATATGCTAATGATTTCTATATGATATGCTTATGCAATATGCTAATGATTTGTGGATGCAGGATCGATGATGATGATGGTGATGATGATCAACTATCATAGTACCTTGTTAGCGCGGTTAGTAAGAAAAGAAGAAGTCATTTCAACAAGACACAAGATGACACAAATGCAAATGATGATGATGATTACTTGTCGAGAAATTGGGATTTTCAAAGGGCCAAATTTTCTTATGTTTGATAACACACATGGTACGATGCATCGAGGTATAGAAAAACCAGGATGGTGTTGTACTCAGTATGATGGAGTTTGACTCAAAAATTAGATAGGAGTATTCTTGTTCACACCTGTCATACGGAAACCTTGCTAGGATGTATTTCAGAAGTTTCAGACACCTCAGACCAAAGCACAGAAAGGTAAACCTATCCCTGTAATAGTCAACAAGTTTCCCTAGACCTCTTCCATACATACCTAACAAAGAAAGTATTTGCCAAGGTTATATTGCAAGAACGTCCAACAAGCACATCAAACAAAAGATAACGATCATTGCCCCATTCCTATTTCTCCAAATCCTCTATTTTGGGATATGATCGAGACATCCTTGGAATGAGCGCAAAATAAGATAAGTCAAAAGATAAAGACCAAGTAAACAAACAAATTGATGCTCTTCAATACCGCTAATCGAAAGAGGATGTGTTTTCTAAGATGATAACTGAAACTTATTGCCAAAAGATAATGCCCATTGTAGGAAGGATTCATCCTAGGACATGTTAGTGGATGGCTGCACGTCATTTCATTTATAAGGGATGATTGATATGGGACCAATTCAGATGATGTGTTACCGATACGAAGAGATAACCAACTTGCTTACGCACTGACTTAGACTTTAGACTTGACATTTTTTGAGTTTTCACTTTTAAACCTGCTAGACTTGTTTCTGACTGTTTCACCAAAGGTTGATAATGATGATCAGTTTATTATGAGTGGTGTTTATTGTGGGTGCAAGCAAGACGAGACGGATGGGTTTTGGATGTTTTTTGCAATGTTGTGAGGCTGTTTTTGGTATTTTTTTTTATATTTTCAAATGTTTTGGTTTTTTGTTTTTTGATGTTTTTTGGAATTTTGCAAGATTGTAACCAAGAGAATAACCTAAAGACCTATCCTAGGGGTCTCAAGGGCTGGTCAACAAACTAGCCTTGCCTACGTTATACATGTAGAGACCACGTAGTTCGACTGACGACTTGAATGATTTACAGATGATGATATACATGATGAGATGTCAGCTTATTATGACAGAATCCTATAAGACTAACCTAAATGTCCTGGGGGATGATCAAAGATCAACCTTGCCTATGTTCAAGCTCAGAGATGACGTAGTTCGACAAGATGACCCTGTTTTGGATTTTGAAATGTTTTGATGTTTTTGGATTTTCTGATTTTTTTATGTTTTTGGATTTTCTGATTTGAAGACTTTAAGATCATACATCAATCCGATCCGATGAGAACATGCCCCTAGCGTGATGCAATAGACTACTTCTGATAAAGGCAGGACAAACTGACCTTGAGTATGGGCTGAATAGTACTAGGAGGGATCATGATACGAAAACAAGACCAAGCTATGGTGTGGATGCGAGTGGATGAGTGATGGATGGAGACCTTTATGCGATGGATGATTTGAGTGAAATGGATGGATGATTTAGAACAAGCCGTAAAGATCTTGGTGGGTGGAAAGCGCTTATTTACGCAAGGCACCTGTTTGCCAGGTTTTCACCAAGGTACTTGCCCAAAGTGTCACCAAAGTGGTTTTCACTAGAGGACGATTTTTTTATCCTTTTTTTGATTTTTTTGGATTTTTTGTTGTCACCAAGACGCCTATTTGCCAGGTTTTCACCGAAGTAACCATTTTTTAAGGACTTTTTTCTGATTTTTTGGATTTTTTGGTTCTATACCTTGAAAGATTTAGGCATAAAACTTTTTGAGATGAGAGTTATTCATTGGCTCCTATAGAGGTTCCCCTTCAGGTGTTGATAGCTGATATGCCCCTGATTTATAACTTGTTGTTATGAAAAATGGTCCTAACTAATTAGGTTTGAACTTGCCTTTGCTGCTTGGGTTTGGGATATTCTTCTAATTTTCTTTGAAGACCAATTCTCCGATTTGGAAAGTCCTGCTTTTGATTTTCTTGTTGTAGCTCTGTTTGAGTCTATTTTGATAGACTTGTAGATGATTCAAAGCGTCTATGCATCTCTCATCCAGTAACTCCAGCTCATTTAGTCTTGATACCTGATAGTCCTCATCCATGATGAGGTTTTGTAATGATATTCTGAGGGATGGGAGCTTGATCTCAATGGGGAGTATGGATTCTAATCCGTAGACCAAGGAGAATGGGGTGGCGCTAGTGGGTGTGCGGATGTTGGTTTGATAAGCCTAGAGAGTGGGATTAAGATGCAAGTGCCAGTCACGACCTACGTCATTGACTATTTTCTTAAGGATTTTGAGGATGGTTTTGTTCGTGGCTTATGCTTGGCCATTTCCTTGGGGATAATACGGGGTGGAGAAGCGATGCTGGATTTTGAATTTCTCGCACAAGTCGCAAACCTCTTGGTTCTTGAATGGTGTCCCATTATCTGAGATAATGGCTTGTGGGACACCGTAACGACAGATGAGATAGTTCAGGATAAATTTTGAGATCTACTTCCCAGTGATATACGTCATGGGTATGGCTTCCACCCACTTTGTGAAGTACTCAGTTGCAGTGATGAGGAACTTATGGCCATTGGATGAGGTGGGTGAGATTTTTCCAATGAGATCGAGTCCCCATTGCGAAAAGGGCCATGATGTGATAATGGGATGAAGCTCTTGAGCTGGAGCATGGATGAGGTCCCCATGCTGCTGACATTGTAAACACCTTTTAGCATGATCATGCACTTCTCTTTCCATTGTGGGCCAATAATACCCCATCCTCAGTAGTTTCTTGGCAATGGTCATTCCACTCGAGTGTGAGCCACAGATACCGTTATGAACCTCGGTTAGAGCAGTTAATGCCTCCTTAGCATTTAAACAGCGTAGCAAGGTACCTTTTATGCTTCTACGGTATAAGGTATCACCTAGGATGACAAATTTGGATACCTTTTTGATAAAGGTTCATTTTAGGCTCGATGGTAGGTCAGCGGGTATGACTCCTATTCGAAGATATGTATAGATGTCATGGTACCAAGGATCGCCAGGACCAACGATTTCACACACATATTCCTATTCTAGTACCTCAAATGTGGGAACGAGAAGCTGATCAATCAGAAATTCATATTTCGGCAAGTTATGAGGGATGTCTAATAGAGACCCAATTGTAGCCATGGCATCTGTTGCTCTGTTGTTACTTCTTGGAATCTGCTCAAATGTTATGTCAATGAAGGATTCCTTTAGAGTCTCCACCAATTTCTTGTATGGAGTGAGCTTATCATCCTTAGTCTAATATTCATTGTTGACCTGATTTATGGTCAACTGAGAGTCTCCGTAGACTTTGAGAGCCATGATATTCCACTGCACTGCTATCCTGAGGCCTATAGTCAAAGCCTCGTATTCTGCTATGTTGTTAGTGCAAGGAAATGCCAATTTGTATGACTTCGGTATGCAGTCCCCTTGTGGGGTGATGAAGAAGACACCAACTCCTGATCCATGTTGTTTGTATGAACCATCGAAGTATAGTTTCCAATGGTCAGTTACATTGAGGTTAAAGATGGATTCATCTGGGAATTCTGAGACAAGAGGGTTCTCAGAATAAATGGGTGCTTCTGCTAGTTGATCTGTAATAGCTTGTCCCTTAATGGCTTTTCGCTCTACATACTCGATGTCATACTCTGATAATATCATTACCCATTTTTCCATTCTTCCCGTGAGCATTGCCTTTGATAGTAGATACTTGAGAGGATCAATTTTCGCAATAAGCTTTATCTTGTGTGCCAACATGTAATGTCTAAATTTTTGGGAGGCAGACACTACTGTGAGGCAAGCTTTCTCGATGAATGAGTAATTTAGCTCGTGATCGACCATTGTCCTGCTGATGTAGTAGATGGCCCTCTCCGTTCTGTTTTCATCATGCTAAGCTAGGAGAGCTCCAAGGGTTGCTGTTGTTGCTGACACATATAAGATCAATGGATTTCTTGGGATAGGTGGCATTAAAACTGGTGGTGTCAGTAGATATTCCTTGATTTTTTTAAATGCTTCTTCACACTTTGTAGCCCATTTGTACGCCACTCCCTTGTGGAGTAGGTGAGAGTATGGGTTCTGCTTGTCTGCCAGTTGTGCTATGAACCATCGACGGATTGAAGTTGGCCTTGGAGGCCTCTCAGTTGTTTTAATGTCTTTGGTGCTTCCATCCTGAGGATTGCTTTCACTTTTGCCAGATCTACCTCGATACCCCTCATGGAGACTATGTATCCTAGCAATTTACCTGATTGTACGTCGAAGATGCACTTCTTGGGATTTAGTCTGACTTTGTACTCCTCCAGTCTGTCAAAGATAGCACTTAGGGTTGCTATATGATCTTGTCTTTTTCTTGACTTAGCTAGAATGTCATCGACATAGTCTTCGACTGTTTTATGAATCATGTCATGGAAGATCAATGTCATGGCCCTTTGATATGTTGCTCCTGTGTTCTTAGGCTAAATGGCATCATGTTCCAGCAGTAGGTCCCCCATGGGAAAGTGAAAGATGTCTTGTGTTGATCTTCCTTTGCTATCATGATCTAGTTGTATCCTGAAAGTCCATCCATTAGTGATAGCATCTCATGTCCTGTTGTCATGTCTACTATCATGTTGATGTTGGGAAGCGAGAAATCATCCTTGGGACATGCCTTGTTCAAATCTCTAAAGTTCGTACAGATTCTGATGGCTTTGTCAGGTTTTGAAATAAGTACCAAATTTGACACCCCTTCTGGATAATCAATTGGTCGGATAAATCTTGCATCTAACAACTTTTTGAGCTCCATTTTGACTAACAGAGCCATTTGAGGATGCATTTTCTGAAGCTTTTGTTTGATCAGCTTTTCTTCTGGATGTACTACTAAATGATGAACCACAGTCTCTGGATCAAGCCCTGGCATATCAACATAGCTCCATGCGAAGTTTATTTGTCTTTCCCTTAGGAATGCTACTAGGAGTTATTGCTCTTCTGATAATAGTGATTCTGCATAGAATGTGATATGCAGGGTCTCCTCTGTTCCTAGGTTGACTGGATTGCATTTTTCGGCCAAGACTGTTGAGTTCTCTTGATGAATAGCTCTTAGAGGAAGATTGAATCCTTCATCCTTGGGCGCCTCAAAGAGGTTTTCACTATTGGATACATCCTTTCTTTTTACTATTTTCTTGTCAGAGAATGCCACAGTGTGCTTTTCACTCAAGGACTTGGATATGATTCTTAGTTTCTCACTTTTGCGACTGAAGGATTCAATTGTTTCCCCATAATAGGCATGTGTTTCCAGCTCCCTTATAAAGCCTACTTTATGATCCCCATCTGGAATGTTATCCCTCAGTCCCATGGATTCTGAGAGTGCCTCATCATTTTCAAATGTATCAAGAATTGGTGGTCCTCGTTGGTCATAGTCGATCAGTTGGGGGTACACTAAACGGATCTCATGATTTGGATGGTCTATTTCAAAGGAGAGGGTGCTAATCATACATAGGGTGGTGTCCTCAAATAACCTAGGTAGATTGGATATGGTATCCTCGTCATCACTACTAATGTAGGGCTCAGTTATAAAATTATGTGTGTCTCTGCCTGTGACTATTGGTGAGTGTACTTGTACTAGTACTAGTTGAGGAGAAATATTAACCATTCTAACCGAAGGACTTCGGCCACGTATGGTTATTCTCGGAGGGATATGTCCAAGACCAATATTTGTTATGGGTCGTGTCTCTGGCATGATAGGTATTATGAGCCCATTGTCATTTTGTCCCAGTCTTTGATTTCTGTCGTAGCCCATTGCGAGCATCATTTGTAGGCCCTTGCTTCTTTTGTCCATCAGTAAATTAGCTGCTAGTCTTTCATCTTGATACAACATGTGAGATGGATTTGCTTCAATAACCTCATGGCCAAGGTCTCCCCATCTTGTGAATTTGGGATAGTTTTGAGGATAGGTTTGTGATGTGGAAGCTTGATTTTCTTATGGACGTCCCCGTGATCTAGGAGATTGTGGTAACTCTCCTATCACAAAATCATTGTTAGGGAGTTTGTAGCTTCCACAACCATCCTCTTGGATGATGAGCTTGATATCAAAGATGGTGGAGATGGTGGGGATGGCAGGTGTCTCTATCACAGAAGTGGACGCGAGAGTGGCGGGGTCGATGTATGGTGTGGATGGGCCCTCATCATTCTTTGGCACCTGGGGGATTTTGTAATACTTGGCTTCAATATTTTTGCAATATGAAAACGGTTTGGGATCTTCGTGGCCGGTGACCTCTTGTCCATTATGTGTAAATTTCACACATTGGTGGAAGTTTGATGCTATGGCTTTCATCACATGGATCCATGGGTGTCCTAGGAGCATATTATATGGCAAGTTGAGGTCCAAGACCTGACAAGTAGTTTCCATGAGCGTTGGCCCTACTTGAATAGGGAGTTTAATTGTGCCTTGAGATACTCTTTCTTGGTCGTCATATGCTCTTATCATGATGCCCTTTCCTTTGTTAATGGAATCTTCTGATATTTTCAACTGCTTGATGAGGCTAAGAGAACAAATGTTCAAACCTGCACTTCCATCCACCAGGACCCTTTTGATTTTTCTCTTGTTGACAATGGCTTCCAAGTGAAGTGCACGGTTGTGAGATGGTTGGGCGGGGAAATCTTGGTCAGAGAATGTAAGAAGATTAGGCGTAATGATATTTCCGACCATAGCTTGGAATTGCTCTGCATCGAGATCTGTGGGGATAGTGGATGAGGCTAGTGCTTCTTCAAGGATCCTTTTGTGAGCTGATGATATTTTTAACAACTCCATGATGGAGATGTGTGTTGGCATTCTCTTCAGTTGTTCCACAAAATTGTAGCTATGCAGAACGGCTCTAGATGAAGGGATTATATTAGGTTGGGATGATCCTACAATAGTGACTCCAAAATCTTTGGCATGGGTGCCCTTGATGGTGATGACCATGCAGTCTTCATTTAGGGACGCAACGACCATTTCGTACACATGATTTACGCTACCCTTCCCTTTATCATTCTTATTCCCTTTGTTGCCGTGATTCGGCATATGATTCATGTAGATTTTAAGATCCTGATTTCTGGTAGGTTGTTCCACATTTATGATTTTCTTGTCAATGAGATCTTGGATGATATTTTTGAGTCTCATGCAATTGTTTGTGGTATGACCTTTGATTTTATGAAATTCGTAAAGTTGATTTTCGTTATACCAAGGGGGTTTGACATCAAGTTCTTGGTAGTTTTCAAATGTAGGAGGCTTGATGAGTTTTTCGTCGATCAACTTTTTCATTATGTCCTCCAGTGGTTCCCCCAAAATAGTGTATTTTCATTTGGGATAAGTTTTGCATTGGGGTGGTCCTCTTTGATCATTGAGGTTATTGATGGTTGGATTGTTGTTGGGTTGGTATGTTGTGTGATGAGTGTTTTGGCATTGATTTTGGTTTTGCGGTGTGGGTGTATTTTGGCGTGGACCACTAATGACCACCTTGACATCAATGATACCATCATTAGTAATGTTCTTGTTCCTTGCCCATGTGTGAGGTTTATCATTGTAATTGGATGATGGGCGGTTGTTTTGCTGTTCGTGATATGATGGTGATTTCGTGGGTTGAGTTACAAGGGCTCTTTCAATGCTCAGCACTTTGGAGATTAATTGCTCATATGTGGTGATGCCCTGAACCTTGAGATGAAATGCCAGGCAGCTTTCAAGGTTGGCTATGATGGTACAAACTTGTTCTTCTGGCATGGTCCACTTAACCTGATTGGCCTTGGATCGCTATTGTTGAAGGAATGAAGCAAAAGATTCATTATTTCCTTGTTTCAGAGCGTATAGTTCTTCGAGACTAACATCCATTGCAATGTTACATGCGTAGTTCTTAATGAATGCATCCCTAATTTCTTGGAATTTTCTAATGCCTGAAGGTAAGCAAGAGAACCATTCTATAGCAGGGCCTGCCAAGCTTCTAGGAAATAGCCGCATCAGATAAGTATCATCATATGTGACCTCCATGCAATGAACCTGGAATTCCCTTATGTGATCTTCAGGGTTTCCCATCCCTCGATATTTGTCAAATTTGAGGATTTCAAATCCCTTGGGGAATGGTTTCATCTCTAAGCTCCTATCAAATGGAAAGGGACACAAGTTGCTTGGTGTTTCGGTTGTCCGCCCTGATTGAAGGTCGAGCACTTGTTGCGAGAGAAACCTAAGTTGTGTCTTCACATCACTTTGCGGATCAGGGGGTGGGATGAAGGTGTTTTGGGGTGTTTGAATCAAGGGTTGGATGAGTGGATTGTTTGTTGCGTTGTTTGATGGTTTTTGTATGTTCTGGTGGGCGAAGTAGGCTTCTACTTGCTTTTGTATGAACAATGCTTGTTGTTGATCTTGTTGTTGTTGCACTAAGATTTGTGCTTGTTGTTGCACTTGTTGTTGTTCCAATAACGCTTTTTTTTGTGCTTATTGTTGTTCCCACAACACTTGTTGTTGGGCTACCATTTATGCTACTTCTTGCTACTCTTGGTATTGCTTTAGTGCTTGTTGATATGCTTTCACTTGCACTGCTTGTGCAAGAATTTGTGCTTGTTCTTGTGCTTGTTGTACTTGATATTGAGCTTATGCTTGTGCTGCTTGTGCTTGTGTGGCTTGTTTCTACAATAAAAGTTGTGCTTGAGCATCCCTTTGTGCTTGCAATGCTTGTGCAGCTTGGGCGGCTTGTTGTTGTTGTTGCAATAAAGCTTGGGCTTTTTGCATTTGTTGCGCTTGTAATGCAGCTTGTGCAGCTTGGGCAGGTTGTGCAGCTTGAGCGGCTTGTTGCACGGATTTTTGTTTTTGAAATTTTTGGTATCCTCTTTGAAAAGTAGCTTGCAATGTTGCATCGTATTGGCTTGATGTGGTGAAAGTTGGTGGTGGTGGAGGTAGTGGTGGATATGCAATGGTGGTAGATGATGATGTTGTGTTGATGTTTTGGGTGTTGGATAGTGCTATTGATGTGATTGGTCCTTGAGAGACCATGCTTTGTGATGTTAGGGGTGTGTTTGACGATGTTGCCATTGCTTGTGCATTTATCGTTTGTTGTTGCGATATCAACGATAAATTTTGAGTGTTTGGTGCAATGCTTTGATTGATGGTTGGGATATAGGTTTGATTGATACTTGGTAGGGGAGGAAGCCCTAAACCAAGGAGTGGTGTGGATGATAATGGCAATGGTGGAAGAGGTGGAAAGGTGAGGGGTGTGAGTTGTTGTGAAGATGTTGTGATGTCGAATAGGCCCCCAAGTCCGAACATATCTCCCTCTTCTTGTGAATTTGTGAGAAGAGGTGTTTGAGGAGTTGCGTGAAAAGATGATGATGATGGATCATGATGGAATGTGAGAGGAACATTTTTGTGTAATGGGTTTTGGGGTATATTTTGTTCCAATGTGGTGTTTGTGTCCAAGTTTTGATTATTAACAAGGGGGTGTGATTGAAGAGCATTGAGAAATTTATTTCCCTTGTTGACATTGGGTTGTGTTGGAGCAAACAATGTTGTGATTTGTGGAATGTTTTGCGTGATGTTTTGGGATGGAGGTGTAGATGAAATGGGGATGGTGGATGAGATAGGTGGAAAGGATGTATCCACTATAGTACTTACATCAAAATCTGAAGGCAACTTGGCCCCTTGTTTTTCTAGTTCAAGCATGTATAACGAAGGGTTGAGTCTCATCATGATGTTGATGATTTTATGATTCTTTGGATTTTGAAGCATTTCAGTCATTTCTTTGTGAGACATTACAAAGGTAAGGTCCTCTCCTTGATTTTCTTCTTGTGGATTTTGCGATGATGAGAGGGTCAACGGATTACTTGATTCAGCTAGATTCATTTCTGTGTTTGTTTGGCTAAGATCGCTTGAAGCGGGTGTTTCTTTGTTGGCTTCCATACTCTTCTTGTATTGAGATCTCGTTTGAACCATAAAACAAGGATCAAGAATATGGGAGATGAATCTCTTGATTCTTTGGATTGATCTCTATTTTATGTCCCAAAGTATAAAGTTTTAGGATTCCTTGAGGATCAAAGGTGATGATATGAGGATGATTAGAGATGGATGATATGGATGTTGTGGCTCTTGATAAATCTTGAATGAGATACTAGGCTTTTTGGACTTGCAGATTTTGTTTTGATTTTGGGTTTTGAACAAAAAGACCCTAAGATGTTGGATGATGATCTAAGGGATAGCTTTGTTCAAAGGATGATAATTTGAATACGTGTGAGGAGAAGGATGCATCTACCCACACCTATTCAAACAAGATGATTGTTTCACTAAGCATATGAAGAAGGATTCATCTACATACACTAAGCTAGACAAGATGATTTTGATAACTTTGACTAAGTATATGCAAAAGGATGCATCTACACATGCCTAGCCAAAGGTGTTTAAATAAATGTTTTCAAGGATTTAGTCTCAATGATTGTGATGATTTTGATTTTGCCACAAAGCCTAGTATTTAAGGATGATTTCAAGATTTTCCAAAAGGTGATGATGAGATGGATTTTGTTTTGATATTTTGGAGGATGGATGAAAAAGAGATTTTGATATGTTTTGATCCTAAGATGAACCTAAAAAGGTACACTTTGTTTGCTTAGACCTAAGTATTGAAGAGCATGCAAATGCTTCCTAATGACCTTTGTAACCAAGAAATGATTTCATTTGAACATTCATTTTTGGATTTCCAACCAATGATTTGTTTTTCTTTTTGGGATGGTGGGGCTTCAACACATATGAAAGTTCATTTTTCTTAGCTTTGCTTAATGTCTTTATTTTACCAAAAACACTTTCTTCAATTAGGTTTTCAAACTAAGATGGCCAATGTCTTAATTTCTTAGAACCCCACAAGATATGTTATGTGGAAATTCAATGAACTTAAGGCAAGGGTTTTCCTATTGTTTACTTAAGGAGGAAAATTAAGATATAATCCAATTTTTAGAAACCTCTAAGGATGTGAATCACAAGGGAAAGCAATAACATATGGATTGAGTCAATTGTATTTGTCCTCAAAAGGGTTTTAAATTTGGATGATGTTAAGTGTTTGTTTTTGAGATGTTTTCGATCAAGCAATGCATTTTGTAACCCAAGAATAAGTACAATCCTATGGATGTTTAAGACAATATTTGTTGGATTCCCACTTGGAAAAGTCTAGCTACACTTATCTCTAGTGAATGGTTAGATGTTTGACCCCACTGGCTCCCCTCCACGGAACTCACTTATATGGGGCAGCCAAGCATCAACACCCATGAAACTCCCATGGCATGTTTTCCGTTTCTACTAGAAGACCGTAAAAGTGTGGGGTGGCTTGATAACGACCATTCTTGCACCAACAAATAGATAAAAGGATTTTGGAAAATTCTAGCACATGGGTTTTAGTAAGGACTTTCCATTCGTGGAGATTGACCCATACGGTAAGAGTCCCCTTTGGATCCATCTTGTCGGAATCAACCGTGTGATATTGGTGTTTCTTCCAATATCCACATTTATATCCCGGTTGGAAATACTCTTGGATTTAGAGTGTTACCGGTTGAGTCATTCCCTTGGGTGAGTACTTTTTCCCTAAGGGAGGCCCTCTAGGATAAACAAAAGCGAATGAAGAACAATATTCGTAATTCAATCAATCCTTGTTGGCAACAAGGAGAGAGAATATACGTAACAAAGCCCCCACTCACACTCACACAATATTTTTTTCAATTTTAAGCCCAAATCGAAGTGTGGAGGTGATTGCTTTGTCTTAACCCAAAGTCATGAAAAAGGCCTTTTGATTCTCAAGATCGCTATAAAGCACATACATCCTTTTTCGATGGCTTTAGTCTAAGTAATCCCTCACAAAAACAAAGCTACACTTGTTCTTTTTAAATCATCAAAGCAATATGTGAGTTCTTTTTAGAGCACCAAATCACAAGTGAAAGACATTTGTTCAATTGTTTAACCCAAAAAACAAAATCTAGTAAGTTGTTGATCCTATTGTTTGTTTTAACCTTTGCAAGAAGAAATTGAAAAGTTCTTTTTAAGCCCAAATGAAGACTAGTGTTCTAAGAATGAAAAGATGACAAATTCTTAAGGAAGTGTTAAACAAACACTTAAGTGTTTAAAAACACTTTGATTGGACAAAATATCATCACCATGCTCTTCCTTTGTTTTCGATTTCTAACCTACAAAGAAGAAAAATAGTCAGATTCTGGAAAAACACAGAAGTTAAAAAACCATAAAACAGAAGGTAAATAAATCATAAATCAAAAGCACGTGCTAAAAAATTAAATTCTCCCTTTTACTGTCTCCCAGCATCGCAACTCGTGAAGGTGTCACAGTTTGTTCTCCCAGCGTCGCTCTCACAGCGCCGCTTACCAGTCAGCAGCGCTCTGTGTCGGGACAGAGAGCTCGATTGCATCACAATTTCACCTAGTGTCGAAGTCTATGTCCAACGTCATTGTTTAATATTTTTTTGAAAACTTCTGCAGATCGGCAAGTCCAGCGGTGAAGTTAAAAATTTGAATTTTTTTGGCGGGATGAGTCCAGTAGTGCAGTTTGTGTTTTACGGGGTGCCATGTAGCGATGCTAACGAGCCTGTAGTGCTGAAATAGTGATGCTAACGAGCCCACAGAGCTAAAACAGCAACGCTGATGAGCCCGCGTTGGAATTTCCTATGTGTGAAGAAAAATGCAGAAATTTCAAGAAAATGTTAGAATTAATGATATCCATCCCTCCTTCTAGCGCCAAATGTGAAAACCCTTCTCATAGTACCTACAAAACAACATAAGTAAATGAGTTAAACAAGGATTTGCAAGCCAAAACAAGGATTCCCCATGAAATCCATTTACAAACTCAAATTAGGAAGAAAATATTGAAGAACACAATGCAAATGACAAAAACAAGATAAAATCCTAATTAGATATGCAAACTCATGATCCCATGGGGGAATTGGTGCCAATTTGATGTGAAAATTGGCCCTTTTCCAATTCCTATGATGAAATATTGATATGTTGAAGATGATATTGATCCATTTTTGATGAAAGATGAGAACTCCAAGCCAAAAATCTACAAAACCTAGCTATGACTCAATGATGATGGATGGAATTCAAGAGATATTTGAGCATGGTAACTTTGCTTGGATTGTGGATGATAAAATGAGGAGAGGAGCTCTTCGTTTATAGGATTTCCAAATGGATGAATGCCCAAATTTGAGTAATGTGGGACTAACATTCATCCAATGATATAGTGCCACTTGTCAAGCTATGAATGGATGATGGATGTGCAAGATTTGGGGTTTGTGCCAATAAATGCCAATATTTAAAATTCAAATTTGTTGAAATGACATGCAAGAGGGAAGGGAAAATGCAATAAATACCACTTGGCTCAAGGCAAAGGACATGTAAGATGAAGTTATTTCCTTGTTAGATGTACATGTTGACTTGGAATTTTTGAATTCAAATTGAGGGAATATTCCAAAAGATGCCTTCTGAGGAAAATAGAGATTTAATAAATGAATTAAATCTATTTTCATGTGCAACTTGCATTATCTAGAGGATGTGACATGAGATGAGCTTAAATTAATCAAGGGTTAATTAATTTAACTAGAGATTAGATGATGTGACTTATTTGACCTAGATTTATGGGTTTATTTAAATCAAATAAGAAAGGAATATGATAAGAGGCTAATTAAATAAGGATTTTGATTTATTTAACTAAAAGGGATGGTGTTAGATTAAATCAAATAAGGTTTTAATTTATTTAATTTAATGGATAGACTTTAGAGATTTAATCAAATAAATTGATTATTTAATTAAAATAGGGATAATTAGATCAGATGGATTGATTTAATTAACAAAAGAGATGACTTAATTAGATAAAATGATTTATTTAATTAAGGGGTAAATATTGATAAATTTAATCAAATAGGGGAATTTGATTAAATGGTTATACTGAGGGATGATTTAGGAAGAAACGATGTTAGTAAGTCAAGATCGAATGCACGATGTCAGTCAGTATATTTTACGTGTCTACACTACCTACAATCAATGAGAGACCACAATAAATCCTCTTTACCATATTAGAATCAAGGTCAACTCATCATAAGCAGCATGTTCATCATTCAACAATTCAAAAATCATGATTAAAATCCTTTAAATCGTCATAAGGCACAATCTCTTAGAAATTCGGGATTTTCAGCCATCTGGGGAAATCAAGCTAGAAAGGAATTTCGAGGAATTCCATGCCAGGTAGGTTTTAATGATCATGGCATAAATATCATAAATTGATCATCCAAATGAAGAAAAAGCATGAACCATCTCTCTAATTATTCAAGTCAATCATGAAATATCAAGACACATAACATTCAATCCAATTATCTCTCCAATTCTTCAGATGGTGAGACTTTCAGGAAAATCTGTTGGGAGAGGAAATCGGCGAAGCAGGCATAATTCTGAATTATTGCACATCTTCAGGAAAATGAAGAGAGAACGGAAAATCAGGGAATTCCGACAATTAAGGAATTATGCAAAGACTGAAATTATGAATGTCAACATTTCTTCGCAACTTCACTCAAATTGATTGAATGATCACAAATTTGAGGACCTTGGGCTTGAGGCTAGCTTGATTTGAACTTCTTACAAATCATCTTTAAATTTGAGACTTATTTTAAAGTAAATCGATAGGAATTGGTGATGCCCTAAACCTAAAACCCTAAAATTCTGCCATGAACACAAAGAACAAGCTTGGACTCAACTTACTCATTTTGTTAGGTTTTCAAAAATATCTTTTATGGTCTACACAAGCAAGCTACTTCATAATGAAACTAAAAACAAGCTCACACACTCACTTGGGGTTGTCAATCTAGCAAAATCGAATAACCCTAGCTTCAAGATGCTCAATGCCAAACATGCAGAAATTTGGACTCCAAGCAGAGTCAAGACGCCAAAGAATCATTCACATTCAACAATCAAAAGCAAGGCAACGAATACATACCATTATGATGACGCCCAAGAAATTCACCACCAAATCCAAGAATGCACAAATCCAATACACCAAGTCAAGCTAAGCACTCAAGATCAAGCACCTCAAATTGATAGAAGGAAAATGATAAAACTTAATGGCACAAAAATTCCTCAAAATCAACTAAATACATGTCGTAGAAATCGTACAATTGAGCATTAATGCAGTTGAAAAGACAACCTAAACCAAAACCCAAGAATTTGACAGGATGGCGGAATTTTGAAGAAATTCGGCCAACACAAAATTCTGCGAGGTCTCAGAATTTTTGGATCACAGTGTAAAAGAAGCCACCATCGGGTTTTCAAAGAATTCGGGGAATTCCACCCAAAGAGGATTTTCCCGAGAATAGCGAAAAACCCGAAATGAGTCTAAAGCTTGAGATTTTCAATAAAAATCATAAAGGGATCACCAATGGAGGCAAGATAAACATTCAAGCTCATGCCAAAGCAAGTCCTCAAGATCAAAGGGCTAAAACACCAAGAACTAAAAGCAAAAGAGGGTCCTTGCTTTCAGCGAGGCGTGTGTGTGAAAACTGCACAACAATCCCTAGTTACAATACTAAATCATGAACAATGATATACTAATCTATTTCTACTTCCTACAATATTTGGTGATGAATTTGATGGTTTTAAATGGTGTGAAGGTCAAGATTCCTATCGATCAGTACCTTATTGGCTAAAAATCCATAGCCAATCATGACACATAATGAACTATAAATAACAATAGAGGTACGATATGAAATAAACAATTGTGCTTACTAATCCTTCTTTGAACTCAATCATATTCACCTATAATAGGTAAGATACCATTAGATATATTGAGTATGTGATAGATTTAAATGTTGCAACATTTTTAAGTACCCATTATAAATGCACCAATGAATGTGGTAGAAGAAAGTTTACAAGGATAGGGTGCATGCTAGTGTTGTTACTTCATAAATAATCCAAAATATTAACGACTAGCCAAGGGAAAAAATTGTTTACATATATCTACTATAATAACTGCCTCTTTGTAACTTAGAGGGAAACTTTAATGGTGGATATGTTATCAGATATTGAAACCCTCGACTATTCTACACCATGTCTATTGAAAACCAAAAAAACTAAACCTTTGAATAAATGAAGAACTTTCTTATATAGATTCTCCATCTAGGAAGTTAGGCTATGAAGGAGAAGTGTGGATTTTATTCTCAAAGGTCACCAATTCCCTAGCCACTACCATCATAAATGCTCCTCCAAGAACCACAAACATCTAAACCATGTCAAATTTTCCATATCCATTTTCCATAATATTGAATAATAATGATTGGTATGAGAAATTATGTGCAATGATGAGAAAATCACCCAAAAATCCACTAGAAAAGTGGCTTGGAGATGTTGTGTTAGTCATTGGTTTGTTGAACACTAAATAAGGTATGGCTTGTGTGTCAATTTTTTCCCTTTGGATTTGTCCAAACACACAAATAAAATGTTTTTTGGGTGTTGTTAAATTAAATCTAGTAGTTTTAGGGAAAAATCAAGTCATTAATGGAGCTTTGGTTCATCCAAGAGGGTGTGTGGAAAATACAACAAGAAATGGTAGGAGTTTCAAATTGTCGAGGATTAAAGGAAAACAATACTACATGTTAGGATTAGAGCATCAAGATTTGGGGTTGACAAGAAAGTAATGCTAAAAGGGATGAGGAAAGGGGGAAGGCCAACAAGGAAATTTTTCAATATTGTGGTTTTCCTTAATCTCTTATTCATGTACCTATTTAGGCATCCAAATTAAGAAAAAAACCCTAAAATTATGAAAGTCCTACTAACTCAACACAACCAAATTTCAAAAGGGTTCAAGGTGGGGTTTTAGGATTGATAAGAAATACATGCAGATATGGATATTCCCAAAAATTAAAAAAATAACAAACATATAAAAATACAAGGGATGGCACTGGAAACAAACTAGACTTAATAGTATAAATTCATGTATCTATGTAGTCTTTGACAGTAAGAGGACCCATTTAGGATGTCTCAAATAAATTATCCACAATGGGTTAAATATGAGTAGGACACACAAAAGGAAATTAAATCAAGAAAAAAATGTCACTATAGATTTGAATCCCAATAGGGGGGAAATGTGTAAGTTCTTAAAGTTAAATAGGCATACATGGAAATTTTGGTGATGATATGATAGTATAGAGGAGGGGATTTTTTACTCCTAAGATGATCAGGTCTCAAGGACTAAATAAACCTCAACTACCTCAAAGATCACAACTCAAGTGATGGGATAAAATGATGAGGAGTGTTTATTTATGTTTTATGCAAAGTTAAAAGATGAGAGTTCCAGAAATAGAAAGAACAGGTCACAGAGGTCTTTTGGACAATCTGACAAGCTCTCAGCCAAGGATGATAGCATGGTGTGTGGACATCCCCATGACACTATGGCATCTTGTACGAATAAAAAATTGAGAGTATCTCAAAAAAAATGAGTGACTTTTATAAATTCTAATTACTAGGAACTTTTAAGGTGTGGGAAAATAGTAGAGAATAGCAACTGAAGTAATGTAAACTATACAAAATGTGAATGATAAAACAAGAGAGGAAAAAGAAAATAATCACAATGGAACAATAAATCAAGCCTACAACAAATAAATGTCTTCAATACCTACACACATAAGAACAATAAAAAATGTTTGGGTTGTTTAGGGGCTTGCCTTAGTCAAACCCCTATTTTGGTGTTTCCACCTCCACAAACAGTCAGGTAAGATTGAGATAGATCAAATGTATAAAGAGTAGACGTGTGATAGAAACAAACCTCACAAGGAGGAGAATCCCTATCTTGAATGTGATCAAATAAAAAAGACAAGATTACATAGATGAGATTTCATAAAATTGAATAACAAGAGAGTTACCAATAGCTTGTGATTCTCCTCTTGAGTTGATGGACGTGACAAGATTTGTGAGAGAGAACTTCAACAAAGCTTCACTGTGAAAATTAGAGAGAGAAAGAAGAGAAAGAGAATAGAAAATGGTATTGATATTGGAGAAGAGTGATAGATTGAGAGATTGATTGAATGAAAATTGTCAAAATGAAGTGTTTTAGGAAGGTATAAGATTGCAAGGGTCATCCCGATGCGCCTGTGAGCTAGTAGAGGCATTGTTCTCATTGGTAGGTGGGAAACTTAATGTCTCAACAACTACTATAGTTGGTAATCTATTTGGGACATTCACATTGCATGTAAACATCTATGTGGCACGTGTTCATCTATGACATAAATTTGCCTTAATGATCAGGAACAAATGGGTTAAGCAATTAATAATTAAATTTAATGTTAGATAAAATAAATCATTACACTACTATCTTTAATTTATCTAAAGGGGAGGCTTATGGAATGTGAAATTGCATAGGATGTAATTTAGGACATTATATTTTTCCCCCACTTCTAGTGAGCATTGTGTTCTAGTAGATGTAAGCTAAAATAGAGAGAGAAAGAGGCTAGAGATCATATACCAAAGATGAAGAGGATGAAGGTCTTCAATCCTATATATGTAATTGTAAATTTGAGCCAGGACATGAAGAGGACACGGGTCTTCTATCCTACAAAGTTGGATACAAATTCACAATAAACATGTTAGTTGCAAACAAACACGTTAGGCAAAAAAAGAAAAAAATAGACATGATAAATTGAATTACATATAAAGACAACATTGATAAGTATGGCTAGCAAGTTGTGTTATGCTAGAGACCATATGGAAAATAGATAGGCTTGTGGCTGTTATGAACTATGTTGCAAGGAAATCACAAAAAAGACAAGTTTAGTTAAGTTTCCCTCAAGCTAGATGACGAGATCAAGATAAAAGACAAGTCTAGTCAAGTTTCCCCCAAGCTAGACTATGAGATTATAAGATATCAAGATTTTTAATACATATATTTCTGAATAAAATAAGAATAACTAGATATGATATCCCCCCTTAGAATGATATATGTTACACAAAGGAGCACAAGTCATTATAAGGAGAAGAAAGATAAGGAGAGAGATGTGTCATGACATACATAGTGAGATGTATCCATGGAATGTTATCACACGAGGGTTAACACATAGAATCCACAACATCAAGAAAAAGAAAAGATTGAGAGATTGAGAGGATAGGGGGATCCAAGTATTCAGGGTCAAAACTAACCATAAATATATATAGTGTAAATAATATGATCTATCATCACCCCCAAATAGATTGGAATGAGAAGAAGAGCACATGAAGACAAATAAAAATTTGGGTCAACATGGAAGATTCCTAAATACCCCAATGCTTTGCATCATTGTCAGTATGAAAAAAAAATTAATTTATGTCAAATAGAATAATGAGGAAACATATAGAAGAAGTTATGATTGATTTTAACTCCTATATCCAAGTACCTACAAGGGTATCAAGGGTCCTTTAGAGGAGAGCACAAACATGAACAAACAAGTATGAGGGAACACAAACAAAGATGCAAAAATATAATCTAAAGATAAGAAAAGATACTAATCTAGTCAAACACCTCTAACTAGTCATCCTACTCCCAATCTAGATCATTGTAAGGGGAGGGAAGATGATCTTGTAGAGGGAGGATAGTGAGAGTAGTGTTAGAGGACTTTCCTACATTAAGAGCCAAGGAGGATCCTGCCAGAATGCCCTCATATATAAGATCTCCTACGAGGCTAACATTATTGACTTAGAAAAGATAGATGATAGAGTCAAAATATCCTCCATCGAGTTGAACATGCACTTCTCTGGAGTGAAGTGCAGTGGTTGAAGGCGAATGAATGAGGGAGTCATTGTTGACCTTTAGAGGAGGATAATGACAAACTTTGAGGAAGAAGGAGACTCCTCTATCATAAGAATGAAACAAACCAAACTAGAAAAAGATAAAGAAGACAAAGAAGACTTTTTACAATTGTACTTCGAAATGGGGACATGCTTTGATTTACACTTAAGAGGACGATCTGAAATCCTCACATAAAAAGAAGAAGAAAGGGAAGAGAAAGGAGCCAAAATAGATATGACCTTCATGTGAGGCATATGCATGGGCTCAAAAAAAGGAGGAAGATCAAGTAGAGAAGTGATCAAAGGAGGCTCCAAAGAGGGAGTGATGAAAACTTGTACTCACTTAGGGTAAGGTTCATCAGGATTCATCAAGGAATCCAGAAGTAAAACTAAAGCAATAGGAATAGAAAGAGAACCAATAGAGTCAAAGAAAAAAGAAAGAACAGAGGTAGAAGTATCACCCTTAATCTTTTTAAAGGTATCACACTCTCGATCCAATGCCCTTCGGTGACGCTTACACTCACGTGCAATTCGGTTATGACTACCAAGAATAAAATCCCTAGAAGATTTTGGGGTGTCCTGCTCCACCAAAGGAGCAATCTTCATGATCGTTACTGGTAGAAGAATAGGCTCCTTAGGAGGGACATGAGATGCCATAGAAATAGAGATCTGAGTCTTGACTGCGGGCTCCTTTTTGTTCTCTACTTTGGAAGTAGGTGGAGGAATGGGAAGAGGCCTCGGGGGCTAAGATGCAAGAGAAACATGAGAAGAACTAACTCAAGTTGCATGATTCCACTTACCATACAAGGTAGGGCAAGGGACTATAGGAAAAACTAGGAGTTGGAAAACCCTAGGCTTAGATTTCACTAATGTGTGTGTCTTTCTATTTCTTGTGCTAGGCACAGTATAAGGAACAAAAGACACCACTGGAAGTTATGGAATCACAACATGAGAAGGTCTATCTATGGGAGTGTGCTTTTTTGTATCCTTTGAAGAGGAAGCATAGAGGATCAGGTGCATTGTTGCACATGCATAGATGCCTTCATACAGATAGCATGTGATAAAGGAGGAAATATAGTGTTAAGTCTTGTACCTAAAATAAGACTTGTAGAACAAGTCTTTATAGGATGGTAAAGGTCCAATATGAGCAAGCCAAAAATGATCTAACAAAAATCCCCCATGTGGCACAAGTGGTTTGTAACCAGTGTCATGGATAGTATGTACTATGCCATCATAAGGGAACTTCAAACACTTGTGGACTACTGATGCGATTACATTCATGGAGACTAACCATGGAATTCCTAGTCTCACTTTGAATAGGTCAAATTTAGGAATCACGATAAATGGAACATCAATGGACTTAGGTCCAACCAAGACTGTCAAGGAAAGAGAACTAATGCATGGTACAAAAAGGCCATCATGAGTATGATCTGTATCCTTTGATTCCTCATATTTATCCTTATACAAATTTTTAATAAAGATTGTCTACTCAGTGATAACATTAACTCTACTGGCAGGGTCAACCATAACACCAGTTACGATGTTACCATTGACCTAAGCAGGGATGTAAAGAGGATAAGGCTTCCTATTAAAGGGAAGGTCATGTGGTGTGAAATTTATGTTGGGAACCATGTTCACATACTCACAATGACTAGGTTTAGAAGATGCGGAAGTAGTTGTAATTAAGTTAGTAGAATGGAATGGAAATGGATCTATGTAAATTTGTAGTTGACTATTAGCCTTAGCGACATATTTGTTCGAGTTTTGTTTTCTATCACTGATGCAAATGGTACTGCTATCTATGTTAGACACAAAAGACAACTAAGATGGGGGGTGAATCATTTGTGAATTAAAACCTTCAAACCCTTATTAATATTCAAACCCTTATTAAACATAAACATTAATGTAAACAAATAAAATATCAACATATCAACAACCACACACAATAGAACATCAAATTTTACATGGAAAATCTAATAAGGAAAAAATCATGGTGAGGATTGGCTCACTATATGAATATCAACACCAATTACAAAAGGCTTATTGTTGGAAAGGCTCACTACCCAAAGGACTCACTGCCTAAAAGAAGGAAAGGCTCACTACCTAGAAAGATCACTTCTTCTAGAATACAAGAGAATATAAAGAGATTGTTACAAGAAGGTTCACTATCTCAAAGAAATAGGAGAATTGACCACCACCATCCACAACCTTCATCTCATTTCCTCCAACATCTTTAGGCACACTAAAATGTAGAAACCTCTTGCTCACTACTCCTGGTAATCTTAGGCATTCATGATCGCACTCGTATCTCAACACTTGATCACACATACATAATTTCACACCACACTTTTCATCAGCACTTATCCAACAATTTAATTTGCATATATATCTTCCACAAACATGAATAACCTTCTCCAAGTTAGCTTTTATGAAATGTATGCACCTCAAATATGCAACCACCAAATAGGTTGGCACCAAACACTTATATAGAGGAAAGAAGTGAATGTGGACCACACCAAGGGTTAACTAAGACCCAATTCTACACCTATATGCTACAACAAGCTTCCACAATCCATGAAGTACATCCACAAATAGCACTAACATGCTAGGTTGGCCAAACTGGCATTAACACTACCAAGCAACCAAATTCACACTTCGGCAGGCCTAAAAACATCCTATGGACCATGTAGCAAAATTACACAAAACTTTGGAATATTCCAACACCAACATAATATTCAAAATCACTGGTGCAAACACATGAAACTAAAAATGCTACCATCCTATGCAACCAACTAAACTACCACTAAGATACAATTCATGAACCAAGCTTGTGGAACAACTTAACACCAAACCATCCAAGGGAAGATAGATACAAGCATTATTAGCACATTCCCAAATCTTCAAGACAAGAAACTTCAATGTAGAGAAATGTGAAGCAATTCCATTTCTCCCAGATATCCCCCGTCACAAGCCAAACATTGTCAAACACATATTCTACCGTCGCACGATCCAAAACCTGAAACTCTAGATATAACACCTTCAAATGATTTTGATCATGACATCCCAACCACACAAGCACAACTTCAAGAATGAAGAAATGCATAGCACAACACGGAACACATCCCTGTCATCTTGTACACTCTTTATACAAATTTTCTCAAAATCACTTGGAAACCAAGTGACTATGTTGCATCTATAACACTTTCTCAACACCACAAACACTTTCTCATATGAACACACTAGATTTTGACATCAATGAGAAAATAGTACATAAGTCTCCCCCTTTGTCATTGATGGCAACACCTGCTGAAAAACCATCAACAACAAAAGCAACTTTGAATCTCCAACACTCAAGCAACTCTCCCCCTTACTTAGACATCTCTCTCTCCAATTTTCTCTCCACTTTTCTTACAATTATTTCCTTGTGTTTTTTAGACTTCACTCTCCCCCTTTGACATCAATGGAAAAAGGAATCACCTGCATAATTCACTACTCTCTCACTTTTAGGCACAAGATATGCTCCCCCTAACTACACCAACCAAAGACACCACTACCTACTCCCCCTAAGAGGTATCCTTCAATAGTCTAGGAAAAAGAATTCATCTTGAATTTCACCCTTCGAGAAATGCACCATCATATGCATCTAGTTGAAAGGAGGGGTAATAACCCCTAGCTTTTTTCTGAGATAATTAAATGTATCTTTTGGAAGAGCCTTTGTGAAAATGTTTGCTATTTGATCCTTTGTAGGTACATACTCCAACTTTACTTCATTCTCAACAAATTTCTCTCTTATAAAGTGATATTGGATAGAGATATGCTTTGTTCTTGAATGCATTACCATATTTTTTAAAATATTAATAGCAATTTTATTATCAAGATAGAGATAGGTTCATCATATGATACTTTGATATCTTTCAATGGCTACTTCATCCATAACATTTGTGTGCAGCAAGATGTTGTAGCAATATATTCTACCTCTACAGTAGATAATGGCATTGAATCCTGCTTCTTACTCAACCAAGAAACTAGTATATTTCCAAGGAAGAAAGCACCTCCACTTGTTCTTCTTCTGTCATCTACAAAACCTACCCAATCTGTACCTGTATAAGCACTCAAGGAGAAGTTAGTATCCTTAGAATACCATAGACCATAGTTTGGAGTGCTCTTCAAATATCTAAATATCCTTTTGACTATTGCCACATGTGATTCTCTAGGATCTTCTTGAAATCTTGCCACAAGATATATTGCATGCATGATATCTAGTCTAGTTGTAGTTAGATATAATAATCCACCAATCATGGATCTATACTTGGTCTAAATTGTCTTAGGAGATTCATCATTTTTGCTCAATTTACAACTAGTAACCATGGGAGGACATATCATTTTAGAGTCCCCCATTCCAAACTTCTTTAGAATTTCCTTAGCATATTATGATTATGTAATGAATATGCCTTTTTTTGATTAACTGATTTGTATCCCAAGGAAGAAAGTCATCTCCCTAAGCATTGACATTTCAAACTCATTTTGCATCTCCTCTGTAAATTTTTTACACATTACCTCATTTCCTCCAAAGATTATGTCATCAACATACACAACCACAATCAAAATTTGATCTCTCTCAACTTTGAAGTAAAGGTTGCTATCTACAATACCATTTTTGAATCCCTGATGCAATAATTACTTGTCCAATATTTCATAATAGGCTCAAGGAGCCTGTTTGAGCCCATATAATACCTTTTTCAACTTGCAAAC
The DNA here is from genome assembly GCA_007258455.2 of Sequoia sempervirens. Classification (NCBI taxonomy): domain Eukaryota; kingdom Viridiplantae; phylum Streptophyta; class Pinopsida; order Cupressales; family Cupressaceae; genus Sequoia; species Sequoia sempervirens. The sequence continues at coordinate 36,057,437 of VDFB02168118.1, read as the reverse complement.
CATGTTAGGGTCTTCTACTAACTAAAAACCTTCTGGTTGTTCAATGTATACCTCTTCTTCTAACACACGATTCAAAAATGCATACTTTACATCCATCTAATATACTTTGAAGTCTTTATGTGCTACAAAAGACAAAAAGATCATAATAGCCTCCATTCTTGCTACTAGATAAAAAGTCTTTTCAAAATCTATTCCTTCCACTTGTGAGTAGAATTTACACACAAGCCTAGCCTTGTTTCTAATAACTTATCCATTCTCATTTAATTTGTTCCTAAAAACCCATTTAGTTCCTATCACATTCTTGTTTTCCAGTCTTGGGACTAGTTCCCATGTTTGATTCTTCTCAATCTACCTCAACTCTTCTTCCATAGCTTTGATCCAATTTTCATCCTTGAAAGCTTCAGTAACTTTGTTAGGTTCTACTTCAGAAATTAAACAAAAGTTTACTTGTTCCTTTATCATCATAGATTTTATTCTTTTTAGCTTACCTTTACTTTTGTCTCCAACTATTTGATCCTTGGAATTATTTTTGTGCACATACTTAGGATTCTTAGGATTCTTTTCTAGAGCTTCTTCCTCTTCCACTCTAGCATCTCCTTTTCTTTCTCTTCTTCTTTTTCTTCTTCTCTATGAAGGGGTTCATCAAATTCATGTCCTTCTATCAACACTAAGCTCTGATGTGATTTTTCATCCACTTTGACATTTGCACTTTCAACTATTCTTCTTTATCCTTTTGTTGTAGCACTTGTATGCCTTGCTCTTTGTAGAATATGCAAGGAAAATTCCTTCATCTGATCTTACATCAAACTTTCCTAAGTTTTCTTTATCCCTCTTGATATAAAATTTGCTTCCAAACACTCTTAAATATTTCACAATAGGAGTTTTTTCATACAATAGCTCGTAGTGGGTCTTTGAACTATTCACTCTTGCTTTACCTTTGTTGAGAATGTAAACTACGATATGAATAACTTCTCTCTAATAGACATCTGGTAATTTTTCTTCTTTCAACATGGTTATTGTTGCTTCCTGAATCTTCAAAAAAATTGTTAAACTCATTAGAGGTGAACTCACCACCTCTATCAAACCTCAAACACTTGATTTTCATATCCATTTCATTCTCAACCATAGATTTAAATGCTTTAAAATTATCTAGAGCTTCTCATTTTTCTTTGAGAAAGATCACACAAGTCATTCTAGAGTAATCATCTATTAACAACATAAAATACCTATCACCTTGAGAGCTTCTTGTTCTAGTAGGTCCACATAGGTTTGTATGTACCAACTCCAAAGGTCCTATAGTAGAGTATTCCATAGTTTTGAACCTCTTCTGTGTTTGTTTTCCAAACTGACACTCTTTGCAAATTGCATTGATAGACTTTGTAATTCTTGGCATGTCTCTCACAACATGAGTAGAGTTGATCTTCGCTCTAGGCTATCAAAATTGATATGATACATTCTTATTTCATAGCCAAATTTTATTGATTTGATTCATAAAACACTTACCACCAACACCTTTGAATTGATAAACATTCCCTTTTGTCCTTATTCTTGTAGCAACCAAAGTTTTGGAGCTTCCTTTTTTTGATTTCACAACCATCATCTTGAAACACTGGATTGCATCCTCTACTACACATTTGTCCTACACTAAGAATATTATGTCAGAGACCCTTGATATAAAGAACATCATTTTTCTTATTCTTTCCATCAAAACTAATTGAACCTTTTCCATAAATCTTAGCAGATGAGTCATCGCCAAACTTAACAAGACCACCATCATAATTCTCAAGTTTAACAAACTTACTCTTATCACTTGCCATATGATTTGAGCATCCACTATCAATTATCCAATAGTTTCTCTCCTCTCTTGGATAAAAGGTAGTCAACATAGTTCCTTCAGTACTATGACCTATTTTTGAAGCATTTTCCTTCACACATCTTTCAAGGTTAGTAGAATTAGTTCCAACATTCAAATCTCTAAACAAGCATTCATCACTTCCATCATCTAGATATCCTGATTCCTCGTCATCTAGATATCCTAATTCCTCATCATCAAATGTACCATTGTCTTCTTTAACATAATACCTCTTCTTGAAATATTTACCTTTATGATCTTTATGTTTGTCATTTGAAACTTTTCCTGGACATTTTGAAGCATAATGACCTATCTTACCATAATTGAAACACTTTAAGGGTAACTTACCTTTTGTATTTTCTAGTGCCCTTTTTCAATCTTACAAAATTTTCTTCCACTTCATCAAAGATCATCTGGATTAGATTCATCATTCATTTCTTTCTTGTTGACTTTAAAAACAGTTTCTTTCCTTGAAGCATCTTTGTCAAATTCTCTCAATTCAAAAGTAGTTAATGCACCAAAAAATTGATCTCTAGAATATTGATCTAGATTCTAAGCTTCCTCAATAGCAGAAACTTTAGCACTACAAGATTTAGGAAGGGTTCTCAATACCTTTTTACAATTTCACTTTCCTCCAGTTTTCCACTTAGATCGTTGATGGCATTGACAATTTCATCCACCCTTAGCATGTAGCCTATAATATATATTCATCCTCTGACATCCTTAGGGTTTCAAATTTGGCTTTGAAATTCTACATCTTTGCTTGCTTGACATTAGCATCTCCTTCGTAAATGCTCTTCAACTTCTCCCAGACCTCTTTAGTAGTTTTTTAGCTTATCACCTTCACAAGTTCTAAATCAAAAAGCGTACTCAAAATAGTATTCCTTGCTTTTTCATTATTCTCATAATCCTCTATATCATCTTCATTTTTCATAGGATTAGTAGGCATATTATATCCATATTCAACTAATTTTCATACACCAAACCCTAATGAGACAAGAAAGGATTCCATCTTTTCTTTCTAGAAAGCATAATTTGTTCCATCAAACATAGGGACTTTTGACACCATTCATGTGCACCATCCAAATTTACCTCAAGCGATTAAGCTTCTTCCAAGGAACCTCTACTTTGATACCAATTTTTAGACACATAGGACAACTAAGAGGGGGGATGAATCAGTTTTGCATTAAAACCTTCAAACCTTTATTAATCTTTAAACCCTTATTAAGCATCAACATGAATGTAAACAAATTAAATATCAACATATCAACAACCATACATAATAGAACACCATATTTTACATGGAAAACCCAATAAGGTAAAAATCATGGTGAGGATTAGATCACTATATGAATATCAACATCGATTACAAAAGGCTCACTGCCAAAAGGCCACATTGCCCAAAGGAATCATTGCCCAAAAGAAGTAAAGGATCACTTCCTAGGAAGATCACTTCTTCTAGAATACAAGAGAATATAAAGAGTTTGTTACAAGGAGGTTCACTACCATAGAGAAATAGGAGAACCCACCACAACCATTCACAACCTTTAGTTCACTAACTCCAACAACTTCAAGCACACTGAAATGTAGATGCCTACTTCTCATTGCTACTGATAGTCTTAGGTGTTCATGCTCACACTTAGATCACAAAAATTGATCACACATAAATCATTTCACACCAAACTTTTCATCACACACTGCAACAATTAACTTTGCATATATATCTTTTGAAACCATGAATAACTTTCTCCAAGTTGACTTTAATGAAACGTATGCACCTCAAACGTGCAACCACCAAATAGGTCAACACCAAACACTTATGCGGTGGAAAGAAGTGAAGGAAGATGACACCAAGGGTTAATCAGGACCCAACTCTACACTAACACGCTAGACCAGGATTCCACAATACATGAAGCACATCTGCAAATAGCACTAACACTCCAAGTTGGCCAAATTGGTATTAATGCTACTAAGCAACCAAATTCACACTTCACCAGGTCTGGAAACATCTTGCATACCATGTAGCAACATTACACAAAATCCTAGAATATTCCAACACCAAAAAATGTTCAAAATCACTGGCACAAACACATGAAATTGAAAATTCTATCATCCTATGCAACTAATCAAAGTGCCATTGAGATAAAATTCATGAACCAAGCTTGCAAAATAGCTAAACACCAAACCATCCAAGGGAAGATAGATACAACAATCATTAGCACATTCCCAAATCCACAAGACAAGAAACTTCAGTCATAGAAATGTGGAGCAATTCCATTTCTCCTAGATATCCCTCTTCACAAGCCAAACACTATCAAACACATCTACTACCACACAATCCAAAACCTGAAACTCTAGATATAACACCTTCAAAGGATTCTGGTCATCACATCCAAACAACATAAGCACAACTTTAAGAATGAAGAAATATGGAGCACAACACAGAACACATCCTTGTCACCTTGTACACTCTTTATACAAATTTTCTCAAAATCACTTCCAAGGAAACCAAGTGACCTTGTTGCATCTGTAACACCTGCTCAACACCACAAACACCATATCATCATGACCACACCATAGTTTGACATAAAAATGACAACATAGTGCAACAATCTATGTGGTCCTAGATTATATGTTGAATATGCACATAGTGTTCAGTTTCATGACCTGGTACTCAGTGATATTGACAAAATTTGTGCATCATACCAACTAGGGTACAATTTATCATCAGGTAGCATTCTAACTTCTAGAAGAGTAATTAAATTATCTTTTAGCAATTTTTAAAGAACATGAGTGTAAGGTTCAAATAATTTTGTAAAATTCCTATTACCCCCTATAGTGTTCTTATCAATAGGAACGAAAACAACATTTTCTACTACTTTATTCTTTCTCGACTCTCTTGAAATAGACATAGTTGTTTGATTATTGAGATGGGAGGATGAGGAGGAACCCTCGTACTATGTCATCATCTGTTGATAATCCCTAAACACGGTACATAGATGAGAGGAGGGATATCTCATTAATTGAATTTTTTCTCTTAATGTCAGTTGCAAATTCCCCATGAACACACATTGAACATCAGAATCGAGCAAGGCATTAGGGATCTAAGAAAATAGAGACTGATAATGAGCAATAAAGTCAATAACTCTCTCATGAGCTCCTTGCTTACAATTGACAAGGTTATTAAATGTGACCTTTGACCCAATGTTAGCCTAGATATACTGCAAGAACTGGTTGATTAATTTCTCAAAGGTAAAAATAGAGTTGTCAGGAAGGGAGCAAAATTATTCCAACAAAGTGTCCTTAAGGAACCACAAAAATAGTTTAGCTAACAACTCATTATAATAGAGGAAATCACTATGCATGGTAGTGATTGATGAGATGTGAGTCTGTAGATCACCTCTACCATTATATTTATCAAATTTTGGAGCCTCCAACCCTTGTGGAATAGGGGCATTTAGAATATTTAGGGCCAAAGGAATATGGTAGTAGTAAGGTTGCAAGGTGGAGTGAGAGGTCCAACATTGGCTAAGTTGGCTAATTGTTATTGAATTTGCCCCATATTTTGCAATAGGATATTAAAAATGGGATTAGATGGTGGGTGAGGCATATTAGCCATGGTGATAGAGGTTCAAGGTGAAGATTCATATGGAGGAGGAATATTGTATCCTAAATAAGTGTGAGATACATTGATTCTAGGATTAATAGGGGGATAGATGCAACATTTGTGTCATCAACGAAAGTTATAGGAGGTATGAAAATATTAGTGTCCGCCATATGCATAGATACCTCTGGCATTAGAGGATTCAACTAGTTACTAGTGATATCTGACCAGGTATCTTGGGATTGGATCAAGACCAACATGTATGAAGGTACATGGGTCTCAGCTATGTTAGATAGTGCATAGAGTAACTCAAGGCCCTTGTGGTCTGAGATAAGTAAGTTCCTTAGGCCACTTACAATAGGAGTAGCTTGAGTGTACATGTTACCATGATTTAGAAAACCTTCAAATTCTTTAAGCCTCTCCTCCAAAGATTGAACTTGCTCAAAGGGGACCCTAAGAGCAGCTTCATAAAATTTAGAGGATGGAGACCATGAAGGATAATTTGAAGGGGAAGGACCACCAAGCATCAGCTAAGATCCAAAAGGATCGAGGTTTCTAAAAAATATTAGATAGGTCTAGAAGGACTATACCTTTCTGGGGGTATGGTAGGCCTCAAGCTTCTTCTTACTATGTGTCTAGAGGTAGTAGATTGGTTCGTAAAGCTCATAGAGTAGTGTTTGCACATAGAACCTTACCAAATCCAAGAAACAAGAGGACTTGAGAGGAGATAAAAATTATTTTAAATTTTAAAAATGACCAAAATTTTGGAAGAAGGATGGTTCACGTTGGGTTTACCAAAATGTAGAGGGGATTCACTACTCCTAAGATTGTGAGGCCTCAAGGATAAAATATCCCTCAACTACCTCAAAGATCACATCTCAGGTGATGGGATAAAATGATGAAGTTTGTTTGTTATGTTTTATACAGAGTTAAAAGATGAGAGTTATAGAAACAAAAAGAGTAGGTCATAGAGGTCTTCTAGACAATCTAATGAGCTCTTAGCCAAGGATGACAATGCGATGTGTGGATGTCCCTGTGGTGCACAAGTGTCTTGTATGAATCAAAAATTGAGAATATCTATAAAAAAATTGAGTGATTACTATCAATTATGATCACTAGGAACTTTTAAGATGTGGGAAAATAATAGAGAATAACATCAACTAAAGTAATGTAAACTATATAAAATGCAAATGATAAAAAAAGAGAGGAGAAATAAAATACTCACAACAAACCAAGAAATAAAGCCTCCAACAAATAAATATCTTCAATACCTACACAGATAAGATCGAGAAAGAATGTTGGGGTTGTTTAGGGGCTTGCCTTAGTCAAACCCCTTGTTTTGGTGTTTCCACCTCCACGGACAGCCAGGTAAGATCGAGATAGATAAAATGTATAAAGATTAGATGTGCAAAATAAAAAAACCTCACAAGGAGCAAAACCCCTATCATGAATGTGATCAAATAAACAAAGATGAGATTACATAAACAAGATTGTATAAAATGGAATAACAAGGGATTTATCAATAGCTTGTGTGTAATGAAATAACTTGCACAGTAGAAGAAGATGATATAAAATATGTTGCAAATACTTGATAATAATTGAGAATAGCAAGCCACTTCAAGGGGGAAAACCTCAAAATATCCCCAATAAGAAAAAAATTCATAATATGATGATGAAATAAGACTCACAACCTCCTATATATACCTAGTTATGCCCGGGATATCACCTAGGCCAACTTAAACAACCCTATATAAGCCCTAGGCTGACCTAACTAACTAAATAATAATATAATAATGATAACATGACTTAATTAGGAGTTAAGATAGCCACAAGCCAACTATTCATAACCCAATGTACACTAATATTAAGGGTGTAGAAATCCCCCCCTCTTCAAAGAAGCATTGTCCTTAATGCAAATCAAGTGTGGATTCTTTTGAATAAACTCCTCATCTTCCCATGTAGTATCTTCAATTGGAAAATTCTTCCATTGGATGAGATACTCAGTGAGAGTTCTATTCCTTAGCTTCTTTGTGCATGTTTGACAAATGCACTCCGATTCCAATATGATTATTCCTTCTTCATCAAGCTCTGGTAATAATATCTAAGTAGGGATATTGTGCCTAATTACCTTCTTCAAGCAAGAAACATGAAAAACTAGATGTATCTTTGTTGTAGGTGGCAACTTCAACTTGTAGGTGACACTACCTATCTTTTGCATGATTTGGTATGGGCCATAATATTTTGGAGACAACTTATTATTCATTTTCTATTGCTTCAGTGAGATTTTCTTATAAGGTTGCAATCTCAAGAAGATCCAATCCCTGACTTGAAAACTTCTTTCATTGCGGTGTTGGTTTGCCTATTGTTTCATTCAATTTGGTGTCATGGATAAATTCTCATTGAGTCCTAAGAGTACCTATTGTTGATGAAGCAAGTTCTCCTCCACTTCTTGAACTCTTGGTGACACCTTCAATGATGATGTGATAGAAGGAGGTTGATATCCATATAGTTCCATAAATAGAGACATTTTTTATGAACTATGAAAGGAAGTGTTATACCACCATTCTGCTAGTGGTAGCCAATCTACCCATTGAGACTATTTATCTGAAGAGAAACGACGTAGATATCCTTCACAACAGTTATTAACAACCTCATTTTTCCCATCAGATTGAGGATGGTATGAAGAGTTGTGAGCCAATTGAGTACCCAAACATGAGAATAAATCTTTCCAAAAGTGACTAGTAAAGATAGGATCACAATCACTAAAAATAACCTTAGGTGTACCATGTATTTTTTGTATGTTCTCCAAAGAATATTTTTCCATTATACTTGTTGTAAAAGGATGTGATAATGTAATGAAATGTGCATATTTAATGAGGTGATCTACTACTGCCATGATAATATTATGACCCTTAGATTTTGGAAGTCCTATGATGAAGTCCATAGATACCTCTTCCCAAAGTTGGCTAGGAGTAACTAAAGGTTGCAATAGACCTAGTGTATTAATTGTCTCCCCTTTATTTTTTTGACAAACCATACATTCAACCACAAATTTTTGAACATCACCTTTTATCCCTTTCCAAAAAAAATATTTCTTGGCTCAATGGTTTGTCTTCAAAAATTCTGAATGACCCCCAATTGGAGACTAATGAAGTTCTATGAGAATCTTTTGTTTAAGAGTGGAATCCTTACAAAGATACAATCAATCTTTATACCATAGAGCATCTCCCTTCCAACAAAACTTATTTGAACTACTAGGATCACTCTATAACTGTTGAATGAGATTACTTGTAGCAACATCATTATGCCACTCTACTTTGGCTTCAACCACCCAATATTCTTGTAGTATTGAAATGACACACAATAAGGTTTCATCCTTCCTAGAAAGTGCATCTTCCATGACATTTTCCTTCCCTTTCTTATATACAATCTCAAATTCATATCTCAACATCTTAGTGACCCATTTTTGCTGCTCTTCAAAAGATAATCTTTGTTCCAAAAGTATTTTAGGCTATCATGGTTTATCTTAACCTTGAAGTGTCTACCCATTAGATAAGGCCTTAATTGTTTTACTACATGAAGAATAGCTAGCATTTCCTTCTCATAATTAGGTTTGAGTTGATTCTTACCCTTTAATTAATGAATCTCAAAAGCAATTGGCCAACCCTCTTGCATGAGAACTGCTCCTATCCCATTTCCTAAAGCATCACATTCCACAATGGATTCCTTGGTGAATTTAGGAGTGACAAGCACTGGAGTTGTACTTATAGCCTCCTTCAATCTCAAACGCTGCATTAGCAGACTCATTCCAATGAAAATAATTTGTATTCAATAAAGCAATGAGGGGTGTTGATATATGACCATAATTCTTTACAAATCTTTTGTAGTATCCCGTCAATCCCAATAAACCCCTCAATTTCTTCACATTTGGAAAATAAATGACTAGGTGACTAAAAATTTTAGTCACAACAACTAAAAATGACTAAATTCTACAATTTTTTTGCAACTCAGCTATAAATGAGTAAATAAAACACTAATTTGGTCATTGACTAAAAAAACATTTAGTGACAGAAATAAAAAAATGACTAAATAGTTAGTCGCCAAATACAAATTAGACAATATTTTTTTTTAAAAGCATTTCATCCAATTATTGGCATGATGTATTGCATGCGTTGATGTATTGGCGCTTATTCACATTTATTCATGTTCATTATAGAAATATTTCTCGCTTCATTTGTTAGTTGCAAGTTAGCCTAGCACTACAACATTTTGATTAGTTATTGCAACTACTTGCAAGGGTGATAAAGATTTGGAGAGGACTTGGAGACTTCTAAAAATGCGAGCAAGGGCAAGGAATTCGGATTTTTCTACAATGAATTTGAAGTCGGTGAGGCCCTCTACAGTGAAGTTAAATTTGGGGACACCTTCTGCAATGAATTCATAGGTAATTCAAAACCCTCTTACATTAAACACAAAATATATACCTTTCTAATTGGAAACTTATAGTAGTTACAATCTACTACTCTCAATAATTTTCTTTTACAATCTTGCCACTATTCTGCTTCATAATGTGTTCGAGCTAAATATAATAAAATTTGGGTGTTAGTGCCAAAATAGAATTTCCCCAAATAATTTTGATAATTTTCACTGTAAGTGAAAACTATCCTTGTGCAAAGTAAACATGTGCTATATTTACCCACACATCAGGCATCTAAACAAATATGTTTCTTGTAGCAGCTTCATGTACCTATGTAAAAAATTTCTTTGCAATATCAAATTGAGCCCTTTCAAGAACACAATGGCTGCCCCATTTGTAGCATATACATTTCTTCATCTATGTGCTAATACTTTACAGTATAGTTCTCTAGCCTTCTCAAGATGTTGTGCCTCCATCTTTGGATACCTCCTCTCATTATGAAAAGCTACAAAATAATTCCAATTTCCAAGTGAAATATCAACATAAGAATTATTTGCATTTGGTTCACTTTGTGCAGGTTTGATTATTTCTTTTGCATTAAGCCAATTATCTGTTTTCAGATCCATTTTTCCAAGCATAGATAAAGAATTTGATGAGTTTTTATCCACCTTAAGTGCATCCCCAATCAATTCTAGGCTTAGTTGAATCTCATTTTGAGCCTCAGTTATGGTTGCAAGACATAGATAAGCATCTTGTTGTGCCCTTAGCACACACGCCCCGTTCGGAACGGGGACCCTCTTTTTCTTTCCCTTGCCGGGTCATTTTTGTCACTGCCTCATTTTTTGTGCCCCATTTTTGTTTTCCTGATGGTCAATGTGTGATGCAGAGGGGATGGGAACTTTAGGAAAACAACACAGTGATTTCAAAGATCACAACAATGCACTCTCAAACACCCTTATAGAAATAGGGCTCAAATGCTCACTTATAACTTATATGCTTCCTCATGGACCCAAACCTTGGGAGTTGTCTTAAAAGACTCATACAAACTTGTCTTGAATTTTTACAAAGCCCCAACCCTCTGTCTTAAGCACAACCCACTTTTTGCACCTTGACTAGGCTTTTAGCCCAACTAGGCCTCTAGCGGTGGTTTTTGAACTTTCACTCAACTTTACCAAAGGACTACCCAAATAAATTACTGATTTAGATGTCTTTTGTGATGATACAAAACATACCCAAATCTTGTTGGCACTTGTTTTGGATCAGATTCTCCAAAATCTGTTGTTTCCTCAAAATATAGGCCTAATTAGCCCTCTTTTTCAAAGCAACCCCTCTCTAAACTCAACCCCTAACCATGAAACTTTCAACAGTCCCTTAAAATGTTCCCAAACCAAGGATTTTCAATCTTTTAGTCTTCTATGACACCCTTAATATGCTCAAACACAAAACCCTCCTTAACTTGCCTCAAAACTAAGGCTTCTTGAAAACTAACCTTCCCATCACTTCCAGAACTTTCTCATTGACTTTACACCATTAGGAAAACATATTTAGTCTATCCCAACTCAAAAACACACCCCTTGTTAAGGCAGATCTTCTGCTGCTATACCCTAGCTTCCACCTTCAAGCACTTTGCATTGTGAAATCTTGGTGTACACCTTAATATTCCTCTTTCCTGCACATTAGTTTGTTAGGTTTGTATTATACATGTTAGAATAGATCCATTTCACAAGTTACAGCATCATTCCGTCATGAAATGGATCAAACATCCATGAAAAACCTCAAAATTAGTGAAAAATCTGCACTTTCTTGAGGACAGTCAGCAATAATATACAAAGAATTGATTGTTGTTGCTTTCAAGACATTAAAATGACTTTAAAACAAGTTGATACAAGTCCTAATCCATCATACTAAACAAATCTTCAATAGAAATCAATAAATCATCAAAAGAGCACAAGAAAAATGCAAGAAATTGCTATTTTTTTGCTTTTTCCTGTAGCAATCCGTACAAAATCTGTACCAGCAACCCAAACTCCATAAAAATAATTCATTTAGGGTTATAGACCCATCCCACAACTGCTCAAACCATTTGGAATTGGTTTGATTACATTAAAGTTGCTAAAACTCCTAAAAATCACTTTCTCGCCCAAAGTTGGAAGATTAAAATTTGAATTTTCCAACTTTTATTTTATTAACTCCTACTAACTAAAAATCCTTAAAACCTATTAAATGGAATTATTCAACCTCAATTAACATGATTAAAACACTAAAAACCTATCTAGACTCTTAGGACATTATTTGTCCAATTACAATGCATTTTGGTCCTATGGTCCTTATCAAGACCCTTAGGACATTTGACTCCCTTAATGTTTTTAACCATTTCAAAAGCCATTATAGGCTTCAAAATGTCATAATTAATTTTTTGAGTTCCTTGATAGGTCTTCATGACCCCTACATCCTCATGTCTCTTGAAGTGTTCCTTGAAGAGCTTGGGTGCTCCTGCACGAATGTGTCTCCAAAGTTTCATTATAAGTTGACCGTACTTCCCCTTGGCTCATTTTGTTAAGTTTTGATGCCTTGCAGAGTCTCTCTAGTAGTTTACACTGCCAGTGGCTCTAGATCTAGCTAGGCCCGCCCCCTATGGTTTCCCTGGTCGGGTTTCCCTGTCGTGTCGCCGTCTCAAACGGCAGATGGGTTGCGTCTTCCCGGACCCCGAGTCTCGTCTCCGTGATCACCGTCTAAATATTTGCAAAGAAACATTGGCTTCCTTCGAACATTTTGGGCCCAAACTTTCGGACTTCTACGTCCGGAATTTCATGAAGGTTTTGTCATTTTTGACGGCAGACCTCCCGCAGAACTCCACCCTCCAGGCCCCGGCCTCCCCTTTGCTGCCGGTGATTTCTGGGCAAATTTTTTGAAGATGGCTGCCGCCTCGCATCCTTCCGACCTTCGGGCCCTAGACCTCCTGTCACCGTCCGCAAATTCAAAATCCACCAACCCAATTACCTATCGTACTTGCATTCAATGCAGCCATTAATGGCGGTAGGGGTATAAATAACTTGCACAAACCTATCATTCTCACTTGTTAGTGTCACAGTGAGAGATCAGAGCTTGCCAGAGAGGAGTCCACCATCTTTGATACCTTCACGCTCACGCCCGTTGCGTTCATTTGCCGACCGCTAGTGGATCCCACACCTCCTCACATCGAGTATTTGATGTAGGTTTTCTGTTCACCCTCCCGAACAATGTTTTCATGATTTCTAAAGCTTAAAATGAACAAGAATGATCAAAAGGACATGAGAATGATGAAATATGGCACAACGAACAAAACCCATGTCCCTAAAAATCAAAAAGGCCCCTGTGGTTCCCTTAGGGTTGATCCAGAGCTTTATCCTCGCGTGGTCGTTCTTCACAGGGGCATTTATGCCCCTCAGGCTCGAACGCTCCCTTCATCGGCTAAGACTTAGCAAAAAAAACTAGAAATTTCAAAGTGGCTCCCTCATTCCCCAGGCCTAGAACCCCGGACTTCCGCTGGCGGTTCGTCGTCTGGCATCCCGAACTTGAGTTTTGAGGGTGAGAAGCGACCTCTGTTTTGACCTCCCAAGCTTGAACCTTCGAGCTTCAGCGTCCAAATTTCTGCTCCTCTCCTGCTGTTCTCTGACGGCGAAAGGGTCTTGTCCTCCTAGTCCTCGGGTTCCGCCCTCCCAATCGTCATCTACTGTCAAAACTACACAGCCGCCCTTCAGTTTGCCGGGTCCCGGTTCTCAAACTTCTGTCCCCGGGATCCCACGTGGCCTTCACCATTCTCGACGACGAACGCCTGACATCTTTCCACCCGCCGGACCTCGAGCCTCCATTCGCTGCTGGGGATCCCAATCTGAACTCTAAACGTCCTTGACCACACCAAGCTCTGCCATCCAAGACTTCGTCCCCTCTCCACCACTAAAAATGGAAAAACTTGCCTGCCTTCCCAAGTTCTGAGCTCCGCCCTCCCAATCATCGTGAGTCTCAAAATCAAAATCCAGCATCTGACTCTGATGCTGGGTCTGGTCCTCCTTTTGGCTATCGGTGAGACATTGTAGATTCACTGAGACATTACATCGATGAAAGAGTCTCACCGATGTGCCTTTTCTGCCATCAGTCGGTGAAACTAAAGGATCTCTCCAAGACATCTCTCCACCTCAGATCTCTTCCTGACATGGTTCTTTGTTCCGCGGTGGTCGGCGAGACCTAAGGAAGTCGGTGAGACCTCACACCGATGATCAATGTATCGCCGATCCGGTATTTGCGGGAGAATTCTGCCCAATGCTCATTCCGGGTCTGGTCTACCAGGCCGCCCCTTCCAGACTTCCACCTGGCAATAGCCGCTCCGAATGGCGAAAGCTGCTCAGCTTCCCGACGCCCCAGGCCCGAGTGCTCAAAACTAAGAAAAGTGTAAACTTTTGCCTACCCTTCAATTCGCCGGGCCCCGAACCCCAGAGTTCCATCTTCGGAACTCCGTTTCTAATCAGGCATTTCAAGCAGCCATCTCTGGATGGCTTTCCGGCCTTGGACCTTCAGATGCTCTTAAATCGATCCAAATGAGCCCAAATTTGAAATCTAATCTCAACCCACGTGCTTAATTTTGGTCCTCTCCATTGCGACCCTTTTAAATTATCAAAATTCGATTAGAAAGAATTTCTCGGATCGTTCCACCTCGTTCACCTTCCCAAACAGCATTCCTGCTAGGAAAGTCCGGCCCTCCGGGCTTGGACTATCCCAAAGACCTCAATCAAAAGACCAATGACATCAAGAGATAAGAGTATCATGTTATGCTTGATAGATTATTTAAAATGGATTTCATCTTTGGGATTTCAACTAACATAAAGATTCTTGTGATCAATTGCACTGACTACACTTTTGCTTGCAGAATATATGTAATCAGGTGCGGGACCTTCGGGGGCAACCGTCGAAAAGGACAAAGGAAAGATGTCAGGCAAAACTCCTCGAGGGAAAGAAGACAAAGACCAAATGAAATACCAATTCCAAGGTGCACCTCTGTACTCAAAGGTTACCATGGACTGGAAAGAAATAACCAAAACCAACATAGGGCATGTCAATATTGATGAATTTACACAAAGGGTCAGGGTCAATCCAACGACCAAGAATGCAAGACTGATAAGACAAAGCGGAATAGCAAAGGCAGCAAGCTTTCCTCCATCTCTTGTAGCCCCCGAGCTCATTATGGCCTATCAGTAGGCATATCAACCAAATACAAGAACAATTGTTGACAGGGATGGTAGCATTCTCACTGACATGTCATCCGAAGGAATCACAAAAACCTTCCATATCCCCACATTTCAAGAAATGGAAACACCTACCATTGAGGAGTGCCAGGCGGTGTGGGATGATAACCCTACAGGCTACATGAAGTTAATAAATCAGCATTGGCTCAAGGAAAAGTGGGGCAGCGCCGTGAAGGTTCCTAACGAACTCTTCCGTAGCGATTTCTATGAAGACTACCACAATTTGGTCACAATGCTAAGCAGGGTTATGGGCCTCCCTACTGCGGCCTTCTTTCAAGGGTGGATGGTGTACTTTGTTGAGCAGATCCTTCGTGGGAATGAAGACGTTATCACAAAGACCGCATTTTATTGGGGAGGTATAATAAGCAACTGCTTCCATGAGCAGTTCATCAATGTAAAGAAGAGTTCTAATTTTTATATGACTTCATATCTCGTATACTCCTTGGCCGACGGGAAGAAAGTACAATGGGTTGTTTGTGGCACTCGATTAGGAGCAGGGTCAAAGACTCAAAGCTTATGACAGATACCCCTAGCTCCAGTACCGAAACTTCAAGAGGCAGTATTGTAGAGTAAATCATGCCTTCGTCGGCCATATTGTCAGAATGATTGTTGGGGATTTTGAAAGGAGAGTTTTCCACAATGCAAGGGCATTTTTGAAGCAATATGCCTTCCTCTTCATTCAATACCCGAAGTTCACATACATCCACACCCAAGCCTTCACTGAAAAGGCGAACAAATTGCCTCAATACCCCAATGACTGAATCATCCTATTGGATCTTTCTCGACAGCTCCAACACATACAGGCAATCTTCAGTGGCAAACACATAGCAAGGATCTCTTATCCCATGACTCTTGGCCAAGGCATGTATAAGCTACAAACTTCTCAATGTGTTGGTAACTCTGAGAAAGAACTGAAGGATTACCATTTTCATCTACACACTGCTCTCCCTCGAATGGATCCATATGGGCACGTAAGGAAGGCACTAGGACCGGGGTTCGCTCATCTCCACCACATTGAAGACTTTTGGGGGGGTTGTCAAGATGATAAAGAGGTACGTGCAAGGCACTATATGCGGATGACTATGCATTTTATAAGGAAGGTGCAACCATTTCCCATACCAAACCAAGTTGAAGAAGATGATAGCACCATAGTGGACCCCAGGTACCCCGCGGCCACCAATTTGCCATTACCAACAATTGACTGGGACGAGCAGGAGGTCAATGACCTCAACATTATAACAAAGCCAATCTTGGCCGTACCAAGGATTGGGTTGATAGACAAGTGGTCCAACTGAAACAGCGGAGGGTAATCTTGACTTATGAAGGGCTCAAAAGTGATCCAAGTGCCACGGAGGATGTCGCTACCACCACTTCAACTGGCGGGACGTCCAAGTCTCCTCCAATCACCAGGTCTAAGAAGAGGAAGGAGGCGGAAACAGAATAGTATCCTAACCCTAAGGTCTATACAAGAAAATAAATAAGAGGCTCACCCTCCAAAAGACTTAAACAAACAGAAGGCACCACGGAGCAGCCCTTAATCCAAGAAGAAGAAGCAAAGGATACTGATCAAATAAAACTTGTTTTAGCTCTCCCCGCTTTCGCTACCCCATTATCTACTTCTCTGGCTATGGTCGCTACATCTCCGCCAGCAGTGGACATCTCTGTCCATCTTGCCCCTTCGCCCCCAACCGATCCTATGATTGTAATTGACTCCTCCTCTGCCATGACTACCCATCCTTCCTTCACTGCTATGTCACCCACCACGTCACTCCCATTACCTATAGTGGTTGCACCAATACCCACTCCCACCTTGCCTGAAGCCTTCTCAAAGCATATATAGAATATCCCTTCCGAGCTCTCCCAGATCCTCATGGATCCCACTCTTCAAGCAGCCTTAGCTCAGGTCCTCGCCACTGCCAAACCTTCACAACCTCCGACAGGGCCACCGGCTATGGAAGCCACCATGTTAATCTCTAAGGAGTGGGAGAGGTGAGAACAAAAGGCCTCAAAGCCCTTTGAAGAGGAGGCCAATGAATATCACGAGCACCCGGAGTACGAACATTGTACTATTGACAGAGTTGCCTATGAGGAGGAAGGAATTGGTTCATCGGAGAGTAGAGATGAGGAAGACGACACTAGTGGTAAGGTCATAGTGTAGGCCTTCGACGATGATCTTGAGGAAGAGCTAGCTTAGCAGTCGAAGGGCACTGAGACAGAGGCATAAAGGTCACCTCTTGGAAAAGGACAGCAACAAGAAGATATACCTTAAAGTGAGGCTCAAGCAGACAAGAGCCTCAAAATCGAGCAGCTCAAGGAACATGTGCACGAGGTTGAATAAACTGAGAGAGAGAAAGGAGGGGAAATGGAAGAGAAATAAAGTCCCTTGCAACAATTATCTGCCAGGCCTCCTATTAAACGCCTTTTGTTCATCCAGGACTCCGATGAAGGAGATGCTGCCAAGGAGGAAGAGAGGGTTTCGGAAGATAAGAGAATGGAAGCCTTGACCGAGAGGGGCGAGGGTGATCGTGAGTCACCTAAGGGAAATTCTATCGTGCCTGAATGGTTATAAAAACAACTCAAAAGGAAAACTCTCGTACTAAAGGACCCAAGGGCGAGACTAGAGGCTATCTTAGCCCGAGCTCAGATCACAACAAAGAAAGAAAAGAGGCCTAAGATCCGATCCAGGGTAACGATGGATGCTTCTGGGTCTCGAGCTGTGCAAATAGCAATGCCTGTGGTGGGCTAGGCTGGGGTGAGTTACATCTCTGCCATTGACTTGGAGACCACCACCAGAGAACATAAGGTAGGGCATCTTGAGGAGTCAGTGGCCATGGTGGTACATTTGATAAAGCAGGACAAGATTTCAAAAGATGAGCTCAAAGCACAGGTGGCTGCTTTAACAGATTACATCCAGCAATGGTCTTCGATGGATGACCTACCTACCACATCCACAACCGCACCCCAACTGTTGTCCAAGGAACAGATTGATAAGATGGAAAGGAGAAAGAACTTGGAAAATACTACGAAGGACTGGTTCCGACAAGTCTTATACATCAGAAACATGGGAATTAGCCGGGCTGTTCGGACAACCAACAAGTTCTTGGACCTGCAGCAATCTTTGGAGGGCACAAAGAAGCTATGCATTGACTTTCTTGTGGCATACAACTCCACCTTCCCAAAGATTGAGGCCATCCTTCAGTTGCCATAAGCCACATGGGAAAAAGGAGCTTACGTTTAACAAGGACGATCACTGGTTGATCGATGTGTGGCAGCGAGACTTTGGCAATAGGAAAGAAAGGCTAGAACAAATAATGAGTAAAGTGGATTCGGATATCGAGTGGATCAAGGAAATTAGGATGGAATGCACTCGTTATCTCAAGTTGATGACGGAGTATGACATGCCCGTAGTGCAAATGGATCCAGAGAAAGTGAAGCCTTACTTCCAAAAGAAGATGGAGGATGAGATGTCTAGTGAAATAATGGTGGAGTTCATGAGTTTTTCTGCCAATGCCTTCGATCAATCAAAGCTATTCAAGGACCAAGGCGCAAAATACGATGAGGACTAGAAGAGGTTAGAGGATAATGCAAAAGAGTGGAGCTCCCAAGTGCTGTGGTATGAGATCGTTGAAGTAGACAAACTCCAGCAAGTCATCCTAAAGTTCATGGAATACACAACCTCTAAAAGGTAGGAGGATAGCCCTATTGATGATAAAGAGCTCCCTAAAGAGTAGCTACAGTAAAACAACAATCAGCAAAAGACAAAATGCTACAGTGTCATCACTAGAAAAAAAAATAGGGGAGGGGAAAAAATGTTGTTTTTAAATTGCAATATATTGAGGGTTGGTGAAACCCTATTTTGTAATGAATCTTGGCCACACAATCAGAATTAATCTTGGCCATTCATTTGACTTTTTGGGCATTATAAATAGGGCTCTCCTCTCATTTGCAAAAGAGAGTTGAATTGTTGTAAAGACATGCTGCAGAAATTTATAATGAAAATACATTGACTTGGTGCATTTTATTAAGTTTCTTCACATGTTACTTGATTCAACCTCCATTTTTAGATGCTTGACTTAGATTTTCATTACTATTTTAGTTAGTTATATTCTTGCCTTGGTAGATTTTAGAAATGTTGTTCTGTGGTTATAAAAAAATTTGCTGTGTAGATGCCTTCTTAGTCCATACTTTTTGCTATTTGCTGATGGTAGATAGCTATGTAAAGTTAGTCTGGGCTAATTCAAAGCTGCTCCACACTTTCATCTTTGTTCATGCATGCATATGGTGAATGAAAGATGAAACATTTGCAGACCTTAGAAGATAGCACAAATTCTATGAGACTGTGAGATTTCTAGCTAAGTGGAATATTGTTTCTAGGAAGCTGTCCATTGTAGGAACCCCATTATCACTATTCATTCATAGTTTCAGATCCAGGAACCTTCGCTCTTCCCTTCCCTTTTTCCATTTTTTTAATAAGTGCCTTAGGAAAGGTTCATTGCACATTGTAAAGCTAAATCCAATAATAAAAATGGAGTTCAAGACTGCTGTTTGAACCTACAGCAAACGCACAACTTCTCCATCTTAGGAACTCCATTTCAAGACCCAAATTCCCATGCTTTGTAACTCATCTATAAGTCCACCTTGTGATTCTAGTAAAATCACATCAAACAACTGAGATATCCCAAGCACTGTCAAGACCTGACATTAGAGACTTTGGGATAGTGTCCTATAATTTGATTATGGAGGATATTCTTTCAAGAGAGGTAGTGCACCTATGCACTGCCTGTGTTGAGAAGTGCATAAAAAATACATCAACAGAACTGGCGCTAGAAGGAGGGCCACACGTTGGGAATACAAAGCTAAGAGTTAAAAGTGAAGCTGGATCGAATCAGATCACTCTCCCTGGAAAGATTTTAAAGAGTTCTACGGTCAACACCAAATAAGGGAGAAATCCAAGAGTTGCAGCCTCCTACAAGGGCGAAATGAGTTAAGGGAGGTAGCATTGCTTCTTCCTCTTCCTCCATTCCATCCACTTCCATTTCACCCTCACCTTCATTCAGTTGGCCTTCATCTTCCATCCGACCATCCTAAATTGCGTTTTCACATCCCATCTCTGGCAGCCAGGGGATTGCTTCTCTCTTGGCCCTTCCAGCCCAAGGCATAGTCCAAATAGTCGCAGCTTAGGTGCAGTCCCAAACTGTTGTTCTAGTGCAGGCGCAAATCCAACTTGTTATTTTTCAACATACCACCTCTACCTCCCGCTATGGCTTGGTTAGCACATAACCCTTCACCGATACATTTCACCACTTACCATGATATGCCCAAGAATCTGGAAGGCTTTTGTTTGAAGTTCTATCCTCATGACCCACAAAGAATAGCTGAAGAAAATATCAAAATATTTGAGACAACAATTACCGAAATGCAAGTCGACTATGAGGATGTTGCATGCCGCCTTTTTCTGCATTCATTGGGGGAAGAAGCCTTCTATTGGTACATCAATCTGTCGAGGGGATCCATTATCTCATGGAACCTAATGAAGAATGTCTTCCTGCAGAAATACAAGATTCCCATTAGTCCTTTAGAACTTTACCAATAGTTTATGTCGGTCCGAAGAGAAATAAATGAGCCTATTAGCTCCTTTAATGATCATTTTCATTGGGCCTACACAAGGCTCTAGGACCCATACCTCCACAATGATGTCACGGCTCTCTTGGTCTACTATGCGGTGTTGGACAACCTCACATCAGCATTGGTGAAAAGGATGCACCCACCACCCGCCACGCTAGTGATCGCATATACAGAGGTTGTTATCACAAGTGCAGATTTGGGGCAGAATATCTCCGGACCGCTACCTTCTTTGGGGCCAATAGCTCAACCGATACAGATTCAAGGGATTAATCAAGCATTCACTCATCAGACCCCTCTCATGAACCAAATACCTCAGTTTCCCATCATCCCACACTTGGTACAACCACTGAATTATGCACCTCCTGTGCCATCCTATTTGCAGCCTCAACCATAGCACAACTATTCTCAGGTTGCCCCACAATAGCAAGTGTATTTACAGTAGCTCCAGGCACCATTATACCTACCAGGGTCAAAATTTCCTCTAACACATCAAAACCAGTTGGCAGCTCTGCCCGTTTTTCTCCAAAATCCAGTGTCGCAGCCAGACAACACAACTGAGAAAGACAAAGTAGAGGAACTGACAGAGATGATAAATAAAATGTCCACAAAAATGATGCATTTAAGGAATTAGAATAATCAGTTACAGATGTCCTAGCATAACCTCCAAGCCAATCTTAATCGGGATAACTGAGACAATAGGGACAGTAGGGATAATCAAGAAGTGAGCACTTCCTCCAGGCAGAATTATGATAGGGGACAAAACGTTAATCAAAGTTCAAAAAGGAGACCTTCTCAAAGACAGAATCGTGCATGGAATACAAGGCCCAATAATGGGGGTGTCCCTACTCCTTTTGACTAGCCGTCCAACAACGAAAAGACAACTAGTGGAGTATACCTTGCTGAGGTCACCTTGTCTGGATGGTGTCGGATTCACAAAACCAGCTGGCACTCCAAGTTGAATTGCCTTGAATTTCAAACGGCTACTAAAATATTTCAAGTAGAAGTACAAAATATAGTTGACAGTGTTGGCTACAGGGGCATCGTCCCATCTGAGCTGTATGATTCCTCATGTCTTGTGGTTAACCAAGCATCATTTTTGTGGGGTGACCGCAACAAACCCAAAGTCGAGCCTGCTCCCGTTGGGAGTGAAGAAGTGCAAGAGGTAAGTAATGAACAAACTTTGGCTCATTTTTTCAATTCAGTAGATAATGGTCCAATGGACAAAGAAGAGCCATTTGTAGATGAGGTCTACATGTTCCATCAGAGATCAACTCCCTACTTCCTTAGGAATAGGCAGGCACGTGGACCCTTCTCGACCTCTACTCCACCAAACAATTTCGCTACCCTGTCAGATCCCAATGCGAGTAACAACCCTGGACTTCCCCATGTGCCCACCCAATATCTTAACAAGAACAGGCCTCAAAATTAGTCACAGAGTCAGCCTCAAGGCCAATCCCAAAATTAGTCTAGTTAAACGAACGTCCAACCTCGTAACTCTGCAATAGGTCAAGCCTTTAGTTCGGAAATTGAGCAAATGGGTGAATACGTAGCAGAAGAGTTCAAAAGGGTGAAAATAAATTTATCTTCCTTTGAACTACTCAGAGTCCCTGTCGTAAGGCACACCTTCTTTAGGGTCCTCAATGGGACCCCATCCTCTAGTACAACACAGGAAACATCAGCTAAGAGAGTTACCTTCAAAGAGCTTAGGCAAGAACCGAAGATATAGGATAATACCGGGAAAAGGAAGGATATTGTTCCCATAAATCAATCTGCTAGTAAGCAAATGGAAAAGGAACCAGAGCAGAGTAATATGCAAATTTCCAAGGACTGGTCATTTAGGCAGACCAGGGATAAAGGCAGTGATAAGGACGGAGGTTAGGTAGCTCACATGGATATGCCTATAGGTATCTTCCAAGAAAAATTGGAAACTCCTCCTTACCACCATTAGGATATTTGGGAAGAACCTGCATAACTGCCTGCTTGATTCAGGGGCGTCTGCCAATGTTATGCCTTTGGATGTATGTAAAGCTCTTGGAATCACTCCCACGCCTTCAAGAAGGAAAGTGACTCAGCTAGACAAAATAGAGATCAACATCGTGGGAGAAATAAATTGGATCACGATGCAAATTGCTATAGATCCAAGGATACAGCAAGTCATTGATATTCAAGTAGCAGACATTCTCGATGCATATGGGATCATCCTGGGAAGGGAATTCACCAAGGTGCTCAATGGATATACTGCCACAAACCTTTCTCATATGTGGCTACCATGGAAGGGGTTGCCAAACCAAATCTGTATTGACCGCGAACCCCGTATGAAATATATGATCACAAAATACAACAATCTCAGCAAAGTGTTTTTTGTTGAGACAGAATTGGGCAATTACTATCCCTTTGCCTGCCAAAATGAGGTTGAGCCTCATAAGGAATACGCTGCCAAAGTTCTCTTAGTGTTATGCAGTCCTCCGATCGATTGTATTCAAATGCCTCCGAGTGCGGAAATGTTGGTAGAAATAGATGACAAACACGATGAAAGTGACAACTAGGGAATACTCAGTGGTTTCCAGGAGTTTATAGAAAAGTGTGCAAGGGATCAGCTCAGCCTAGGAGCCCAAATGAATTTCTAGGATCTCTTATTGCTAAATTGGTACAGGATTCACAATGCTGCCCACTCTGAATTTGACTACTACTTATGTCGAACAGTGGTGGAACATGTCAAGAAATCGGCCGCCCTCCAAAAGGAAACACCAAAGGAGGTATTGACAGAACCACCCTCTGTTCAACACACTGGGTGAGAAGATTCTCTTGAGATTGTGGAGGCAACTGCCCAATCAAGGAGAGGTGAGAACTTAGTCGGACCCAAAGTCAAAGAACTTTCCAAACTTTGGACGCTCTGATTTGATGGGTCCAAGTCAAAACAAGGAGCCGGTGTCGAGTTTGAACTCATCAACCCAACGGGTAAGACCTTTCTTGCTGCCCATATATTGCAATTTTATTGCACCAATAATGTAGCAGAGTATGAGGCTTTGGTCCATGGCCTTCTCATGGCCTTGAAGAAAAATGTCAAAATGCTGCAAGTTTTTGGGGATTCTGAGCTCGTAGTTAAGCAAGTTAGGAAGTTGTACTCCTGCAATGATAGGAGGCTTGTAAACTATAGGCATAGGGTTTGGGATCTCTTAGAGGGTTTAGATGCATTCAATATACACCTAATTCCCTGTGCCCGGAATCATACAGCTGATGCCTTGGCTCAAGCAGCCAGCACTTTGCAACCCCTCTCTTTGTCCAGGCTTAAGAAATTTATAGTTGAGTTGACATCTATGTTGTCGGTCCTAGATAACGTCACTCATTTCCAAGTCTTCAACGATGACAAACATATTCTTGAATTCATCACAAGTTTTAATGTCTTTGCAACCCAAATAATTGATGAAGTCGATCCGCAAGAAGCCAAGTTGGATATATAGGGGGTTATTAACCTCAAAAACAATACCATTCCCAAGGGCATGGTTTAGCTAGAACGTATATTTGACTTGGATCAGATCAGATATTAGAACTAGCAAACAAAGAAGGGGGCCATAAGCAACCAGTGCGATGCTCACAACCTCGAGATAGCCGAGGAGATCAAGAATATTTTTATTGGCAAAGTATGCACGCCTGAGGAAAAGAAGGGAATTATTGATGCATTGTGGAAATACCATGACGTGGTGGCATGGAGCTATGAGGACTTAAAAACATATGACACATCCATCATCACGCACACCATACCTCTCAAGACCGAAGTGAGACCATTCCGTCAATGGCAACGTTCTATCAATGCCTTGTTAGAGCCCATCATTTACAAAGAAGTGCAGAAGTTGCTCTCAGCAAGGATTATTTTCCCAGTCAGGCACTCTACGTGGGTGGCCAACCTGGTTCCGGTCAAGAAAAAGAATGGGGAAATTAGATTGTGTGTAGACTTTCGTAATTTGAACCAAGCTTCTGAGAAAGACAACTATCCAGTGCCTTCATTGGACGAGGTGTTGCAGATCATCAACAGGTCCCAAATGATGTCTTTCCTCGATGGGTACTCCGAGTACAACCAGGTAATGGTACAGTATGAAGATCATCATAAACTGGCGTTCACCACTAAGTGGGGGACATTTGCTTATCGGAGGATGTCGTTTGGGATCATCAACGCGGGCGCCACCTTCCAATGCGCCATGGACATCGCCTTTAAGGATCTGATCAGAAAGTGCATAATCATCTACATGGATGATTTAACTGTGTTTTCTAAAAGGTGAGGTGATCAGGTTTCTAACCTATGTAAGGTGTTTCAGAGGTGTCGGGAGTTTGGAGTTTCCCTTAACCCCAAGAAGTGCATTTTCAGTGTTACTAAAGGTAGATTGCTCGGGCACATCATTTCAGAATAGGGAATCTCTATAGACCCTGAACGTATCGAGTCCTTACTGAAAATCCTGCCCCTAGGAAGCAAAAAAGAATTAAAATCCTTCTTTGAGAAGATCAACTTTGTTAGGAAATTCATCACGGGTTTCGCAGAGATTGTTAAACCCCTCAATGCTATGTTGAAACAGGATGTCAAAGTTGAATAGACTCTCGAAGCCAAACAAGCTTTCAAAAAAATTAAACAGGCTATTGCTAAGGCACCTATGTTAGTCAGCTCGGATTATCTGAAGCCTTTCTACATCTACTCGTTCGCTTCAGAACATTCTTGTGCTAGCATCTTGACTTAGAAGGACAAGGAAGGAAATGAACACCTGATCACCTTCATGAGTGCTCCCCTTAAGGATGTTGAACTGCGATACCACAATGTAGAAAAGCAGGCGTATGCTCTCGTCAAAGGGGTAAAGAAATTTTGGCATTATATATTGTACAATAAAGTGTTTGCCATTGTCTCAGACCCAGCAGTGAAAACGCTACTCATGCAAAATGAATTGGGAGAATGAAGAGATAAATGGATCACCCTACTCCAAGAATATGACATGGAGATCCAACCAATGAAGTTGGTGAGACCCGTACAATTGCTAAAGCAACAGCAGAGGCTGGACCCAAACTCACTGTGCAGCAATACCAGCTTGAGGATGTTTCCCCGAAAGAATGGTACAAGAATGTCATCTACTATTTGCTTAACCACAAGTGTCTGCCTCACTTGCAAGGAGTCCAAAAGCATGCCCTTAGATTGAAAATAAATGGTTACATGTTGCAAGGGTCCATTTTATACAAGAGGAATCATGAAGGCATCTACTTGAGGTGCCTAGGCAAGGAAGAAGTAGACCCGGTCTTAAAAGAATTTCATGACAAATTTGGCACCGGCCATGGATCTGGTTCTTCCACAGTACATCAGATATTGAGAGCAGGATATTATTGGCCAACTGTCTTCAAGGATGCTCACTGTCATATTTGCTCATGTCACACATGTCAGACAGTCGCTACCAAGGAAAAAAATGTTGTTGTCCCATTGCAGCCTATGCTAGAGGTAAGGTCGTTCGCGCAGTGGGGCCTCAATTTTATCGGTCTGGTAAGCCCTCCATCATCCTCGGGACACATGTACATTCTTACCGCAATTAATTACTGCACTAGGTGGATAGAAGCAATCATATGTAAGCAATGCATAACTGAAAAAGTTACTAATTTTTTGGAAAGTTTCATTTTAAATCGCTTTGGTTGTCCTTATGCTTTAGTGTGTGAAAATGGACCTATTTTTGCATCGTTGAAATTCTCTAGTTGGGCGTTCAA
Organism: Sequoia sempervirens; assembly: GCA_007258455.2. Classification (NCBI taxonomy): domain Eukaryota; kingdom Viridiplantae; phylum Streptophyta; class Pinopsida; order Cupressales; family Cupressaceae; genus Sequoia; species Sequoia sempervirens. The sequence goes on along the minus strand of VDFB02168118.1, from coordinate 36,030,930 downwards.
CTACGGGATCACCCTTAAGTTTTTGTCCAATTATTACCCCCAAGGCAATGGCCTCGCTGAGTCCACCAATAAGAACCTGATTATCGTGATTAAGAAACTACTAGATAGAAATCCCAAGGATTGGCATACCAAGCTCCATTTTTCCCTTTGGGCAAACCGCACTCGCCATAAGGTTGTCCTTGGCGATTCCCCATTCCACCTTGTTTATGGCCTAGAGCCCATATTTTCCATCCATCTGAAAATTCCCACTTTGCAGTTCATCAATGATTTTTATGAAGGGGGAGATCGTAGGGAAGCTCGGTTAGTTGAGCTCTTGCATTTAGAGGAAGTTTGAGACCGTGTAATAGAAAATTTTGCTAAACATCAGGGCGTGGTTAAGAGATAGTTCGACCGTCGAGCCAAAATTAAAGCCTTGAGAATTGCAGATTTGGTCCTATATTAAGACAAGGCCCACGAAAAGAAAGGGGGACACAACAAATTCGACAAGCTTTGGCTTGGCCCCTTTCAAATAGCTAAGATTTTGGGAGACAATGCCTTCCGCCTAAAAACCTTAACTGGTGAGAATGTCCCATTGCCGGTCAACGGACAACACCTAAAGCATTACTTCCAAGCTTGAGCTCATTCGAGCTCTTCTTTGTAAATATTTGTACATAGGTTTGGGTTGGTCGCCCTTTTTGATTTTCTTGCATCTTTTTGTTTTTTGTTGCTCTTTTGTTTTTTCTCCCCTTCGGTAGTTTTGGTTTTGAAAGGATGTTCCCCCGCCCCTAGCGGTGGTCGTGCTCGCTTGACGAATGGTTCACTTTGCTGTCCGTCCTTGGTGTTCTTCGGCTAAACATTCACTCTCGACTATTGGTCTCTTAAGGCTGCCGATGAATGATTTCCTCATTTGAACTCTACCTTAGAACTCAACCCTTGGTTGATTCTCTTTACACACATCTCGGATCTTACATAAAACATACATTAATCATTTCTAAAGGACTACACCATGGTTGCTATGACACCCTAGTAAGTGAAAAATATTAAGTCTACTCCAGTGACTACTATAGTCCCAAACCCATTATAGGCTTCAGTGCTTACCCGGTCGAGCAAAACGATAAATGAAAAAATGTACATTGAAAGAAATATCAAAATGAAAGAGGAAGGGAATTTTGAAAAATAAGCGACCGTATGGGTATGCAGATAACTCTACCGGGGCTATGGATGCCCGACCGGCAGTAGAGCAATATCCATGGGATTGCAATGACAGCTCCATCAGGGCTATGGACACCTGACTGGCAGCAGAGCAATGTCCAGGTTACTTTTGGTATTAAACGATTTATGTAGCTTGCCCAGTTGAATCAATAGTCCTTGGTTAGTATCCCGCAGAAAGGAATGAACTCACTGCACACACTTCTAAGATGTCCTGTAAACTGATTCAATTAAGGATCCCATTCTCCCAGTTCACCTTTGGAACTATTCTTGGTCTCTGAAACTAGAGATTCTAGGTCTTGAATGAATATTTATCTTTAGAACGCTCAGAAGTGTTCCCCAACGGAGTCGCCATTTGTTGTGCGCTTAGCACACACACCCCATTTGGAGTGGGGACCCTCTTTTTCTTTCCCTTGTCAGGTCATTTTTGTCACCGCTTCATTTTATGTGCCCCATTTTTGTTTTCCTAATGGTTAATGTGTCTCCAAAGTTTCATTCTAAGTTGATCGTACTTCCCCTTGGCTTGTTTTGTCAAGTTTTGATGCCTTGCGGAGTCTCTCTGACAATTTACACTACCAGCGGCCCTAGATCAGGTCGGGCTTGCCCCCTCGAGTTTCCCTGGCCAGGTTTCCCTGTCGTGTCCGCTATCCCGAACGACGGATGGGTTGCATCTTCCCGGACCCCGAGTCCCGGCTCAATGATCGTTGTCTGAAAATTTGCAAAGAAACATTAGTTGCCTTCGAACGTTCCAGGCCTGAACTTCCGGACTTCCGCATTCGGAGTTTTGTGAAGGTTTTTTCGTTTCTGACAGTAGACCTCTGGCGGAACTTTTCCCTCTAGGCCTCGGCCTCCCCTTTCTCGCTGGTGATTTTCTAAGACGGCCGCCACCTCGCATCCTTTCAGTCTTCGAGCCCCAGACCTCCTACCATCGTCCGCAAATTCAAAATCCACCAACCCAATTGCCCGTCGTACTTGCATTCAATGTGGCCATTAATAGCGATAGGGGTATAAATAACTTGCACAAACCTGTCATTCTCACTTGTCAGTGTCATAGTGAGAGATCAGAGCTTGCCAAAGAGGAGTCCACCATCTTTGAGACCTTCATGCTCACACCTATTTCCTTCACTTGTCGACCACTAGTGGATCCCACACCTCCCCGCATCGAGTGTTCAAGGTAGGTTTTCCGTTCACCCTTCCGAACAATTTTTTCATGATTTCTAATGCTTAAAATGAACAAGAACGAACAAAAGGACATGAGAATGATGAAATATGGCACAACGAACAAAACCCATGTCCCTAAAAATTGAAAAGGCCCATGTGGTTCCCTCAAGGTCGATCCGGAGCTTTATCCCCATGCGGCCATTCTTTGCAGGGGCATTCGCACCCCTCGAGCCCAGACGCTCCCTTCGCCAGCTGAGACTTAGCAAAAAGACAAAAAATTTCAAAATGGCTCCCTCATTCCTTGGGCCTGGAACCCCGGACTTCCGCTGGCGGTTCACCGTCTGGCATCCTGAACTTGAGTTTTGAGGGTGAGAAGCGACCTCCATTTTGACCTCCTGAGCTCGAGCCTCCGGGCTTCCGTGTCTAGATTTCCGCTCCTCTCCTACCATTCTCTGACGGCGAAAGGGTCCCATCCTCCCAGTCCTCAAGTTCCACCCTCCCAATCGTCGTCTGCTATCGAAACTACATGGCCATCCTCCGGTCCGCGAGGTCCCAGTTCTCAGACTTCTATCCCTGGGATTTCGTGTGGTCTTCACCTTTCCTGATGGTGAACGCCTGACATCTTTCCACCCGCCAGACCCCGGGCCTCCATTCACCGCTGGGGATCCCAATCTGAACTCTAAACGTCCTTGAACACACCAAGCTCTGCCGTCTGGGACTCCATCCCATCCCCGCCGCTAAAAATGGAAAAACTTTCCCGCCTTCCCAAGCTTCGGGCTCTGCCCTCCCAATCACCGTGAGTCTCAAAATCAAAATCTAGCATCCGACGCTGATGCCAGGTTCGATCCTCCTTTCGGTGGTCGGTGAGACATTGCGGATTCGCTGGGACATTACATCGATGAAAGAGTCTCACTGATGTGCCTTTTCTGCCTTCAGTCGGTGAAACTAAAGGATCTAGCCAAGACATCTCTCTACCTCAAATCTCTTATTGACATGGTTGTTTGTTCTGCGATGGTCAGCGAGACTTGAGGAAGTCAACGAGACCACACACTGATGATCGATGTCTCATCGATCGGGTATCTGCGGGAGAATTCCATTCGACGCTCATTCCGGGTTCTGTCCACCGGGCCGCCCCTTCCAGACTTTTGCCCAGCAATAGCCACTCCGAATGGTGAAAGCTAGATAGCTTCCCGACGCCCCAGGCCCGAGTGCTCAAAACTAAGAAAAGTGTAAACTTCTAGTCGCCCTAAAATCTGCCAGGCCCCAAACCCTAGAGTTCCATCTTCAGAACTTCGTTTCTAATCGGGTGTTTCAAGCAGCCATCTCCAAATGGCTTTCCGACCTTAGACCTCCAGATGCTCCTAAATCGATCCAAATGAGCCCAAATTTGAAATTTAATCTCGACCCACGTGCTTAATTTTGGTCCTCTCCATTGCGAACCTTTTAAATTATTAAAATTCAATCAGAAAGAATCTTCCAGATCGTTCCACCCCATTTACCTTTCCAAACAACATTCCTGCCAGGGAAGTCCAGCCCTTCAGGCCTGGACTATCCCAAAGCCATCAATCAAAAGACCAATAACATCGGGAGATAAGAGTATCATGTTATGCTTGATAGATTATTTAAAATAGATTTCATCTTTGGGATTTCAACTAACATAAATATTCTCGTGATCAATTGCACTAACTATGCCTTTGCTTGCAGAATATATGGAATCAAATGTGGGACCTTCAGGGGAAACCGTCGAAAAGGACAAAGGAAAGAAGTCAGGAAAAACTCCTCGAGGGAAAGAAGACAAAGAACAAATGAAATACCAATTCCAGGGTGAGCCTCTGCACTCAAAGGTTACCACGGACTAGAAACAAATCACCGACACCAACATAGGGCATGTCAATATTGACAAATTTACACAAAGGGTTAGGGTCAATCTAACAACCAAGAATGAGAGACTGATAAGACAAAGAGGAATAGCGAAGGCAGTAGGCTTTCCTCCATCTCTTGTAGCCCCTGAGCTCATTATGGCCTACTGGCAGGGATATCAACTAGATACAAGAACAATTATTGACAGGGATGGTAGCATTCTCGCCGACATGTCGGCCGAAGGAGTCACAAAAACCTTCCATATCCCCACATTTCAAGAAATGGAAATGCTTACCATTGAGGAGTGCCAGGCAGCGTGGGATGATAACCCTATAGGCTGCAGGAAGTTAATAAATCAGCATTGGCTCAAAGAAAAGCGGGGCAGCACCGTGAAGGTTCCTAACGAACTCTTCTGCAGCAATTTCTATGAAGACTACAATGATTTGGTCACAATGCTAAGCAGGATTACGGGCCTCCCTACTGCGGCCTTCTTTCAGGGGTGGATGGTGTACTTTGTTGAGCAGATCCTTTGTGGGAATGAAGACGTTACCACAAAGACCACATTTTATTGGGGAGGTATAATAAGCAACTGCTTCCATGACCAGTTCGTCAATGTGAAGAAGAGTTCTAGTTTTTATATGAATTCATATCTCGTATACTCCTTGGTTGACCGGAGACAGTACAATGGGTTGTTTGTGGCACCCGATCAGGAACAGGGTCGAAGACTCAAAGCCTATGATGGATACCCCTAGCTCCAGTACCGAACCTTCAAGAGGGAGTATTGCAGAGTAAATGATGCCTTCATCAGCCATATTGTTAGAATGATTGTCGGGGATTTCCAAAGGAGAGTTTCCAATAGTGCTAGGGAATTTTTGAAGCAATATGCCTTCCTCTTCATTCAATACCCGAAGTTCACATACATCCACACCCAAGGCTTCACCGAAAGGCTGAACAAATTGCCTTGATACCCCAATGACTGAATCATCCTATTGGAGCTTTCTTGGCAGCTCCAACACATACAGGCGATCTTCAATGGCAAACACATAGCAAGGATCTCTTATCCCATGACTCTTGGCCAGGGCATGTATAAGCTACAAACTTTCCAATGTGCTGGTAACTCCGAGAAAGAATTGAAGGATTACCATTTTCATCTACACATTGCTCACCCTCGAATGGATCCATATGGGCACATAAGGAAGGCACTAGGATCGGGATTCACTCATCTCCACCACATTGAAGACTTTTGGGGGGATTGTCAAGATGATAAAGAGGTACGTGCAAGGCACTATATGCGGATGACTGCACATTTTATAAGGAAGGTACAACCATTTCCCATACCAGACCAAGTCGAAGAAGATGATAGCACCATAATGGACCCCAAGTATCCCACAGTCGCCAATTTTCCAGTACCAACAATTGACTGGGACGAGCAGTTGGTTGATGACTTCGACATTATAACAAAGCCAATCTTGGCCTGTACCAAGGATTGGGTTGATAGACAAGTGGTCTGACTGAAATAGCAAGGGGTAATCTTAACTTATGAAGGGCTCAAAAGTGAGCCAAGTTCCATGGAGGATGTCACTGCCACCACTTCAAGTGGTGAGACATCCAAGTCTCCTCCAGTCACCAGGTCTAAGAAGAGGAAGGAGACAGAAACATAATAGTCTCCTAACCCTAAGGTCTATACAAGAAAAGAAATAGGAGGCTCACCCTCCAAAAGACTTAAACAAACAGAGGGCACCATGGAGCAACCCTTAATCCAAGAAGAAGAAGCGAAGGATACTGATCAAATAAAACCAGTTTTAGCTCTCCCCGCTTTGGCTGCCCCATTATCTACTTCTCTGGCTATGGTCACTACATCCCTACCGACGGTGGACATCTCTATCCATCTTGCCCCTTCGCCCCTGACCAAGCCTATGATTGTAATTGACTCCTCGTCTGCCATGACTACCCCTCCTTCCTCTGCTACCATGTCACCCACCACGTCACTCCCATCACCTACATTGGCTGCACCAATGCCCGCTCCCACCTTTCTTGAAGCCTTCTCAAAGCATATGCAGAATATCCCTTCCGAGCTCTCCCAGATCCTCATGGATCCCACTCTTCAAGCATCTTTATCCATAGGGCCATTGACTATGGAAGCCACCATATTAATCTCTAAGGAGTGGGAGAGGTGAGAACAAGAGGCCTCAAAGCCCTTTGAAGAGGAGGCCGATGAATATCATGAGCACCCAGAGTATGAACATCGCACTATTGACAGAGTTGCCTACGACGAGGAAGGAACTGGTTCCTCGAAGAGCGGAGATGAGGAAGACGATGCTGGTGGTAAGGTCATAGTGCAGGCCTTCGACGATGATCTTGAGGAAGAGCTGGCCCGACAGTTGAAGGGCACTGAGACGGAGGCAGAAAGGTCACCTCTTAGAAAATGATAGCAGCAAGAAGATATACCTGAGAGTGAGGCTCAAGCAGACAAGAGCCTCAAAATCGAGCAGCTCAAAGAACATGTGCACGAGGTTGAACAAACTAAGAGAGAGAGAGAGAGAAAGGAGGGGAAATGGAAGAGAAAGAAAGTCCCTTGCAACAATTATCTTCCAAGCCTCCTATTAAACGCCTTGTGTTCATCTAGGACTCTGATGAAGGAGATGCTGCCAAGGAGGAAGAGAGGGTTTCGGAAGATAAGAGAACAGAAGCCTTGACCAAGAGGGGTGAGGGTGATCGTGAGTCACCTAAGGGAAAGTCTGTCATGCCTAAATGGTTAGAAAAATAGCTCGAAAGGAAAAATCTCGTACTAAAGGACCCAAGGGCGAGACTAGAGTCTATCTTAGCCCGAGCTCAAATCATAACAAATAAAGAAAAGAGGCCTAAGATCCGATCTAGGGTAACGATGGATGCTTCTGGGTCTCGAGCTGTGCAAATAGCAACGCCTATGGTGGGCCAGACTGGGGTGAGTTACAACGTCTCTACCATTGACTTGGGGACCACCACCAGAGAATAGAAGGTAGGACATCTTGAGGAGTCAATGGCCACAGTGGTACATTTGATAAAGCAGGACAAGATTTCAAAAGATGAACTCAAAGCACAGGTGGCTGCTTTAACATATTACATCCAGCAATGGTCTTTGGTGGATGACCTACCTACCACATCCACAACCGCACCCCAACTGTTGTCCAAGGAACAGATTGATAAGATGGAAAGGAGAAAGAACTTGGAAAATACTACGGAGGACTAGTTTTGACAAGTCTTATACGTCGAAAACATGGGAATTAGCTAGGCTGTTCGGATAGCCAACAAGTTCTTGGACCTACAGCAATCTTTTGAGGGCATAAAGAAGCTATGCACTAACTTCCCTACAACATACGACTCCACCTTCCTAAAGATCGAGGCCATCCTTCAGTTTCCATAAGCCACATGGGAAAAGGAGCTTGCATTTAACAAGGACGATCATTGGTTGATGGATGTGTGGCGGCGAGACTTTGGCAATAGGAAGGAAAGGCTAGAACAGATAATGAGTAAGTGGATCCAGATATCGAGTTGATCAAGGAAATCAGGACGGAATGTGCTCGTTATCTCAAGTTGATGACAGAGTATGACATGCCCACAGTGCAAATGGATCCAGAGAAGGTGAAGCCTTACTTCCAAAAGAAGATGGAGGACGGGATGTCTAGTGAAATATCGGTGGAGTTCATGAGTTTTGCTGCTCGTGCCTTTGATCAATCAGAGCTATTCAGGGACCAAGGTGCAAAATACGATGAGGAATGGAAGAGGTTAAAGGATAATGCAAAAGAGTGGAGCTACCAAGTGTTGCGGTATGAGATCGTTGAAGTAGACAAACTCTGTCCGGTCATCCTGAAGTTCATGGAATACACAGCCTCTAAAAGGTAGGAGGATAGCCCTGTTGATGATAAAGAGCTCCCTAAAGAGTAGCTATAGTAAAAAACAATCAGCAAAAGACAAAATTCTACAGTGCCGTCACTAGAAGACAAAATAGGTGAGGGGACAAAATGTTGTTTTTAAATTGCAATATATTGAGGGTTGGTGAAACCCTATTTTGTAATGAATCTTGGCCACACAATCAGAATTAATCTTGGCCATTCATTTGAATTTTTGGGCATTATAAATAGGGCTCTCCTCTCATTTGCAAAAGAGAGTTGAGTTGTTGTAAAGACATGCTGTAGAAATTTATAATGAAAATACATTGACTTGGTGCATTTTCTTGAGTTTCTTCACATGTTACTTGATTCAACCTCCATTGTTAGATGCTTGACTTTGATTTTCATTACTGTTTTAGTTAGTTATATTCTTGCCTTGGTAGATTTTAGAAATGTTGTTCTGTGGTTATGACAATTATTGCTGTGTAGATGCCTTCTTAGTCCATCCTTTTTGTTGTTTGTTGATGGTAGATAGTTGTGTAAAGTTAGTATGGGCTAAATTCAAAGCTGCTTCACACTTTCATCTTTGTTCATGCATGCATATGGTGAATAAAAGACGAAACATTTGAAAACCTTAGAAGATAGCACAAATTCCATGAGACTGTGAGATTTCTAGCTAAGTGGAATATTTTTTCCAGGAAGTTGTCCATTGTAGGAACCCCATTATCATTGTTCATTCGTAGTTTCAGATCTAGGAACCTTCTCTGTTCCCTGCCCTTTTTCCTTTTTTTTTAATAAGTACCTTAGGAAAGGTTCATTGCACATTGTAAAGCTAAATCCAATGATAAAAATGGAGTTCAAGACTGTTGTTTGAACCTACAGCAAATGCACAACAACTTCATCTTAGGAACTCCACTTCAAGACCCAACTTCCCATTCTTTGTAACTCATCTGTAAGTCCGCCTTGTGATTCCAGCAAAATCACATCAAACAACTGAGATATCCCAAGCACTATCAAGACTTGACATTAGAGACCTTGGGATAGTGTCCTACAATTTGATTATGGAGGATTGTCTTTCAAGAGAGGTAGTGCACCTACGCACTTCCTATGTTGAGAAGTGCATAAAAAACACATCAACACATCCACATAATTAGGAAACTTGAACAATATTAGCCTATATAAAGATTTACTTTTTTAGTATCATGTAGTTGTTCAAACAACCTAGCAAGATTAAATAGTTTTATGACTTTATCCCATGGTAACTCAAGTGAAACACCACCTTCTTCTAGTCGATGGAAGAATTTCATATCCTTAAAGAGCACAAGAAAAACTGTAGAATTGGCACTGGGGCTTTTATTTATGAATTCAATCCAAATTCCATTTCATAATGCCTCCATAAGATTTTTTTGAGCCAACTCTAGTTCATCATGCTCAAAATGAAGAACCCCAATGTTTTTTAACAATTGAATGGGTAATTCTTCTCTTCTCTTCTTTAGAAGATAAATTTGTTGTCTTAAGAGAATCTAAGGTTGCGCTAAGGTCTGACAATATTAATAACTCACCCTTCTTGAAAAATGCATGGGCATCACGTGGATCTATGTGAGTTTCCATTCTTAAAATTTCCAAAGCCTTCTTTGCTTTCCCTTATTGAGCATATATATGGCCTACAACTTTTAAGCTCTCACAGTTCTCAAGGTGGACCTCCAAAACCTTTTCAAAATTTGAGAGAGAACTCTTAAGATCTCCTAACTTCAATTGAACCTATCCACAAAATCTTGTGGCCTCTGGCTTTCCTTGACTAATGCCATTTAGTAGTGGCTAGTGGTGTCATAATTACCTTTACTATGATAAGATTGTGCAAGATTATACTATGAATGAGATTTCATGATAGGATGGTTAGTTGAAACAAGAGTTGTCTCAGTCAACTATTCCATAAGAAAATGCTACCCTACAGTGAAGAAAAAATGGTTTGCTAAATGATTCAATTCCATTCAACAGTATGGGTATAATTCAAAGGCTCTATGCATCTTTTCCATTCCTTCATGAACAATACCTTTTTCACTAACTGTGAGAATCCTACAAGTAAAAAATGTATAAAACTGACCACAAATTTATGTAGAGGTAGAACATCATTTCCTAATGCCTCCATAAAATTTTGTTGAGCCAACTCTAGTTCATCATGCTCAAAATGAAGAACCCTAATGTTGTTTAACAACTAAATGGATACTTCTTCTCTGCTCTTCTTCAGAAGATACTTTGGCGTCTTAAGAGAATCTAAGGCTGCACTAGGGTCTAGCGATATTAATAACTCACCCATCTTGATAAATGCATGGGCATCATGTGGATCTACACAAGTTTCCTTTCTTAAAATTTCCAAAGCCTTCTCTACCTACCCTTGCTGAGCATATATATGGCCTACAACTTTTAAGCTCTCACAGTTCTCAGGGTGGACCTCTAGAAACTTTTTCAAAATTTGAGAGAGAACTCTTAAGATCTCTCAGCTTCAATTGAACCTGTCCATAAAATCCTGTGGCCTTTGGCTTTCCTTGGGTAATGCCATCTAGTAGCGACCAGTTGTGTCATAATCACCTTTACTATGATAAGATTCTGCAATATTATAATATGAATGATATTTCATGAAAGGGTTGTCAGTTGAAACAAGAGTTGTCTCAGTCAACTATTCCACAAGAAAATGTTGCCCTGTGAAGAAAAAATGGTTTGCTAAATGATTCAATGCCATTGCACAATATGGGTATAATTCAAAGGCTCTACACATCTTTTCCATTCCTTCATGAACATTAAATTTTTCACTAACTATGAGAATCCTACAATTAAAAGGTGCACAAAAAATGACGACGAAGATTTTTCCCCATTTCAAATAGAAAAATTGCCAAAAAAATGTGTTTAAAACCTACAAAAAATAAAAATAAAATCACATTGATTTTCGTGCCAAAAAAAACCCATGAGACCATAGCTTATTGCTTACTATTATGCTTTGATATATTTTTTCCAAGCATCCATAGCTTTTTTGAAATCACTTCTTTTAGGCTTTTAGCCATAGCAGCAAGGCAGTGAACTGTTTAATAAAATGCGTTGGTAGACATGTATGAAAAATGTGGTAGCATAGACAAGGAAATGAACTTTGGAAAAAATGCCTCAAAGAAATGTGGTCTCATGGTGATGGAATGCCATGATGAATTCCATGACAATTGAATTGTTATGGATTGTCATGGCATTCCATCACCATGAGATTTCATTTCTTATGTGGTTTCATGGTGATGGAATGCCATGATGAATTCCATGACAAGTGAATTGTTATGGATTGTCAAGGCATTCCATCACCATGAGATTACATTTCTTTGAGGAATTTTTTCAACCAGTTCACTGCCTTTTCTATGCTATTTCTTACTATTATGCTTTGATATATTTTTTCCAAGCATCCATAGCTTGTTCGAAAGCACCTGTTTTAGGATTTTAGCCATAGCAACAAGGCATTGAACTATTTAATAAAATTATTTGGTAGACATGTATGAAAAATGTGGTAGCATGGACAAGGCAGTGAAATTTTTGAAAAAATGCCTCAAACAAATGTGGTCTCATGGAATGTCATGACAAGCAAATGCAATTGGCAACTACTCCCAGTTATTAGTTATGCAATGTGAAGTAATTACATAACTGCTTAGGTTGAATTTGTAAAAACTATATTGTAAATGAAATTTTTTCATCTATCAGCATCTAGTTATTAGTTATGCAATGTAAAGTAATGCTTTGAGTTTGAAAGATGTGCAATGCAATGTAATCAGCAATTTGAATATAAACTACACAAATCTATTTTTTACAATTCATTAGTTAAACTCTCTATTTTATTTGATCTCTATAACTCTATTGCTATGGGAATGCCTTTAAATTTAAAAAAACTTTTGTCTCTTATTCTACAACTTTTTGTATTTTTTCATCTATCAGCATCTAGTTATTAGTTATGCAATATGAAGTAATGCTTTGAGTTTGAAAGATATGTAATGCAATGTAATCAACAATTTGAATATAAACTATAAAAATCTATTTTTTACAATTCATTAGTTAAACCTATTTTATTTTCCCTCTATAACTCTACTGCTATGGAAATGCCTTTCAATTGAAAAAAAGAGTTTATGTCTCTTAGTCTGCAATTTTTTGTTGCTATGTGTAGAACATTACAAATGGATCAATGTTGAAGGTTGACTACGAATCAATACCATGCATTTGATGAGAGAGTAGCTGATGTGAGGGACATGGAAAAATATCCATGTCCATGTAATGACTATCTTGGTGGAAGGGTGAGAAAAACAAGTCTGATTTATCAACATATGATAAGATTTGGGCATAGTGGTATAAGCCCCTAGAATTACAATTATTATGAAGATATGATATAATTGCAGATTGTGAGAGATGAAGAGGCAACAAACATAGATGAAGAGGCAACAATGTTAGACAAAGGGTTTGAAGTTGATAAAATGTTGAATGAGGGTCTAAACAATGATTGAGCCAAATTGATGGAGGATGCTTTAAAGCCTGTGTATGCTAATTGCAAGTTAAGTCATTTGAAAAACAATGACATATGCTTGATTCTAAGATGTGGATGAAATTTGATAACAGATGGCCTGATTTTTCTTAGGATCCTCGTAATATAAGGTTGGCTTTGGCTCTAGATAGGGTGAACCTATTCTCAGATCAAAGTACTAAATGGTCAACTTGGCCAGTATTTTTAATAAATTATAACTTGCCTCCATGGTTAGCAACTAAACCATTTTTCTTAATGCTATCATTGATTATACCAGGAAAGAAAAGTGTGACTTCATATACTATTGATGCTTATCTAGAGCCATTATATGATGGCCAATGAAATTGTGGAAAGGAATTGAAGAAATTCAATCTTTAAGGGATGGTCATTCAATTAAATTCACTCTAAGAGATTCCTTATTGTTTATGATTCATGATCCTCCTACATATGGCACATTGTTTGGTCTCAGTGTTCATGTATAAGATGGATGTTCTGCTTGCAACTTTAAGGATTTTGTGAGGCACTCAAGAAGTTTTCTTAAATGTATTTATTGTGGACATCATGCTTACCTTAAAATGGATCATCCATATCATCAACAAAAAACACGGTTCAATGGTCAAGAAGAGAATCGTGAACCACCATTGCTAATAACAGGTGATTACATTATTGAGATTGGACAAAAAAGAATGTCATTTATTGAAAATGATGGGATTGTTGGTAGCAGATATGATCCATGTAATGAAAACTATGTAAAAATATTGTGCATATTCTATAAGTTTCCATAATTTAAGGATATATCCATTAGGAATACTATTGACTTTATGCATACTGAGAAAAATATAGCCTATGCTATTATAGAAACTCTTTTTGGTGCTTTTGATACTATTTCATCACATGAAGACTTTCGACAACTAAAGATTCATCAAAATATTTGGGTTGAAAAATATGGTGATGAAAAATATAGAAAACCTAGTGCTCCTTATGGCTGGACAAAGGAACAACGTGCACAATTCTTATAGTTGATGTCTCAAACTCGCGTTCCCACTAGATATGTAAGTAGTAGTATTACAAGCCAAACAGAAATTAATAGCTTAAGAGGCCTCAAGACCCATGACTATCATGTCATAATGGAGAATATTTTACCTATTTTGGTAAATATATTATGTTTGGAAAAGGGGCCAAGATTGGTAGTTATAAGGCTGAGCCTAATATTAAAGAGAATGATTTTATATGTATTAGATCCTTCAAACTTTGATAGTTTGAGGGAGGAGGTTTTTGAAGTCCTTTGTTTATTGGAACGGGAATTTCCACCAACAATCTTTAACATTTCTATGCATCTTTGGATACATCTACAATATAAACTAAAGCATTGTGGCTCGATAAGAACAAGATGAATGTATCCTATAGAATGATATATGAAGGTTTTGAAAAAAGAATTCGTATTAGGGAAAAACTAGAAGGCAACATGTCTGAGGGGTATTCAATGCAAGAGGCCATGGGATTTTGCATAGAATATATGAAGGATTTTTAAAATGTCAATCAGCATGTATCGGATGATGACGAAGAAGAGATAGTTGTAGGTGAAGTATTAGAAGATAATGGATGTCACTTCAAGCTATCACATCAAGAAAGAAGTGTGATACATGCCTATATTCTTTAAAACACATATTTGTTTGATAAGTGGTGCAGGTAAAAAAAAATACATAATAATTTATTTACTCAATTGCATTTACACATTTATATTATTAATCTTACTATCTGTATGTTAATATTCTATGTAGAAAATATGAAGAAGACAATCAAGCTTGGATGCAACATCGACCTCAAAAGTGCAGATGTCATGTTGATTTGATTGGATTTGATTTGATTCTTTTCCAAAATTTGAAGAATGGATTGCTAATGCAGTTAATGATGCAAAAGAAGAAGGTCAAGATATAACAACGGAGGAAAGTGAGTTTTCACAATCTCCATATTTATGGGTTATGTGTTTTAGTGGAATGTGGGCCTATGGTAGTCATTTAAGAGTGGACGAAAAAGACAAAGGAAAGACAAACTGTGATTGTGTTGTTAGTGTTGAATTTCTTCATGAAACTGAGAAGAAATTTCATGTTGGATTCATCCAAGAAATTATTCAAGTGGACTATGGTGAAAATAGTCCTATATTATTAAAATGTAAGTGGATCTAACCTTCCATAGTATAATTTGATGAGTATGGATTTGTACGCGCAAATACAAGACAATTTTTATCAGAGACAGATGAGTCGTATGTTTCCCCTTTAAAATTAACCAATCATTTCTAATTGATGATGTAAGAAGCCCAAGATGGTCGTATGTCATTCAAACAGAGTCTCATTCAAAACAAAAATTAATGGAAGTTGTTGATATAATGTCTGATGGGAAATATGTTAATTTACAAGAAACATTCAAAGAAGTGGATGAAGATGATGATGGAGTGTTTGAAGAAGATATTTTAATTACCAGTGAAGAGATTAGGAGAGAGAATGCATTGCATGTCACATATGAGGATGAGGAAGAAAATCAAGCAGATGTAGACATAAGTGATCAAGATTATGATCTTGCTGGCAATGCAGATGATTATGATGATGCTTTGTCACCTTAAGAGGTTAGCTTGTCACCTAAAATTTGGTTATATGTATGGTGTAATTTATTATTGAATGTAATAAAGATCTGAGTATAGGTATACTTATTCACTGTTGTTTTACTAATACATTTCTAAATGTAATCATCATTATTCTGCTGGTACGTTGTATAAAAAACTTCAGATGTTCATTGCTGATTTGAAATGCATTTAAAGTTAGGTTTAATCATTCTTCTTAGTTTTCTTACTTTGGTTGAAATTTTGAAATTAATTTTGCTTAGTTAGAATATAGTTTCTTGTATGTCCTATATGTTTTCTAGATGCAAACATATAATGAAAATTTGTGATTTAATAATACATATAAATATCGTAACATTAAGTGAACTAAGCCTCCTCATTCAAATAAAGAAATGATCTCTTAGGTCTGACTGACACTGAAAACTAAAACTGAGAGATTGCAAAATTAGAAAATTGTTCAATCTTTTCATTAAAATGATATCTAAAATACTGCATTCATAATAAAATCCAATACCACACTACCGCAACAGTCAATAGAGGTATGCCCAAGATGGTGGGACATATAGGTCAATGTACAAATGCTTCCTGCAATACTGTGGCAACCAAATATGAATAGAATGGTATGGCGGGACATATAGGTCAA
The DNA here is from genome assembly GCA_007258455.2 of Sequoia sempervirens. Lineage (NCBI taxonomy): Eukaryota > Viridiplantae > Streptophyta > Pinopsida > Cupressales > Cupressaceae > Sequoia > Sequoia sempervirens. The sequence goes on along the minus strand of VDFB02168118.1, from coordinate 36,015,052 downwards.
TGTACAAATGCTTACCGCAATACTGCGGCAACCAAATATGAATAGCGTGGAGTGGCAGTGAGAACATGTTAACAACTAAAGTAAACCACAACCCCACAAGGGGTAAACTATGACACTGCGATATGGAAGTGAACAATCACTCAACCGCTAGAATTAACCCGTTGTCCTGTGGGAGTCCAAAGGGGTGTGTGCAGGGTGGTGGTACTACTAACCCTTCCATACTACTACCTCGCAGTGGTCTTGATATGACAAAGCGGTATAGTGGTGAATAATCACTCAACCACTAGAATTAACTCGTCATCCTGTGGGAGTCCAAAGGGGTATGCATGGGGTGGTGGTACTACTAACGCTACCCCGCAGTGATCTTGAAATGATAGAGTATTACTATGGTACAAGCTATCAAAGCATTTAATGATTACACCATTCGATTTCCCAAGATCAAAGGCATGTATTCAAACTCGAAATATGGAAAGATTATGAAATATTTTGAATGAATCAACATTAATAATGAGGTGACTGAGCTCAGCAACACATATTACTTGGGATTCGATGACATTTTGGAAATCATTCACACAACTCAGCGTACCGGAGGCAAGGGAGTTCAAGCAGGAAAACTCTGTAGCTATTATTTCACCAAGTAAGTTCACATAAACCCTCTATAGCAAGTATATAAGAATTGAATTTTCTTCTACAAGTAGACACTTAAAGAAATCAAGTAGGAGTAAACTCATCATCATGCCACCCAAAAGAAGTCAACTTGTGAGTAAAAAGGAAGAGTCCATAATTTCTAAAAGAGAGAAGAGGTCCCTGCAACAATCCATTTTAGATGTGTTACCTAATTTTGTAAACAAAGGATTCAAAAAGGTGTTTAAAGATACAACCCATCCCTATCTCAGGATGGGATTTGTTTTGGTACTTTTATGAACAAGGGATGACAAGATTCCAGTTTTGAATCCTTGGTCCTTAGATTTGGCCAAATTGATAGTCCCAAACGTCTTCGTAGATGTTGAGTTTATTAAGGTATTGGCACAATATTATCACCTAGCTACCAAGACTATAAGAATGTCAGATGGTTCACCATTAGTGGTATTGACTAAAGAAGCAATTATAGAATGTTTTATGTTAAACAATCAAGCTATCACTAAGATCAACTTGGACAGAAGTGAGGAGGATTATAGGAGATTGAGAAAAATGTATAGGAGTGATGAACTTCCTTTACACATGAAAATGGGTGTAAACAATACGAGGATACCTATCTCCCCCTCCCAAATTGAGTCATTTTCCATAGAATACTTCCAAGTATATTTCAAAAGAACTTATTTTGCTTTGTACCAATTGCTTGGAATAGATGCTAAAGAGAGGATGCCAACCTATCTCATGATGATGGCAATGAAGATACAAAATCTTGAAGTCAACATTAAGTATGAATTTTCTACTAAAATTGAGAAAGGGCTACATGAGGGATTTTTGCAAGAGAGATCTTAGCTCCCATCACTTTCAAGAAATACTCTTTGTTGTGTCATTTAATATTGTACCAAAACAAAAACAGATGGACTAAAATAATGTGTTTGGGAATGACTAATGATGAAGGGAATAGGTTGCCTATACAAAACTCTTGTTACATCTAGGATAATAGATGTAAAAATAGTGATTATGTAATATTGCATGATGATTTCGTAATAAAGGTCATGGCCAGTCTTGGTCATATTTCACCAAGATTTACTAATAAAATCATGCAAGTATTAAGACCTTTAGCATTGAAGCCAAAGCAAGGACACACTCACAATTTTGATGACTGATTCTTCTTAGCAAACCAAATAGTAATAAGGGTCTATGGGTGTCCTCAAGCCCCACATGTTTTACCTAAATTTGTTTCTATTTGAATTTCATTTTTATAATTTATGTGGCAAATGTTATGGATGGAGTAGGATTTTATGAAAAGACAAAAAAAGGGGACATCCCTCCCTGACCTAATTGAATGTGAGGATCTATCCATAGGGTCTAACACTCTTGAAGAACTACAAAACTATTTTAAGATGAGGTATTCATTGAAGTCATGAGGAGAAAGGGTATTTTATCCTAAAGAGAATATTAATTTTATAAAGCAAACACTTCTCACTAGAGCTGGGATTACCCATGTAATGGATTACGAAGAAGATATAATAAGAAATCGCTTTACACCTCATGAAGTTTTTCAGAGGAAGAGGAAGTGGGAAATCATAAAGAGACTTGAGGAGGAGAAGAAGAAAAGGGAAATTGGACTCCAAGGATTCTATGTTGAAGAAGGGGATCCTATCAAAAGGATGAACTTAATAATTGACAACTTTGAAAGATTATATGTTGAACTAGAAAAGAATCCTAAGGGTCAGTCTTCAAAACCCTCCAAGTTTCCCATCAAACCAAGTGGTATTGTAATCATAGAGCCCCCACCAGACATTGCCACAATACAATCAGAAGCATCCCCTAAGCAACCAATTCCTAAAAGGCAGAAGACACATGGAGTGGCCTCCTTAGTGGCATATGAAATAAGTGGAGTAGGGGATATTGAAGAGGTAGTTGATGTACTTTTGAATTTTAAATATGATGAGGTTGATCAGCCACTGCCTAAGCTTGCAACTGATGCTCACAAACCAAAAGAAAGTGTGGATGTACATGGGCATAATGATCAAGAATTGCATGATGATGAAAGGGTGATTTCTTCCCTTAGATTTATTGAAGATGATGAATTTATTCAAACTCTCAAGTTTAAGGATTTTTGGTTTAAGATGAAAATGAAAGAATTTGAGGAGAGACTCCAAATTAATAAGATGGGCACTGAGGAGTCACAACATGACCGGATTGTTTCCTAGACTCTTGAAGAACTCAAGATTAATGAAATTACTATTAGCCCCCAAGAAGAAAGAAAATTGATCTTAGAAAATAATATACTAATTATTCCTGGGATAGAGTAAAAATATATATTCTTACTAGATCAAGTAGAAGCCAAGAAGATCCCATGTTGGTTTCTAAATTCAATTTAGATGAGGGAATGAGTGGCATAGGTTATAATAAAAGAATTGAAACCCTAGCCTTTAAGACAAAGCAAAAAAGAATAGATAACCCAAGATTGCTTGATGTTGTCAAAAAAATGAGAGGGATTGCCATGGTAAAGACACTTCAAGAAACATCAGCATTGGAGGAAGCTACTATGACAATTCACACATCAATGTTTACTAGGGATGCGATTAAAGCTATGGAGCTTAGATTGGAAAAATATGAGAAAGCATAGACTGATTTGAATGATGAAGTGAATAGGTTATTCATAAAAAATGTGAAATTGAAAGAGTAGATAAAGGGAGCAAGTCCTTCCCAAAGCACAAAATTAATAGTATACCAACTCCCTGCCATCTAGACTGATACAGGTGTGTATACACCTAAAAATAGTCTGGATAATCTAATTAATTAAATACGATTTATTTGATTAATTACCTTAATTTCCTCTACTATTAAATAAACAGAAATATTTATTTATAGTTCATTCTCCTATTCTTCAATTTTGATTAAATATACAACTTCAATAGTTTGTGTTATTTAATTATCACATCATTCAATCTTAATTAATTAAACAAAGTTAAATACTTTGTTGTTTAATTATCATATCCCTTCTATATTTATTTAATAAACAAATTCTATAGTTTTTTTTATTAAATTATTTATTCTCTTTTTCTAATTTGAATAAATCAAAATATTCAAATAAAGGCATAAAGGAAAAATTTCTCTATTCACTCACCTACCAAATTAGACATCAAATATCCAATTTAATTCAACTGGCATTTCATGGGAAAGATTTGGAGACAAATTGGAGACAAATTGGAATCAATCTTTCAATCTCTTTCCCTTGATTCTTCCTATCATTTGGCCTAATGTTTTCATGGGGAAGAACCATTCCCATAATCAGCTCAAGCTTCTTCATCTCTCACCATTCAATTCTTCAGATTGAATCCAGGCCTTTGTTGTGCTGCCCCTTCACAAAATTGTTGTCGTGAATCTATAAATACAACCTCATTCTGTAAGAAATATATCTTGAATCTGAACTTTGTGCAATCTTACTCTATAGCAATAGCAATCATAGCATCAGTAGAATCATAATCATAGTTGCATCATAGATTACTGTAGTTTTCTTTCATCATAGTTTCATGTCAATTTAGATTACAGTAGCTTCATCATATCATTTAGCAATCACCATACATAATTAGATTATTTCATTTAGCAGCATCTCATTCTCTAGATTGGCATTTTAACAATTACAATGTTTACAAAATCTAAGAGCCCTGTGACTTAATAAATCTTTAGAGATAGGGAACAATGAGATGCTTTCAAGAGTTTTCCTATATTTTAATTAGTTTAATTGTTGATTCTCTTGATATAATGTTTCATTAAGAAGTGTTCTTAGTTTACTTATTCCACACTTACAAGGTGCAATCACTATTGAATAAGTAAATGTGCTAAAAAAAGAAATTGAGAAGTTGAAAAAGACTATGAAGAAACAAAGGAAAGAGCAAAGAGAGAAACCCTTAGGGTATTGGAATAGATCTTGGAGCATAGGGTTAAACTAATTGTGGAAAATTTGGAAAATGTGTATGAATTTTATGTCTCCTTTTCACAAGTAGTTGATCAGATAAAGGCCCATGTACCTATATTGGACCCCTTATTCAAGAAATGGAAACATATACATCACACCTTAATGACTTTGTGCAGAATTTTACAAAGGAGTGTTGAGGCCCCCACAACTTTAAAGCTTGTTGAGCAAATGGTCTAAATGGTCACAGATGAATTTCAATACATATCTGCAGAAGACTAAAAGATCAAGGCAAGAATGGATTCATTTCACACACTAAAGAAGTGGTTCATGCCTAAGATACTAAGGGATGATGATCAACTGAAAGGCTCCAAGGATTGGATAGATGAGTTTATCAAAATTGTTCCCAAGTGCCTCACTAATTTGCAGAAGGATGGTGAGATAAATCTTCATCGCCTCAATTTAACCTTGGATGGAATAATTGCATTGGATGTTGGATACTCAAAATTCATCACGGATGGCAAAGCGTTATTAGATAGTAGATGGAAGAGTCACTTGGCCAACACACAAAAAATCCAGGAGTACAAATGGCCTCATGATTACACAGTGTACCAATGGGAGAAGATATATCTAGCTTCCCCCAAAAGAATAGGCCTTGCAGTGAAGTACCAAGCCTTGCAGATACTATCATGGAGAGAGGATCTTGCTAGATCAGAATGATCATAGGTACCTTGTTGGGAAAAAATTTTCATCTCAGAGAAACCTACAAGAACAGTAGTGCCTTCGGTAACTTTAATTTCAAATAGATTGCCTCAAAAACACATACAACTATGTCACAAAGCGGAATCAGACACAGTTCATTTCCCACATTAATCTTTCTAAGAGAAGCACATGTAAATTTCAGTTTCAACAACTTCCATAAATAGATTCAACAAATAGAACCATTAAACATGAAAGATAGTACATAAGATTAGAACACATAGATTTACGTGGGGAAAACCCTTTCGGGTAAAAAACCCCACACTCCAAAAGATTCGAGCCATTGTATTATTCAGCAACAAATAGAGTTACAATACAATCTTAGGCTCAACCATTTTCACATAGATTACTCCTTGTTTCATTCTAGAGACAAACTAGCAACAAACTCCTCTTTGTTTCCCTCTCTCCTTTTTACATTTCACTGATCAACCTCTCAGTCCATACAACCTTCGCACTGTTACAATACTCTCAAACACTATACAGTGCAGATTAACACGAGAGATCAACCAAGACACTTAATCTGGAGAGATTTCGGCAGCATAATCCTACCTCAACCTTCCTCTCTCCTTTCGTACTGCAAAACGTCCAATGTATATACATTCATCTTCAGTAGACACGAAAATGGTTCATCTTCTGTAGATCAGTTCGTATTTCAATAGTCAAACCAACTGTTAACCACTCTAACTTCTCCAACTCACTCATGATCCTCCAATGAACATCATACACATCAGCGGTCAACCAAGTCAACATCATTCCAACCATGGTCCACCTTCAAGTCTATCGGCATGACTTTGTCTATCGGCCACAGTTTAGCAAAACACATCGATCATCAAAGTCTCCCTGATGTTTTCCATCATCCTGAGGTCTCGACCAAGTCCATCGGCAAGACAATGTCCATCAGCAAGATTTCATAATGTCACATCGAACCCATAGGTCTCCCCAATGTCATTAAGCTCATACACCTTTCAAACCATACGCCATCTCCAATGCTGGCCGTCGGATAAGCAATCAAATAAATCTCCACCGTCAAGCTTAGGGTTCTCCAAGAGTCACTAAGTCAACCATCAAGCACATGGGCCCACATTCCATCTGTCCTCCACATCATCGCCACCTATCAGCCTTCAACATGATTCACCATCCTATCGAGTCCCACATCCATCGACAGTTGGAAACCAACCATCGCTTTCCAACTATCAACACTCCTTCATATTCTGCTTGTCATGGCGAGGGATCCACCAAGACACGCATCCACTACTTGTGCAATTCTGAAGCATCAAAAGGGAATCTACAATATTCTCAACAAGTCTCTCAGAAAAGACTTAAATATTAACTCCAAGTGGTCTCCACATCCGTTGGCATCCAAGTTGCTATATCACTGGAGAACCGAACTCTAGAACCTCATGTCAGAGGTTACAAAGTTTCCAAAACCCACGACTTGCCGACAAAGGGATCGCTTCGTCACTCAAAACCTAAACTTCCAAACCCCAAGTTAGAGGTTACGAAGTTCCTGAAACCCGCGATGAGCCAACAACAAAGGAAGGAGCCTTCCATCCACAGTCACTAAGTCGGGAGGTTATGAAACTTTGGAACCCCGTGACTTCAGTTAGATAAACTTGAAAACCAGCGACTTAACTCAGGCCGATGAAGGAGGAAAACATAACTACTCCAGGAAGCAATCAAGCCAATAAATTTGAGTCATAATTCTCAACATACCTTATGATGAGTAACAGACTTTCATATCTTGAGAGTACCCTAGACTTCAACATCTAATCATTTCTCTTCATTTCTCATCTTTCATTTTTTTTATGTAATCCTAGGTAAACAACGATAATTAAGACTTTTTGATTTATGTTAAAAGTGGGTAATTGAAAAGACACTTTTTGACATGTCAGTTAGGACAAAATTTTGAAACATATTGTAAAATATTTTTGAAGATCAATAGAATGAAGTTATAATTGGTGGCCAAATTCTAGTTTCAATTGTTTGTTGAAGTGAATTAATTAATGTTATCTTGCTATCTCCAGTTTGATCTTTCCTTGTTATTTAAATCAATATATCAAAGGTATATCTGGTTTATCAAAACACATTTGTTGTCAAACAATTCATTTTGTAATACATTTTGGTGTCAAATATTTGGTAATTATGATTAGTTTCATTACATTCAAATTCTAAATTCTGGGAAATTATATATAGTAAATAGATTGATTGTTGTTTGGATAGTGAAATTAGCTCTCTTAGAAATTAACTGAAATATCTTGTCTTGAAATATCTAGAAAGATTATTTTAATTAAAGAGGATTTTGTGGTTATTTTTCTAACAATGATTTTACAATGTAGCTAGCTTGCTATTTTCATTCAAGATACAAGTCATGATCAAAGTCAAGCACATACCAAGAAGATGGTACTCTACTTCAAACCCTCAACCTCATTTAGTTTAGTCTACTTACATGGGGATATTAAGGAAGTTGCTAAACAATTAATATATGTCATCTATTGTTTTTGAAGGAGAATCATGTGAGATCTAATATGGTAGTGGATCAATATCTGGTTTCTTAAGTAAAGATGATGTCATAGTTGGGAAACTTGTTGTGAAACATCAAGTTAGTAATTTTTGGATGTTAAGGCTTCCCAGTTGGATATCAAAGATCTTTTCTCATCAACTTAATTTGGAATTTATGTATAAATGGATTCTTTCATGGTGCAGGTCTTTACTGAGACAACACATGAACTAGGGTTGACATTTTTGTTGTCTAAGTCTAATGGCATTCTTGGGCTTGGTTATTGTTGACTGCATTGAAGGAGAGAGATTCATATATGGGACACAATCAACACTCTCATTCTTGGATTTTACACATTACAGCTTGCTCCAAGAAGATTTCCCATGTTGTAGAAGTTTTAAGAGATGAAAGGGGCATGTGCTACATTTGGTGTTAAATCTTTGGTAATTATGGCTAGTTTCATTACATTCAAATTCTAAATTTTGGGAAATTATATGCAACAAATAGATTGATGGCTATTTGGATAGCGAAATTATCTCTCTTAGAAATTAACTGAAATATCTTGTCTTGAAATATCTAGAAGGATTATTTTAATTAAAGAGGATTTTGTGGTTATTTTTCTAACAATGATTTTACAGTGTAGCTATCTTACTATTTTCATTCAAGATACAAGTCATGATCAAGGCCAAGCACATACCAAGAAGATGGTACTCTACTTCAAACCCTCAACCTCACTTAGTTTAGTTTGCTTACATGGGGATGTTAAGGAAGTTGCTAAACAATTAATATATATCGTTTGTTGTTTGTGAAGGAGAATCTTGTGAGATCCAATATGGCAGTGGATCAATATATGGTTTCTTAAGTAAAGATGATGTCACAGTTGGGAAACTTGTTGTGAAACATCAGGTTAGTAATTCTTGGATGTTAAGGCTTCCCAGTTGGATATCAAAGATCTTTTCTCATCAACTTAATTTGGAATTTATGTATAAATGGATTCTTTCATGGTGCAGGTCTTTACTGAGACAACACATGAACTAGGGTTGACATTTTTGTTGTCTAAGTCTAATGGCATTCTTGGGCTTGGTTATTGTTGACTACATTGAAGGAGAGAGATTCATATATGGGACACAATCAACACTCTCATTCTTGGATTTTACACATTACAACTTGCTCCAGGAAGATTGCCCATGTTGTAGAAGTTTTAAGAGATGAAAGGGGCATGTGCTACATTTTGGTGTTAAATATTTGGTAATTATGGTTAGTTTCATTACATTCAAATTCTAAATTTTGGGAAATTATATGCAACAAATAGATTGATGGCTATTTGGATAGTGAAATTATCTCTCTTAGAAATTAACTGAAATATCTTATCTTGAAATATCTAGAAAGATTATTTTAATTAAAGAGGATTTTGTGGTTATTTTTCTAACAATGATTTTACAGTGTAGCTATCTTAATATTTTCATTCAAGATACAAGTCATAATCAAGGCCAAGCACATACCAAGAAGATGGCACTCTACTTCAAACCCTCAACCTCACTTAGTTTAGTCTGCTTACATGGGGATGTTAAGGAAGTTGCTAAACAATTAATATATATCGTTTGTTGTTTGTGAAGGAGAATCTTGTGAGATCCAATATGGCAGTGGATCAATATCTGGTTTCCTAAGTAAAGATGATGTCACAGTTGGGAAACTTGTTGTGAAACATCAGGTTAGTAATTCTTGGATGTTAAGGCTTCCCAGTTGGATATCAAAGATCTTTTCTCATCAACTTAATTTGGAATTTATCTATAAATGGATTCTTTCATGGTGTAGGTCTTTAATGAGACAACACATGAACCAAGGTTGACATTTTTTTTATCTTATAAGTCTAATGGCATTCTTGGGCTTGGTTTCTAGGAAATTTATGTTGATATTGTTGTTTCAGTCTGGTTAGTGTTGATAGCCTTCATTCTATAATGTCAACTTCATTCTATAATATGAGTGTATCACCTTTCTTAAAGTTTGAACAAGGTTCTGAAATCAAAGGTTCAATATGCATATTTCAGGCCTATGTTGAACACTTTGTTTAAGGAATTTGTTGACAAGGCTAAAAAAATTTAATTGATTTATCTTTTTGTTGTGTTTGGACTTACTTTTGCAAACTTTCAATAAACAATGCATTTTTATTCTTTCTAAATTGAGACTAATAGTATTTTTTTTGGTTGTATTGGGGCACAACTTCATTCATGGTGGAAAAGGTAGCACCATGTTGCTCATATCAAATGGAATGTTGCATATAAAGGAGGAAAGATTCTAGGGTTATTATTGATTGCATTGAAGGAGAGAACTTCATATATGGGACACAATCAACACTCTCCTTCTTGGATTCTACACATTACAACTTGCTCTAGGAAGATTTCCCACGTTGTAGAAGTTTTAAGAGATGAAAGGGGCATGTGCTCGCATTAAAGGGCTCCATGCATGTGTTTCCATCATTGCAGAAGTTTTTTGGAGAATTTTCTTTCTTGCAGTCATTTTTGTGCATTGTAACTCAGATTTTTAGTCTTGTGACTAAAAATAAAAATTGTAATACTCTATTTCTAAGCTATAACTAGAACACCTTTCTTTTATTAATAAATTTCATCAATTTTTCCTTCTCAATGGTTGTCTTATTGTGTGCAATTGATGATTGATGTGTATTTATGTGTTTTATGTTTGAATCCTCAAATATCAATCAATTAAAATGACTAAATATAATACTAATTGATGCAATTAATAATTAAATTGACAAAATATACTACCAATTGATAGAATCAGAGAACGGTGAATAAATATGACTAGATCTATGACCAGTAAAATCAATGAATAAAAATGACTAAATATACTACCAAATTGATCAAAATGATGATTAAAATTAATGACTATATACACTACCAATTCACAAAAATCAATGAATAAAAATGACTAAATAAGTGACCAATTAACAACAATCATTCACTAAATATATCAGTGAATAAAAAATTACTAAATAAGTGACTCGATTACATCAATCAATGACTAAATCAATGACTAAATAAGTGACCAGTTAAATATATCAGTGAATAAAAAATGACTAAATAAGTGACTAGATTACAACAATCAATGACTAAATCAACGACTAAATATATCAGTAAATAAAAAATGACTAAATGAGTGACCAAATTATAGCAATCAATGACTAAATCAACAGCTAAATATACTACCAAATCAATCAATAAAAACAACCAATAAATGACTAAAAATGGTTGTCATCAAT